>OU744450.1:1879577-2442077 GCA_916610825.1 Haliclystus octoradiatus
ATAAGAATCGGAATTAACTGTTGACGTGCTTTAATTTCCATAAATAGCTGATTTAAGGGAACATATAGGCTGTAATGTTAATAATATAAATAGTAATAATAATGGTAATATAATAATAATAATAATAATAATAATAATAATAATAATAATACTAATAATAATAATAATAATAATAATAATAATAATAATAATAATAATAATAATAATAATAATAATAATAATATAATAATAATAATTAATAATAATAATAATAATAATACTAATAATAATAATAATAATAATAATAATAATAATAATAATAATAATAATAATATAATAATAATAATAATAATAATAATAATAATAATAATAATAATAATAATAATAATAATAATAATAATAATAATAATAATAATAATAATAATAATAATAATAATAATAATAATAATAATAATAATAATAATAATAATAATATAATAATAATAATAATAATAATAATAATAATAATAATAATAATAATAATAATAATAATAATAATAATAATAATAATAATAATAATAATAATAATAATAATAATAATAATAATAATAATAATAATAATAATAATAATAATAATAATAATAATAATAATAATAATAATAATAATAATAATAATAATAATAATAATAATAATAATAATAATAATAATAATAATAATAATAATAATAATAATAATAATAATAATAATAATAATAATAATAATAATAATAATAATAATAATAATAATAATAATAATAATAATAATAATAATAATAATAATAATAATAATAATAATAATAATAATAATAATAATAATAATAATAATAATAATATAATAATAATAATAATAATAATAATAATAATAATAATAATAATAATAATAATAATAATAATAATAATAATAATAATAATAATAATAATAATAATAATAATAATAATAATAATAATAATAATAATAATAATAATAATAATAATAATAATAATAATAATAATAATAATAATAATAATAATAATAATAATAATAATAATAATAATAATAATAATAATAATAATAATAATAATAATAATAATAATAATAATAATAATAATAATAATAAAATAATAATAATATATAATAATAATAATAATAATAATAATAATAATAATAATAATAATAATAATAATAATAATAATAATAATAATAATAATAATAATAATAATAATAATAATAATAATAATAATAATAATAATAATAATAATAATAATAATAATAATAATAAGAATAATAATAATAATAATAATAATAATAATAATAATAATAATAATAATAATAATAATAATAATAATAATAATAATAATAATAATAATAAGATGCTTGTCACTGAACTAATCATCCAAGTCTTTTAATTTTCATTTGAACTTTTGACAATGATCCTTCCTTGGTCGTGAAATCTTTCCAATATATTCCTTCTCTATCATCACCCGTCTTGCCGTAAATTCCATTTAGATTTGTTTCTCCACAGTGCGTATACCAATATCCACTGTTTTTTCGCTTCGCCACAATTGGAATGTGGGTTGTCATCATTTTCCTCGTCAGCAGTTGTGAATTTATAACCATTACTACGTTTTAATGAGTCACCAGCATCACCTGGAAGAAATCAAGAAGAAAAAAACTGAATGTAGTAATTAGGTTAAATGAGATATTATAAAAACATTACCATTTCTACTGTACCGACAACGATGCCTCTCTATTAGGGTGGTTCGAAAAAGATAAACTTTTGGGATCGAACTGGCTGTAGGCAACCGCTGACAACCGTGCTTGAAAATTTTTATCCAATCTAGGCAACGGCTAGCCTGCGCGCAGACCTAAATCTTTGTTTTATGATTAATAGGGTCTGCGTAATGTTGACAGAAAGCTTGCGCTGTGTGAAAGTTGGAGGGAATGTCTGGAACGTCTTTATACATTAATTCCTGCTGTTCAGAGTTGTTCAACTACAGACGGCGTCACAAACAGCATTTCTGCAAGTCCGTTTTTCGTAAATAACAGAACTTCTCACAATCACAATTGACACTTATTTTTTACGAAATAAAATGAGTTTATTCATTACCACGTTCAAATGATTGATACTAACTTAATACAACGTATTATTTCTGTTCAAAATGAAGTTATCTAAGCTGTCCAATGTCGTGTAACATTAATGCATTTGTTTTAGACAAAGAAACTCGAAAATTGATATCGGTATTAAAACGATGATGAGAATTAGTCTTTCGCTTTCGTAAAGAAATATTTTTGTAATCCTTTGCAATGGCGCAGTGACAAAGATCCAGAGATTAAATCGTTCTATATCAAATAAAATGATTGCTCTTTCGATATTATCCATGACAAATTGGCTTTTACGACGAACACAAACACAATCCAAATATATTTCAGTATGTTGAAATCAAGTCTTTGTTGGCTGTTGCTGCATGTAAAACAGCATGTCTCCGTCCTCCGTGAAAGGCAAATGAAGATGAAATCGTTTTTGTCAATAAACTATGTTCA
Organism: Haliclystus octoradiatus; assembly: GCA_916610825.1. Classification (NCBI taxonomy): domain Eukaryota; kingdom Metazoa; phylum Cnidaria; class Staurozoa; order Stauromedusae; family Haliclystidae; genus Haliclystus; species Haliclystus octoradiatus. The sequence goes on from OU744450.1 coordinate 1,882,096, forward strand.
CTTTACTACAAATATAATTACAAATAGTCTGTATTGAATAAGAAAGTCTGAGGTCTCCCTCGTACAAAACTGAAAAGAACACAAGCAAGATGATTTTATCGAAGAAGAACGGCGTTTTATCATTCGGCTTGGGTGAGCATACTACTTGAAAACGAATGCGTCAAAAACTTATATTTATCAACCAATCATGTTCTGGTTCTAGCTTTGGAGAACTCGCTAGCGATTGGCTGATGAACAATATACAAACAATAGATTTCTCACGTTTCAGCCACTCCCACTAATTCAGTCCAGCGCAAGCTTTCTGAGGATATTACGCAGACCCTACTAATCATCAAAATAAGATTTTGATCTGCGCGCAGGCTAGGTAAGGGCAAGTAGTGCCACACGCATCCCCGATTATGTACGATATTTCAACTTTGAACCCATACTAAGCTTTTTAAATAATTGGGGAATTCCTGACCACAAATGTGTTTCTTACGATTTCCACCGATTCGAATTATCTCGTGCAGTATTTTATTTACACTCTATCATTACATAGCAGAAATTCCATTTGGAATTAATTTCTTTTTTTTTAAATTTTTTGATTTGGCCACCGTAGCCAACATTTTCACAACATCGTGATCGATGTTGTAAAATTGCTGGAAAAAGCTGGCTGGTGGGGCCAAAAGAAACCAACATTTTCACAACATTGATGGGAAATTTTATCAAATGTTGTACAAATGTTGGCTTCATTTGGCCGGGTCCTAATAATTTTGCGTAAAGCTTATTCGCAACGCGGGTAAAATCAAGAAAATCAAAGCGATGTTTTCATGGATCAGTAGATATCGATCATCCACAGAGCGGCACTTCAGATGAAAAAAAGTACATTCATAAATTATCATATAAGTCATAAGATGTAGCAGAAAAGCAAACAAATTAAGAAATGATCGATTATGCACGTGGAAAATAGAATTCATGTCAATTTCTCTGAATTTCGCAGGGAATGGTAAGCAGTTAAAATAGATGCCCAATCCAATTGCCGATGACGGTTGAGTTGTTGAATTGAATAAAAATATGGGCAAACAATATAAACCCTACTATTTTTCATAGAACTAACGACAAGTAAATATAAACCAACAACCATAAAACAAAAAATAAATAGTACATCATATAGTTACAAGACTTATAAGTGGCCTTTGAACTAGGAGTATAGATACATAATTGTAGCAAAATAATTGGTATTTTAAAGACGAGATATAATGCTTCTGCGAGAAGGGTATTGAAATGATCAACACCATCATCGTTTATTCAGGAAAAGCTGGATATCTGCCGAACATTGATCAAATCAATCCAAACAATTACATAATAGCAGATTTCACCGTAGTCTTCACTGCGACCATTTCCAACATTCCCATAATCATGATAATAACATCGGCCCATATATTCAGACAAACCATCTTTCTTTTCTTGATCCGTACAATTTAGACATGTAATTCTAAGAGCCGATGAGTTGTAGTAGCCTACTAATTATCATTTAATCAAATATTGGTTTGCTATAAAAACAGTATTTATGTCAACAGAAAGTTTGAGTACATTTTAGGCTTTAAAGGGACTATGCGAAGAGCTGCATGACGCCATCTTGCATCGTGTATTTTAGCCACGGTGCTGAATAATTTTCTTGAACCAACATAGTCGCGATAAAATTTTAGTATTTCATGGTATGTGCACGTATTGTAAACATTATTTATTGACGCAATCAAGGGGAAAGACAGAAGAGATGTGATATAGAAAGTTAAGATCAGAAATATGCGAATTGTAAGCAGGGCCTCAGATCAGATATACAGCTGCGGAAATCTGTCCGTGCAAATGCAATGACAGCAATGATGCGAGTGTTTGAAATTTTACAAATGGTAACACAAATTTCTGCGAGTCTTTCAAACTCTCAATTTGCTCTGGTCTTTTAAAAAACTTATTTATTATCTGGACAATGTAATCAAGGTAATTCTATGTTGTTATGTTGCCATCCATGCTTCGTAGATTATTTGGATATTCTAATTGGAATTGTAACCATCTTTTCAAAAGATGTTAACTACATAACGTACGGGTATTGATCAACATTGTGAATAGTGTCAATTGTTAGCATACAGTAAAATTTACTGGACTTGTTGAACTTGCTGTTGACTTGGTCTGTTTTGAAGTTATTGAATAATAAAAACATGTCTATGTTTTTGTGCTAATTGGTTTTGTTCTTGTACTTTTTCTGACTCAAAAATTATAGTATAGCCTGCATAGGAGAACCATAAAATGCGATAGGCCCTTATTTGATGCAATTTGTGTATTATTATTGATTCCTGTCCTGAAGAGTTTTCTTGCAAAGTCAAAATTAATTATGAAATAGAAATAATGTTGTTAAACTTCAGTAGAGTGATTAGCGAGAACAAACAATACAACACGTCTGATCTCCTTCAGGTACACCGAGGAACTAACTATAATTAACAGATTACAGAATCATTATTCTTATTATTATTACAATACAATATACATTTCCTTTATATAACAAATACCAATTGTTCTATTTAACTATAGCTCAGTATTATCATTGATTCCTAACAAATGTTTAGGCCATTTCTGTTTGTTTTGCTATATCCTCGACCTCGCAGCTTTCTATCCAGCCGATCAAAATACGAAGGCGAAGTAGTGACGTACAATAATATTTGCACCCAAAAAAAATCCGGAAGGGCTGCCGGTCCGCATATTCCCTTTAAGTTGAAGTAAATCAGAAAACTCCATAGAAAATATAATTTGTAGATAAAATATTATCACAAAGTATATCGATCTGCAAATTTTACATATTAAAACAACGTAAACAAATAGATAGTAAATACAATGATGTTGACACAATTATAACAGTAACGATTATGATTTTAAGTAGTATTGTCATAGTCTTAAGGATCTACGAAATCTAAGCCGCGCTACACGGAAAAATGTTTCCTCCGCGCCACACAGAACGTGTAATGAATTAGAAACAGAACGAACCACATTATGATGCCGATTGGGCTTGCGGCACTACTTGCCGTTGCCAAACTTGGATAAAATTAGGCAAACATGGTTTTCATCACATCTGACAGCCCTATGCAAGCATCAAGTTCGATCCTCAAAAGTTTATGTTTTTTGAACCACCCTATATTCTATAGTACGCAATTAACATCGTATGTTACCTTCAAATCCATTGAAACCAATTCTGTATCCATCAGATTCATCTGCCACAGTGAAATTGAAATATTTGGCATATCTTTTGTCATCTCCATTCCACATATCAATTCTCAGGGTAAATGAACCATCCTTTGTAAGACAATGCATTCGATCCAAACCAAGCCAGAAGTTACCATACATGTCACCAAATCCATGTTTGTAAACGTTCCACAGGCGATAGAAACTAACACTGCCATCAATTCTCTGTTGGATGAGCAGCCAACCTTCAAATTATCAAAACGGCAACATACAAAATAGAGCAAGCAGCGCAGCTTAAATCTCCAGCATCTATGTTAAATTTGACAATTAAAAAATGGTAACATATCTATATATATATATATATATAATAAAAGTCAGAGAATGAGAGAGTCATGTTTGTCAGAGAATTAGAGTCAGAATATTAGAGTTCAAACATGACTGTCAAACTGTCAAACATGACTGACAGATTCTCTGACTTTTATTATTTATGCTATTCTATATTTTGCATTGAGCCCTATGTCTAATCAGTAAGACAACGTTTTACAATTATATATATATAGAATAAAAGTCAGAGAATCAGACAGTCATGTTTGCTACTTGAAGTTTCATGCCGAGGCGATCATCAGGCAATCTATTCAATATAGTACTCTAATTCTATTGAATAAATTGCCTGATGAATGCCTCGGCGTGAAACTCCAAGTAGGAAACATGACTGTCTGATTCTCTGACTTTTATTATTTAAGCTCTGCTATATTTTGCATTGATCCCTATGTTCAGTCAGTATAAGACAACGTTTTACAGATATATATATATATATATATATATATAACCCAAGATCTATATGAAATCTCAGTAAGTGAGAAACGATATTTTTTCAGCATCAATATGCTCACACAATACATAATCTATCAATCATTAGAATCGTCAAAAGTGAAAATTGTCTTTTGAATTAACTCCTTTTTACAAGTAAGGCTAGGGTTATATGGACGCACCGAACTCAATTGATTCATTCATTCGAATTAAATCTCAGGATGGCGCGCTTCGTATAACACCATTCGGTTCATCAAAATTCCTCAAAAAACATTAAGCGCGTCAAGCTACCTCCGCACGTCAAGGCTTGACGTGCGGAGCTCTTCTCCAAGAATTAAATTCATCGCCGCGTTATACGAGCGAGCTGTCATCGCACCGAACTAAATACATTCGACTCACGGTGCCGTGAATGATCTCCTATATCTACCTTATAAGGCAATAAACCTGGGGATGTGCAAATCATAAATTATTTTAAAGGATGTTTCCATGGCAATACGATAGAAAGAAGATCGCTTTTGGGATGTTGTTATGGTGACTTGTTTATATGATTGAAAGATGGCTGACAGGGAAGCTGATGTTTTCCAAAATCATGAATTAAAACATTTTAAAAACGTTTTATTTTAGTCAATCACAATGCATCAGCACTAGAATTGGGGTCGCTTTTATCATAATATGTTATTTTAATGGAAATTTGCATTTAATTTGCTCTGAGTACTATGCCTTGTTAGAACAAAAACTGTCTCCCGTAAAAATGCTTGCAAACCTTTGAGATTACTACTTCATACAAGTTTCAAACTATAGATAGGAAAAATAGAACGGAAAAATCGCTGAAAATGAAAAATAATGCAAGCAAAACACTCTGGTTTCAAACCATACGGTATAATTCCAAGAAAACTACTTCCTATCACGTGAAATTTTTGCCAGTTTCTAAAGATCGTCGACATTCGGTTCGTCTGTATAACCCCAAATGCGAATTTAATGCATTTCGGTGTCGCACCTAATTCGAATTGAGTTCGGTGCGTCCATATAACCCTAGCCTAATTACTCACAACGAAAACATACCATAAAGAGGATTTTAAGTCGATCCACTTAGTTATTCAAATTGATGGAGCAGCAGGTCACCTGTTTTTAGTGTTTTTAGTATAACTCCAAGCATATTCAAAATGACATTGTTCTAGTCAACCATGATGGTTTTTAATCAATCAATGAGCATGGTCAACATATTTGTAATGGTTATGCTTACCTCCTCCATCAGTGATAGCATCACACATACCATTTGGTGCTTCAATATCATTTTGCTTTGTTACAGTTAGCATTCCTGTTCCACTGATTGGATTCAATAAACACATGTCAGGATAGTGACATAACGGCTAATACAAATGAAAAACAATCATAACAATAACAAATGTTGATTTACTCTGTCATAAGAGATTGTATTTATATATTAGATTATTACAGTGACATTACATCAATTAGATACATCATGCTTGGTATGATTTTTGGTCCAAAGGTAGCATTTTGCATACTTAAAAACCAGAAGTGGGTAAATATTGTAGGTACGGATCGATATAAATCAACTTTAATCAGATTTTTTTACAGCAATTTCTATAATATACAATCATGTTTTGTAATAAAAAATTAATCAAGTCAATGTAACGATGCAACAGTGGTTCTAATACTGATCCCGACCCTGAGATACATCATCCTGTAGCGCCATATTTGAAGATCTCATATGATTATACAATACATATTGCGAGCGATTTGATAAATAACTTTCAAGCCACGACAATGCTCTTCCATTTATGCGATGACTCAAAAACAGTCGCATTAACAGGGTCGGATGGTGGACAGTATCAAAAGCAGAACGCAAATCAAGTAAAGCAAGTGGAGACACTATTCCTTTATCTGCTGCCACGATGATGTCAGACATGACATAAGTATTTCAAAGAGAATTGTAATTCATACGTATTGCTTTGTGTAACTGTGTCCACATCCTTTTTGATATGTTGAATATCAATAGCATAATAAGCACGTGAAGCTCTGAGTAAATTAAAAGGTTTTTACCTCACCTTTGTTTCCATTCTATATTATGCTCTGTTTTAACAAACATTGAGCACTCTCACATATACAAGTCCCTACCTCATATTTTAAGATAATTTGAATATAAATATAAAATATTTTTTGATGATCTGGTCTTCAATAATCAATCCCTAGAGTATTTTATAGGGGCTAATATTGGCTATCTAGGCAATTTGATGGAGCCTTGTACAACCACAACATTTCTATATATTCCTTCCCTGTGAGTATTTATTCAAAAATATGGAATGTTCTAGCTGAAATTATTGTATAATTTACAGTCTTTACAAGTTTTTGACTCACATACAAATTGAATGATCAGAATGGAACAGTTAACAAACAACGTGGAGGTTAGATCTCAATATCCTAACATTGTATACCAATTGACAATTATTATAAAAAGTTATGATTGTGAAAGAAATTTAAATAAGTTTATTCAAAATAACTTTCTATCGTTAAATATGGTTTCAGAAACATATTATTTCATCCGCTCAGTGACATTTTTGAAACCAAAAGCTGTCTGGATTTGAATACTGAATAAAAACACTAACTTCTTGTCATTTCCTGTCCATAAAAGCAATCATTATTTTAATAAACTTGTTTCCATGTCATAGAAACTGTAAATGTTGTCACATAGATTTGTATCACTGTGAAGCGCCTCTTTTTAGCATCAACAACCACAAATCTTTCATATTGATAAGGTTTCTACAAATATTTATAATGATGCTGGTATATACGGAATAGGAATTCAGTGAGTGATTTCAATATTTTCAATAGCTATGAACGCACATTTTAGCATGCCTTTCCACTTAAAATAAAATAAGCGGTTGTTTAAACATAAAAAAAACAAGAAATAACAATGATTTTTTTCCTACCATCTTTGTTAGTCTTGCCTTACTAATTTGTCCATTGTTTTGGTTGTCAATCAGTTTTGAGTAGTAAATTTCGCAATTAACCTTTCCATCCTTTTCAACTATATCAGTCCTTTGACACAAGGGGTTGTTTTGGCAATTTGCCGCACACATGAATATATTTTTTGAATCCAATAATCTTGTTTCTTCGATATTTCCATTTTTATTGTGTTGGACTACATATTTAACATTGACTGTTTTCTCCTGTACAGCATATGTGCATGATGGAAAGATATATATTAGAATAAAAACAAATTCATATTTCATTCTTGCAGAATAAAACAAAGAGCTCATCGCTGGATCCATATTTTTTTTTAACATTTTTATTTTTAACGCATTCACGTATAGTAATTCATGAATTATTCCATTGTCAATTTGCAGGTGTCTTAACTGTATAGTCTAAGCTCTCACTTCTCGCTGATATTCTATTATTTTGACAGAAACAATGAACAAGTAATTCCTGATTTTCGTACTTCATTTAAAGTTTCGTTCTCCCTTTAGCTCAACAAACTTTACCAAATCTCAATTAGATTTGGAATGTTCACAAGAGAGAAAAGCGCAATTTAAATGCCTGCTCATTACTTATCATGATCAGTCTTTTGATATCCCAATATTTGAATTTTGTTTGATGACAAATTTTGTTTGATGGGGTCTTCCTTTTCTTTGTTTCATTAGTCTTGAAGACGCATGGTCACAACTGACCAGTCACTGATCAAAGTATTCATGATGCTCTGTAAAAACAATTGAAGAGAAGGGGGCCATAACTAAGGGGGTAAGTAAATATCTAAAATAAGATTGAAGAACACGTTTGAATATTGAATTTTAACTGAGATATGACGTGTAGACAAACAATAGAAACGCTACGCAACGAAGAATGTCCTATGAGAGACAATTCCGACTGGAAAGCCCATCAATGTAAGTTCATGGAAAGACATTTTCTTTTACACGAAAAGAAAAGGAAAAATTCGGAAGAGACGTAATCTTGTGAACCTGCGTTCAGCCTGAAACATTTCTTGAGTAGAGTGTCAAGTCTGAGTAGTGGACCAAACAAATCTTTTTGGCTGATAGTGAACTATGCGGATGTCGACCTAAACGTTGTGTTTTAGTTGTGTGAGTGACGATCATGTTCACACGGTTAAGAATATAAAAAAATGCAAATTGAAAATCGTTGAAAAGTTAACAGTGAAAGGTAAGAGTTAATAGAAATTTCGCTGTCTGCATAGTACATTTTCTACCCCGAAAAAATACTTTGTCGTTTGTGTTTCGAGTTACAAAGTAATACCCATAGACATTGAATTGAATAAATTGAAATGTGAATTGAAGTAATTATGTTTTCATCTGTCTTCCCCTCTTTGGTGCTTTAGACCACTTTTTCACAACACTAATCATCCATATTTAATGCATCTGTGATGTCTCTCTCTGTTGCCAAACTCATTAGAACATGGAGACGTGTTTGACTAGTTGTACTCCTTAATAAAGTCTTTATTAAGTTTAACTTGGAGAAAGGTTGCTCATTAGAGGAAGATGTTATTGTTGCTGTCAATAGTAGCTTCATATAACGCAACGTTAATTGGAAAACATTCGAGTACTGAAGACAATAACTATAAGTAACTATATATATAATAAATAACTATATAATATTTCAATTTCACTTTCCAATGATTCGATATTAGGTCTTGCGGAAATAGGAAAAAGGTTGAGAAGCTGTTGAACCTGATTCGATTTTACATTCTCATTGTACGGTGGCTTAAAGATCAAAGCAACAGGTTCAACAATTTTGAATGCATCTTCATAGTTTTCCTTCAAATGTTTGAATTGGGTATTTAGTACCTTTAAAAATTCTGTGCGATAAAAGCTTTATAAAGTATATTCAGCACTGTTAGCTGCATTTTTATCGTATCTCCTTGGCTATAGGCGTCTGTGATGGTGCCTTGAAAACTCTAAATCAGGATCCACATCATGATCCATATTAACTTTTATTGATGAGTCAATTTGCTGATTTATAGCATCCTTGCGAATAGAAGTTAAGGTGTTTATAGCAGAAGTTGCCTTCAAAGCATCTGTTACACATGTTCTGCAACTGTCTGCACATGTTCAGTTAGTATTTTTGGTTTGGTCATAATATTTCGCACGAACATTAATGCTACAATAAATTCATACGAAACAAGCTTCAATGAAAGATTTTCTGCTTTGTTGCTGTAGAACAATCTCCCTCTTCCATTTTCTTATCCAGCCCAGAAATGATAGCATCATAGCTAGACCACACAGCTTTTATAGATTCACATCGTGCAGCCCATCTTGTACCAGAAAGATTCCTCAACTGCATATTGCTCTCAACATTCACATCTTCCTCCATCTGCTGCTTGAAGATTGCAAATCTTTTTGCACTGGAACTGAAAAATACATAGGCAAGCTGCAATGTATCCCAGTACAGGTACACAGCTTGCTGTGGGGCGTTTTACAGCATCATCCAGCAATCCTTTCAAAAGAGGACAATGACGTGCAATCAAATGAACAACTTGATGAAAATTTCCGTTCATATCATTTTCTGCACTAGATCCTCGAAATGATAGCCCTTGACGACCAAGAAACCGTGACGCATCGACCAATATCTTTATTGCCTCCCTGTTTCTTTCCCTTTCGCACTCGATTTCAATGCACTATTTTATCTGCCCTTTATTCAACATACTGTCAACATGTAAATTTTGTCATTGGTACATGGCGAAAGCTTCAATTGAAGATTTGTGACTCTTGTTTTGCAGAATGGCTCGAGAGTTTCCCTTTCTTTACTTTACCTCTACTTTTCATTCTGTTCCATTGCCGAACACCTTTAACCCACGCCTCGGAAGATTGTTCATACCGTAATCAAGTAGGAAACAGCTGACAGCAGAAACAATATGCAGCATCCTTTCCGATTGAAACTTCCAAACGTGAAAATTCTCTAAACCAATCAGCACAGAACCTGCTCTGCTTCGAAGGGTCGACATCACTATTTATGGGATAGGATCGAAGTAATAGCTGAAATAGGCCCATGCTCAATACATAATCTCTATATTCATCATTCTTAATTTTCTACGCAAACCAGGATCATCATGTCCTGGCATAAAGCTCTAACTTGGTGATTCCGTACTTTCTTGGCATTGCAGTAATTCATGTAGACATGTTTCAAAAGTTTTGAAGATGAGTCACGTACTTTTCTGACAATCTCCACTATATCTACCAGGATGGTTCCAGGGAATGCAAATTCTGCTTGATTAACAGCATCCATTATTTCTTGGCATGATGACAGTTTCTCGCATAGAAATCGTAGTTGTCCAACACAAGTGATCCATTTTGACGTGCTCGAAGAAGAAGATGCCATAGAATCATCATCATCATTCGAAGTATCTGATAAATCAACTGTCATTGAGGTCTCAACATTCAGTTCCAATCTTTGCTGTTTTCTCGCTGGTTGTAAAGTATGAGGCTTGGGCTCTTCATGTAATCTAGATCTAGTAGCCTCTCTATATGAGTTACATTGCGAATTCTGAAGCGTGTCGATTTCGAATTCATATAAGCCGATTATTGAAATTTCTATCTATTCATATATCTATTATTCTAAACTGCGTACTTTATTCACTGAGAATGTCTGGAGCGTCCTACTTGAAAGTAAAGTTTAATAAGAAAATCCGTCAAAATTACTTTTTGCTCTTTCAAGCTTGTTATTTGTAAAGTTATTGTAGGACCGATAGGGACCGACTTTTAACCAAAAATCAAAAATTGTGGGGGGGGGGTTAGACACCCCCGCACCCCCTAATTTGCGCCCCTGAGCTCATTCCCAAACAGGTTGTATATTTTCAATTTCTTGAAATCAAATATGAAGTTCCGAAATTTGACCCTCTTTTTATTTATCACATGATTGCTGCCCAAAATTTGATTGGCTGAATCAATCCGAGAATAACATGACTATAGTGCCCAGTAGGACTAGTGCAAGGCTGGTGCATCTTCAGCAAAACGTTTCTGTAGGGTCAGCTACACAGACTATACATTTTCTTTGAGAAACATTTTTGTTTGGATGCAGGCTTAAAGCCTGCAAGTTATGGGAAATCTTGAAATGCTTTCTATTGACGAGAGTCTACATTTTATCATAGTTTTCAAGTTATATTATTTGCAATTATAAATTAACAAATAAATGATACCATTTTTCTAATGCGCTGGTTTTCCTACGATTTGTTTTAGAAATGTCGAAATAATAATACAATAAAACAATTATTAAATTCGGCTATGCGTAATATTGAGAATAATTCAGACCTCGGTCGAAGTTATTTGCCTCAGTCGATGGCTTCGGAAAATAATTTCGACCCCGGTCAGGATAATTCTGTATACTGTATTACGCACAGCCTCATTCAATAATTGTAAAATATTGCGAATGCTTGTATTATGAATGGGAATAGTAATAAGAATAATATAATTATTCTTATAGAAGTTATTAATACGCAGCCACTACAAACACAACTGATTAATCATTGATCAAAAGATTTATGATACTTTGTAAACAGTTTGAATAGGTTGGAGGGCGAGAATAAGCTGGTCAGTAAATGTCTAAAATCAAATCGGAGGTCGAACATTTGTGGAAATAGAATTTTAACTGCGATATTAGGTGTTGAGAAACAATAGAAACACGATGCAACGAAGAATGTCGTAAGCAGGACGAATCTGAAAAACCAAACAATGTATAATTGTAACAAGCCAAAATGTATAATGACCTACAAACATCTATCAGGAATACAAAGAATCATTTGCCCTTTTAAATTTTTGAATGCTCATTTTGCCAAAGTAGTTAGCTACTTATCCATTTACCGTTCACAATTTTTATATAATAGATTCCTAATCTTACGATTCTACTATTTCCATAATTTGTGCATAATTTCTAAATATTACATTAAAGAGATGAATTTATATAGCATAGATCAGTAATGAATATCATTGTATGATGTATAGTTTCATTTTGGTTTATTTTATGATTCAATTCAATTCAATAACTTTATTTGAGTGTCAATGTCTTTAGCTTTACAAACTAATTAGGGACACTATAATATTTAAAGTAACAAATTTTTATATATATATATAACTAAATAAATAAATTAATAGAAAAAAAAAGAAAAGAAAAGAAAAATAAGTAAATTGAGTAATAACAATAATAACTTAAATTGATTAACAACTATAACATTCATAGTAAGAACTTGCAAAGATTATATTTACAATATATAATTTTTTTTTTCTTTTTTTTTTTCAACTAGTTGACATGTCTATAATTGACATAAACTACAGAAATTTGCGTTATTATCAAGCAGGCTTGAAATGTTGGTTTATCTTACATTCATCTTGAAGCATTCTGATCTTTAGTTAAGACCAGATGTATGGGCATTGATATCTGATTGAATGTTTGCCATATTGGACTGTATTAAAAACAGGTATTGTAAAGTCATTATTTCGAAGGCTGTAATCTACATATTTTGAACAAAATAACTCATTTATGCAATTTGATTCTAACATCTTGTTTTTAAGTTTGAACATAAGTATTGCAATATCTTGTAATCTGCGATTAAGTAATGTTGGTAGATTCGATTTTAAAAGAAGCTGTTCATATGATTCAGAAGTAGATAAGTAGATAATGCGCAATGCACGTTCCTGTATTTTCTCGATCTTTCTCATATCAGATGCTTTACAAAAATTCCATATTAAATGGCAATACGTTAAATGTGGTAGGATAGATGTTTTATAGTAATAACAGCTTTGCATTAAGAGGTACTAATTTTCGTATACGTCCCAGAACTCCAACTTTTTGGCTAGCCACTCGGCATAAATTTTTCAGGTGATTAGAGAATGTAAGTTTCTCATCGAATGTAACTCCCAATATGTTTATGGTACCTGTTTTATTTATCTCCTTATCATCTATTTGAAGTTAGTTGTTTTGCACATTTTCTATGTCAATGTTCCTTGGGTTGATGGTCAATGATTGGAATTTATCAGGGTTTGCCAGTAGTAAATTGTCTTTGTACCACTTTGATGCTATTTCCCTTAAAACATTTTAATTTTAATTGATTTTAAAATAAAGGGCCATTTACACTGCAGCAAAATAGGCACGGTACTCGTCAATTAACACATCAAAGGTGTGAAGGTGTCAAGTGGTTTTGGGCACGGACCAAGCTAAAACACTGTCTAAACGGCTTTTTCAGACATTGAAAAGCGGCACCGTGCCTACTATTTTGATCGGGCCGAGATCATTTCTCAAAGTAGTCTCAGCCCGCTCAGAAAGTGGGCACTGTGCCTTTTTGCGGTAATTATGACGTCATCGCAGAAGTTGCGTCTCTTTACAGTGGAATTCTGAGGTTTTCTAATAAAATCAGTAACAGACTAAAGATTAGTAAGTTAGATAAGCATATTAAGCATATTTTGTTTCGTATTTCCGTAGAAAATTAATGAAGTTTCTGTAGTATAAGGTGTGTGTGTGTGTGTGTGTGTATAATTTTATTTCGATTCGTAACCAAAATGAGCAAATGCTCGTTTATACATTGATACGAATTTAAAAGTAAGTTATTAATTATAATATTGTAAATTAGTAGAAATAATGATAAGGATAATAGTATTAATAATATAATATAATTTTCTTTTTTATATCTTGAAGAGGGAGTGTAAAAGTTTTGGAGTTTCTGTTATGAGTGTTTTGTGGATCATATTGGTTAATTTTACTATTCTTCTGACGTGTAGAGATGGAAGACGATATTCTTTTCCAGTATTGGGTCGTGTTAGGTGTTTTAGTGATTTTTCTTGAATTCTTTCTAATTTTAGTCTATCCGTTTGATTATTTCCAAGAAGAAGTAGGCTACAATGTTCTAGGTGAGGACGGATGTCTGTCATGTAAAGTGTATTGGCAAGGTGTGGGTTTAGGGATTTTTTTAACCTGTTTGATTTGATATAGGGAGAGATTGGCTTTTCTGATGCAATTGCGAAGATGACATCTCATGTTTAATCTACTGTCAATGTGAGCACCGAGTATCTTTATTATATTGAGCCAAGGTAAGGTTACATCATCGATTGTAATGTCTTTGTTATGTATTTGATTAGTACTTAGAAAATTTGCGCTCGTAACGTGAATGTCGGGTTCTGGAATGTGAGTGATTAGTAGACATTGAGTTTTTGAGGGTTCAGCTTTAGACAATTCAGCTGGAACCATTGGTGCACCTTTTCCAAGTCTTTGTTGAGGTGTTGGACAGCAGTGTTTTTGTGGTTGGAGGAATAGTATAGCGTTGTATCATCTGCGTATCGTATGATGGAAGAGGTTATTGGAAGAAATGAAAAGTCTGCTACGTAGATATTAAATAGTAGTGGTGATATTATCGATCCTTGTGGGACTCCTCGAGGGCAGGAGAAGGGCGAGGAAGTCTGACTTTCAACTCTGATAGATTGTGTTCTTCCACTTAGGTAATTGTTGATTAAGTTACAACTTGATGGATTTACACCGTAAGCTCTCAATTTTTCCATCAGAAGTTTATGGTGTACCATATCAAATGCTTTGGAGAGATCGAGGGAGACGATTGCAGTAGTTTGTTTTTTGTTGATGGCTGTTCTACAATCTTGTGTGAGTTTCATGAGGGCCATTTCAGCACTGTGACTATTTAAATGATAATTCCCCTTATTTAATTGATCATATTAATATCTATGACCTTACTCCGTTAAATTCTTTGTATCGAAAACCTCTGTCAAGAAGTGCTACTTTCTTTGGTCCGAAAGGCCGGAAAGAACGTCTTGATTATATTCTCACTAATTGTCCACGTTTATTTTACGATTGTGATACTATAGCACCATTTGCTATTCCATCTGATCATCGCCTTGTTTTCTCTTGCATGAAACAACGCATCCGGTACTGCAAAGGAAAGGCGGGGTCATCCCTTTGTTGGGAAAGTTTGTCAGAGTTTTCACAAGCGTTTAACGACTGTCTTGAGAATTCTCTTGTTGGACAACCCACAAGAGGTGATTTCTCCATTCTTTCCTCAGCCATCATCAAAGCAGCCGAGACCGCTTTGCCGCGGAAGAAAAGACAATGGTCACGCGTCTCTTGGGACAGTGACGCAATGATCACACAGGTAAGATATGAATTGAAAGTTGCTAAAAAACAATTACGTGATTGTTCTCCTACTATACACAATATCAGTCTTTTACAATCTATTGTTGATCAAAAAACAATAGATCTCGCTGCCTAATCGAGCGTGAATTAAACGCTATAATTTTAGCGGTAAAAACGGCTAGTAATAGTAATAAGCATTATATAGCATGGAAAGAGATAAGGCGTCTTAAGAACCCATCCCATAAGCCCTTATTAGTTGAAGCGTATGATTCTGTCGAGGCAAACAGTATGATTCGCAATTATTTTTATGATTTATATAATCCCCCATCCTGTCTACTATCGTTAAATAAATTAGCTCCGCCGCCTAACTTCTCCCCTCCTGATATGTCTAATTATAATACTTCTCCTGTTACTAATGACGAATTATGCTCTATTCTATTTTCTATGAAACCCCTTGCGTCTCCTGGACCAGATGGAATCCCCACCCTGGCTTTCCGAGAACCTCTTGTACAAAATGAGCTACTTACCATCATAAATGCCGTTTTGTCAGGGGAGCAACAAGTACCGAGTCAATGGCGAAGATCTGCTGTCATCACCGTCAACAAGAACACGTCTAGAGACCTAGACCAACAGAGGGGTATCACTTTAAGTTGTACTGCAGGGAAAGCTAATAATAAGATTCTACATAAAAGGCTGGCGTCAGTAATTGACCCATATTTAAGATACAATCAAAATGGTGGCAGGAATAGCCGGTCAACCTTGGGCCAAATTCTATCAGCTAGGATATTGTTAGAAGGCTGTAGGACTCATCAAAAAGACATTGTTGCAATTTTTATTGACTTCAAAAAGGCCTTTGACTCTGTGTTAAGATGCAGAATCCCAGAAATATTACATTTCTATAATGTACCTATTGTTCTTATCGATGCTATTATGTCCTTTTATTCTTCTACTTCGGCTTTTGTTAGAACTCACTATGGTGATACTGATGATTTCCCGACAGCTTGTGGCGTACTACAGGGTGACACATTGTCCCCTTTTTTATTTACACTATTTATTGGTTATGTTTTTCGTATTTCATGTCCTGACTCTTCCGGTTTTACCCTTGATCGTCGTAGGTCTTCACGTCATCCAGAGCGCAGCGTATCGGACCTCTCATTCGTTGACGATATTGCTATCTTAACAAATAGCATATCTGATGCACAACAGCTTCTTGATGAAGTTGAACGGGTTTGTAAAACGGTAGGCCTGACAATTAACACGACGAAGACGAAATTTATTGCTTTAGACATAATACAGGCTCACCTTGCTACATCTAATGGTGACATAGAACGTGTAGATTCGTTCAAGTACCTAGGTTCTGTACTTCCATCTTCTTCAGATGATTTAACACAACGTAGAGGCCAGGCTTGGGCAGCCATTAGAGGTCTGAATAAATTCTGGGCGTCCGATGTCAACACTGACGTTGAGTTAAGACTGTTCAGACACACGATAGAACCTGTTCTATTATATGCATCTGAAACGTGGGTTCTATCAACCTCACTATTGACCCGACTTGACTCAGCTTATGACGCCATGCTTCGGCATGCTTTAGGAGTACATTGGCCCAACTTACTGTCTACTGCTAAACTTAGAAAACTTTCCCCTTCTGCCTCTGCTATTGCTCACCAACGTCAGATGTCTTTTTTAGGTCACATCGAAAGATCAAAGACGTATGCCCCTCAACCGCTGCATGACATCCTTCATTGGCAACCGAAGGAGATGCTTCGACGGGGCTATGGTAGAGTAGTATCTTTTCATAATGTTTTGTATCGTGAATTGTGTTATTTAAAAGTTTCTTTGTCAGCTATGTCTGACCGTGTTTTGTGGCGTTCTTTGTGTAGCAAATATGTAAGGCGTAAGAGGGACGGTACATTCCTATAATGTGACTGTCTATATTACTACTACTACTATGTACAAAGCCAAACATATCAGATGGGAAAATTGGTTAGAAGTGATGTTTGAGTTGATTTGCTAAGATTTTCTCGAATGCTTTGGAGATATAAGTGAGGATGGTAATTGGTCGATAATTTTCTTTATTTGATGGATCGTTTTTTTGTATATTGGTGAGACTATGCCATGTTTCCAGGCTTTTGGTATTTCATTTATTGTTATTAAGTGATTGAATAGATCGGTAATAGGAGAGGTGAGGCTAGGTAGGATAGTTTTGAGGAAGCTTACGGATATGTTATCGGCCCCAGTTGCCTTATTAGTTCTGAATCTTTTGATAATGTTATATACTTCATTGTCTGATGTGTATTGAAAACAGAAGGAAGTGCAGGAGCGATTCATGATTTGATGTATGCTTGGGTGATTTTGAGATTTGATGTATGCCTTGGGTGGTTTAATTATGCAAATTGAAACTACGAGTGCGGAGCGTAAAGTTAGATGTATATTTTGTTACATAAATACTGCTCTAGCGTGGTAGCATGTTCAGGAGGTGAAAGGCTAACTCAAATGTATATGAATTTTGCTTAATTGAGATAAGAATGTTACAAAAATATAAATATTATAATTGATGAAAAACGTAGTGATTTTCCGTTCAACGGAATCCTGACAAGTTATTTACCTTGATTGAATCTCAATTTATCGAATTTCACTGATAAAATCATTAAATAATGAGAAACCTATAATTCAGTTTGTAAGTTTTCAATCTCGGCCCGCTTAAAAATAGGCACGGGCGATCTTGAAAACAATTTTTTATAAGCTGTGTAAACCCTGAAAAAAAACAGCACGGGTCGCATTCTTGTTAACACATCGGGTGTTAATTGACGAGTACCGTGCCTGTTTTGCTGCAGTGTAAATGTGCCTTAAGACACAGACTAACTATAGTTATTACATCTCGCTGACGTATGTGTTTCACTGTGTTTACTTTTTACCCTATATAAGCAAGTGTAATTAATAAAATATATAAGTGAATATTGAATAGTACGTAAATTTTCAGACATTTCGATATAGCTGGTTTTCAAATTATATAACAGTCAATGTTTTTTTTTAAGGGAATATAATGCATGGAGATCTAATATGTACTATTCTAGCAACAATTTTATATGTAGAGCTAAAGTGGAAATCGTAATAGGATGAATATTCACAACTGGAGAGAACGTTTGAAAATAAAAATATTCTATTCTGGCCGTATTCTGCGTTTAAGACCTGCCGAGCACCATGCGAGCATACGTTCTATGCAAATATTTGAAACGACTGGTAGGGTGCTTGCCGGGTGAATGACATATGGTGGAGCCGTCACTGATGATAAAAAATGAGAGTCTTATCAAGATAATAAACGAAGCTGCATATATTGAGAATCTTTGTTAAAATATATTGTGAATTTTCATTCACTTCAAAGCCAAGGATTACGGATGTAGTGATGGGTTCTTTATTGTATCGTTCTACACTTAAATATGAAGTTGTTTTTATTCTAATATATGTTGTTATGCTGACATTCATATACGCTGGGCAGGATAAGATGATGACTGATAAATTTGTAATCAAACGCAAGAACTGTAACATTAAACAGGATAGCTTATTTAAAGCGAAACATATATTCCGATGTGCGATAAACTGCCAAGAAAATCCGTTATGTCAAATGACTGATATAATTGAAAAGGATGAAAAAATTGATTGTCAAACATGCTACTCAAACCGATTAGATATTGATAATGCTGAACAAAACAGTAACACAAGACTTACGCGAATGGTAAGACGAGAATATTCAAGTAGTATTTGTGTCATTAAAAATTTTGCTGGTAGCTATTTATTTAGTTATAGTTAGCTAAGTTTATTCAGATGCCGTTTATAGTAAAACTCGTTTTCATCGCACTCATGACACAAGATGTGTTATACAACATTATAATTTGAATTACATTGCTCGGTGCTGAATGATAACTATCCACGAAATGTGTTTTATCAGGCGTATGAGAATGAAGAATACTGTAGCTTAATCAAACTTTATTGCAATAGTTTAGAAAAAATTAGGAGTGGATGGATGGACTTATCACTTATATCACTTATATACATAATACTGTCTGTTTATATATCACAATCACAATATTTCTATATTTCGATATTTCTGTGTCTGTCCGCGACATATGTACGTCTTACTGGCGATATAATACGGATAATCCGTTGCCGGGAAATTATGCAAACATTTGTGTCGAGATAACCGTGTACAGTAACAAATTTGTTGTATGAAAAGTATGGGTCTATGACGTTGTTTTAAAATAATATACTTCATCTGATATTTTATTTGATATCATTGCATTAAAAAATTCAGAGATTTTGAAAAATTTCATAGGTCGATAATCGAGCGGGCAGCCAAATCGAATTCAAATTGTGATCCCCAGAACAAAAATATTTTGTTTTGAATTTAAAAGCTGCGTGTAAATTGTTTGAACAAGTGAAACTTGAAACTGAATCAGTTTTATGATAATTAAAACAATACAAAATACTGAATTACATTGAATTACCAGTATAACTAGGCCAGACAAAATATGTTTTGAAATCAAAGAAACGTAGACCTATTTCATGTAGTGTTGATATCAGCAATACATATAGCGCGGCACAAACGCTATGAAATTAAAGAGACTTTAGGTCTTAATTTAATTTATTAATGAAACGAAATGCCGTTCATTACTTTTCTCAAAATCGAGATACAAAACATTTCACTTTTAAAAAGGCTATTTTGATATATAATTTGTGAGAACAATGAGCAAAGAATCTGTTTTGAAATGAATAACCTATCGCGGGGCATAAAAACAAATTAACTTGCAAGAATTTTCAAAATGACGTTGGCGTTCGACTAATTCGAAAAATATTCAAAGTTCGAAGAGATTATCTGTCTACAGTATAAATTACAGAGTATAGAATCAATCAAGGCATTGCACAAAAGTATTTCTATAATTTATTATTTAATATAAAAATATGAATCATTTGGTTTTGAGATGGCAGGCTTTTATTTTCAGATTTTGCTTCCATAATTAACGAAGGAATTGTAAGCATCGATTAAAATTAAAATTTCATTTTGTTGACTTGCTATAAGAATAAGACACAGTATGTTACTACAGTTTCGAGAATAAAAATAGCGGTGTCTTGTTATTATCGTTGATCAACATTTAATAAAGTTAATTTCAGGTATATCAAATTTAACAAAGTTAAATTGAATTGAGCGTATGATTTGTGATAAATAATAATAATTATAATATTTTCAGCGTTCAAAAATTTTGCTTTGAATTTAAAAGCACAAAAACATAATTCAAAAACATTTTTAAATAGTTAATACAGTTTGGATGAGTGTAACAAACCTTGTGTTACAAAAATAAAAAGCGAAAAGGTTGCATGAAATAATCGATCATAGCAAACAATATTTATTAAAATACAACTCACCATTTTCCAAATGAGATGCAAATAAAAACTATTCGAGCGGCATAATCTCCGAACAACATTTAAATACATAATAGCGGGTTCTCTGAGTTAATACACCAATCAATAATAAGTTAACAACCATATTTTATCGAAGGAGAATGTACTCCCGATAAGAATAAAATAAATATTGTCTTTTATTCGAAATAATTCTGACAAAAATGATCATTTCATATCGTGATCAAATGCATGGTAAAGTAGATTCATTTTCTACATAGTAAATTATCCTTTTCGTCAGACATCATAACATGAGCATTTAAATATTACCATCGGCTGTGGTATTTATATCTTTGAAGCTGCACTAAACATTTCCACTCTATAAACCATCGCGTCCGTTTCAATAAATTCTGAATAAATATGCATATCACGAATCTGGCAAAATGAGTTCCGGAATGAGTTGTTTTCGTTTTTCTATCAAAATAATTAATTTATTCATAATCATCTTTTCTTTCATTCGACATCTGTAATGTATTATAAATAGCGCGTAGAAATATTGACAACAAGATGTAACATAATATCAATATCGAATTAGTATAGCGATTTATTATAGAATTTTATTTCATTTTAAAAGAATGTTGATGCTATTATTCTGGAAAATTTGATAACAAGAAGCACTATGAGGTCAACTTTTCATATCTTTTGTTTACTTTTAAAATTTTATTTTCAACGAACTCTTAGTATTTTGATAGACTGCCATGAAAATCACAGGCCTGCTTGCTGAGATTGCAAAGATCAAAAATATATAGGCTCATATACTATCATATCATAATATTTTCAGATTATATATAATTTGATTTTCAATACACGCGCGTGGGTCGGCTTTGTTCAATAATACGTTGTCGAAGCAGTAGGTTTGTTGACCACTTCAGTTAAAGCACCGATAACAAAAAGTAAGGTAGTGGCCGATTGGTTAATGCCCTGGTATTTCAATATCAGGGTCGTCAGTTCAAATCCACCATATTGCAATTTTTATCAACGATTTTTCTGATTTTTTTTAATATGAAGCAGTAAATCATTTTTAATTAACAAAAGATATCGTTTGATCATGTTAATAACAGAAATCAGTGGACCATGTGTCTTGTTGAAGCTAAATTAATTTAATATTGAATCTATCGCATGCAATGCCACGAGTTTCACTGGCCACACTTTGACGGCGTTATTTTGTGAACACCACATTAGTGTTGTATATATTGCAATAAAGATTTATGAATTCGAACCGAACGCGATCCGATCGTATCGGGTCAGATTCGGGTTAATATTTTAGGTCTTCGGATCGGATCGGATTTGAACTTATTTTTTGTGGATAGTTTCAGATTTCGAAATTTGACTGAGTATTTGTAATTTATAATAATTGTGTTCTGGCTTCCTTTCAACACATAAAATAAAGTTTTTCTATGTAGACAAAGCTACGTTAAATTATACATTTCAATCGACTCAATTGATGTGAAATAAATTAAATTTTTATTAAAGGAATGATTAAGATGTATTGATTAATGCTACATCGTTTCAATGCATATTGTGTCTCATGTTCTCCTCCAGAGTTCATACTCCGTATTATACAGCGATAGTCAGCTTAGTCAATTGTTTAATTATAAGTGATCTGAAATTTTTATCATAGAAGGTCCATAATGGACTACACTCATTGCTAGTCATCTAATAACACTATTTATGAAAACAGCAAAAATACTTACGAAGACGCCTTAACAGCAAGTGGCCACACTACTACTAATTTAAAATACGAGCCAAGACCAGCAACACCAAGCCGTAGAAAAGGGAAAAGAAGGAGAAATGTCACATGGTTTAAGCCACCGTTCAACAAAAGTGTGAAAAGCAACATTGGCCGAACATTCCTCAATCTAGTCAAAATGATGAAACACCTATTGTATAATTGCGTGTTATAGTTATAGTGGTGACAATTAGTTTATTGCACATGCTCAGTAGTGTTCATGACATGTGGTCTTGTCTTTTTAGCTTTATACTTTTACTTTTAATGTCCGCCATGTTGGCTAAATGTCTTATGTTTACTCATCAATAATTAACGTTGTTTTATTACAAACAAGTCTATTTCATCAGGTTATGGGCCCAGAACATGTTAATGCTATTCTTGGTTTATTTATTGGTTTTTAAGAAGAATGTTTAAAGGTTTTAAAGTAGTATAACATTTTAGTTTTACATTTCCGAATATTGCGGTGATCAGAAAGTTTGATCAATTATAGTGAACTGGATTTGTGGTTAGGCCTACACATCATGGCTGAACATAGTAGTAGAACAGCTGCTCCTCTTAAAAATAGACAGTAATTGGGCATATTGGAACAAAGTTATCTTTGCTATTTTACTTAAAGATGATCTGTGGGGAGTTGTGGATGGTTCTGAAGTTTTACCAGATGCTGCTCCAGATGATGCAAGTGAAGCTGCAGTTGCAAATTATCAGAAAGAGAAGGTTACTTTTAAAAAGAAGCAGGCAGAAGCTATTGGATTACTTGTTCCTGCAATTTTAGAAAAACTTAATCATCTGATACCAAGTCGCCCAAGTGATCCTCACGTTGTGTGGAAAAGTCTGATTGAACATTTTGAGTCAAAATCAGCATTTAACATTTTTAATATTCAGCAATAGCTTGTAAAACTAACTCTGTCAGAAAAGCAAGAGCCTGGAGTTTGGTTGAGAAAGCGCTTGAGTTTATATGAACAACAATCTGTTATCGGAGAGGCTATTCCTGAAAAACAACAATGTATGACAACACTTGCATTGCTACCAGACTCATACAAGCCGTAATATACTTCTTTAACTACACAGCTTGCAGCAGGGACACTATCAATGAAGCAACTTGTAGATTTTGTTGAAAATTTTAAACACAGTGCCCTAAAAGAGGAAGAAGAACCAGAGGCAGCCTATTTTTCAAGTGGTTTAAAGAAGACTGGTTTCCAAGGACGGAAAAGTAAAGAGCAGACTTTAAGATGTTATGGATGTGGTGGATAGGGTCATGTGAAGAGGGAATGTCCTACTTACCTGAACAAGAAGAAAGAAGATCAAACTGGAGGTGCTTCTTATTCCAATTATGTCAGTCAGCCTAAATCAAATGTGAGCTTTATTTCATCTTCTATAAAGACTGTAAAGCCGATAGTTGTCATGGATTCTGGAGCCTCTAGACACATGTCAGGGCAGAAGGAGATTTTTAGCAAAATCCAAAATATTGATGTACCTGAGAACGTTATTTTAGGTGATGGCTCAATACTACTTGGTACTGCTATAATAACAATATCATTAAAGCTTATTGATAATGAAGGGCACCAGCGTCCTGCTACCATGAGCAACTGTTTGTATGTTCCGAAGATGAAATATACATTATTCTCGGTTCGAGCAGCCACAGCAGATGGTATGAAAACAATCACACTTGGACAGGACAGAGCGTGGGTCAATGACAATGATGGCAATATACTTGCAACTGGATCGGCTGATGCAGGAGTTTACACGTTAAATTGTGATTTTAATAAAAACACGGAGACAATTAAAAGGTATCAAGTACTGCTCTCACATCTATTGACTTGTGGCGCCAACGCTTTGGGCATTTAGGAGAGCAAAATCTTAAAAAATTGAAAGCAAAATATATGGTTAGCGGCATGGACATAGACAACAGCAGCTTGCATTCTGTGAACCTTGTGTTGAGGGTAAATCTCATCAACTGCCTTATCCTTTACGTTCAGATACACGCGCATCACGTCAACTAGAACTAATTCACACTGATGTGTGTGGTCCTATCACCCCTCAATCAAATGGTAGCCATAAGTACTTTGTAACCTTCACAGATGATTTCACTCGTTTTTCCTGGGTTAGATTCCTGCAACATAAATCAGAGGTGTTTAACAAGTTTAAGGAGCTGGTTAAAATGTTAGAAAGGTCAACTGGATTGAAGGTAGAGCATGCAACAGGTTTACAAGTGGTTAGTATTCGATCTGACAGAGGTGGTGAATATCTCTCCAAAGAATTTAAGGATTTCCTTCAGAAACAGGGAAGCCAACATCAACTATCAACGGCAGATGGAAGTCCACAAAACGGAGTCGCAGAAAGGTTAAATCGAACCTTGGTAGAAAAGGTGCGTGCCATTCTTGGAAATTCTGGATTGGCAAAGAAATGGTGGGCAGAAGCTATTGCAAACGCAACATACCTAAAAAACAGAAGTCCTACCATATCTCTTGATAATCAAACACCATATGAAGCCTGGTGGGGAACAAAGCCTTCTGTAAAACACTTGAGAGTATTTGGTTGTATTTGTTATGCTCATATTCCAAAAAAACAACGAAAGAAATTAGACAAGAAGACTGAAAAATGTATATTTTTTGGGTATAGTACTTGCTCAAAAGCATATCCCCTCTGGAGTTTGGATCGTCGGATGCTGATCGTCAGAAGAGATGTTATATTTAATGAATTTACCTTTCCTGGTCAAAGAGCATCAGAGGAAGATCAGACAAGTGCTGAGACACTGCATGTCACTGCTGACGAGGAAGAAGATGAAGAAGAACAGTTACCCGTTGAAGACCACAGCGAGGGGAACTTACAGAACAACGATGCCATCGAGGAACCAGTTCAACGACGTTCAGACCGCACGACTCAAGGTGTTAGTCCTGATAAATATGGTGAATGGGTAAATGCCTCAAGTACATTAACTGACATCCAGGTCGATGAACCTAGGACTTGGAAGCAAGCTATCAATTCTGGGTCAAAAGAGTACTGGCAGGCAGCCGCACAAAAGGAGTATAATTCACTATTGGAGCATCAAACTTGGGAGTTAGTGTTACCGCCAAAAGACAAAAATGTGATAGGGAGTCGATGGGTGTTCAAAGTCAAGCATGATGAAGTGGGAAACATTGAAAGATATAAAGCACGTCTGGTTGCACAAGGCTACAATCAAGTATTTGGAGAAGATTACTTCTAAGTGTTTGCTGCTGTTGTTCGTTGGGAATCAATTCGCACTCTGATCAGTATGGCAGTACAGTACGACATAGAACTTCACCAAATGGATGTGGAAACAGCCTTTTTAAATGGCCAAATTGATGAAGAAAAATTCATGAAGCAACCAGATGGCTTTGTTAAACCTGGAGAAGAAAACCTTGTGTGCAAGTTGAAGCGATCGCTCTATGGCTTAAAGCAATCACCTCGATGTTGGAACGAAGTTCTACATAACCAACTTACAAACATGCAATTTGTTCTGTCTTCAGCAGATCCGTGTATCTACATTGGAAAAGTTAATGGTGATTTGGTATTTCTCGCTGTTTATGTTGATGATATCATCATTGCATCAAAGAAATCATCAGTAATAATCAAAGCCAAGGATTTATTAAAAAAGAAATTCACAGTAAAAGATATGGGACACCTTCAATACTTCTTAGGTGTCAAAGTTCATCAATCTAATGGTGCTGTATGGATTGGACAAGAAAAATACGCCAACAATGTTCTTGAAAGATTCAAAATGGAAAATTTTCATCCAGTAGCTACCCCTATGGAGACAACGGCTAAACCAAAGAAAGCAACAGAGGATGATGAAAAATTTGATGTCAAAACGTACCAGTCAGCCATCGGGAGTTTGATGTATCTTGCTGCTGGAACAAGACCCGATTTATCACAAAGTGTACATAAGCTGGCACAATATTCCTCTAATCCTACAACTGGTCATTGGACAATGGTAAAGCGCATTTTTCGTTACATCCAAGGAGATTTGGATGACAGGAAATCAACCTCCGGGTATGTTTTGCTGAAGAACGATGGTGCTATCTCATGGAAAAGTAAGAAGCAAACCTGCGTTGCACAGTCTACCGCAGAAGCAGAGTACATGGCTGTTTATTTTACTGTTCAGGAGTGTATGTGGCTTCGTCGTTTGCTAGAAGATTTGCATGAAAAACAGAATAAAGCCACAGTATTATTCGAAGACAATCAATCAACTATCAAAATATCAAGTGATCCGGTTAACCATCCCAAAATCAAACATGTTGGTACCAAGTATCATTTCACGAGAGAAAAGCAAGAAAAAGGAGAAATTGATATAGTGTATTGCAACACGAAAGACATGATTGCTGATAACCTTACAAAACCAATTCCTGCACAGCAGTTCGAGATCTTACGTGAACAATATGGCTTAACAAAAACAAACAATTAAGAAGGAGTGATGAGACACCTATTGTATAGTTACGTGTTACAGTTATAGTGGTGACAATTAGTTTATTGCACATGCTCAGTAGTGTTCATGACATGTGCTCTTGTCTTTTTAGCTTTATATTTTTACTTTTAATGTCCGCCATGTTGGCTAAATGTCTTATGTTTACTCATCAATAAATAACGTTGTTTTATTAAAAACAAGTCTATTTCATCACAAAAAGCACTCTCCGAAGACAAGCAAGCTACATAAGATTTTCAATCAAAACACGCTAAAAGTAAGTTACAGTTGTACTTCCAACATGAAAACAATCATTACTAACCACAACAAGAATTTAACAAATACAGAAATGGAAGTAACAGAAAATGCGCAATTATGCAACTGCCGCACAAAGGAAAATTTTCCATAAACAATAGATGCCTTATGGAAGGATTAATCTACAACGCCAAAGTGACTACCCCGGAAGACCAAGAGGGTAAAAATTACATCGGTCTAACGGAAAACTCCATTTTCCGTTTATATATATCATCCAACAGTCTATCATAAACAAAATGATACAAATCTGATTACAAGTAAGCTTTACAAACTAAAGGTTAACAAAATGTAATTATATAACATACATACCTAATTTAGTTTGCCTCAGTATACTAAGTCTATACAATTCTTATCTAAATATATGGCGAAAGAGTCAAAGAATACACATTCTTTACTGTTACTCAAGTTTCACGCATTTCACAGCGATCTTCAGACAGATTTTTTACTCAATAAAAAATACACATGATCTATGTTCTATGATAAACTATCCGTAATGCGGTTTTCTATTGTTTAATACAATGCTATTGTTGTGCTATTGTTGATACAAGTGGTAGAAAAATGTGATGGTTTCCTTTATTCTCAGTAAATTATTATTTGTTATGTTTTTGAATTATTAAAATTGGACAAGTAATATTTATTTTCGTGACGACATTTAGATATTTATTCAGATTTTTTGTTTAGGCTTGGTTCTTTTGCGCATATAATATGATATTTTTCTAAGAGGCATAAATGGCATTTTTTTGAGATGTTGCTGATGCTTTTGCATTAGCCATGGCAGACCATTCAAATTTGTATGTGATGTTTTTGTCTTTTAAATCCCAAACGTGTTTGGATAGTTGTGTGCTAGTGTTGTATTTTCTGTGTTTAAGTGTTGCCTTGTGTTGCGTGTAGCGTTTGTTTGAACGTGCCTTGCGTCAACCCAATGGAGCTCTGTCCTTCTTGGTCAAATGGCGTAGTGACTTTCGCTTTATAGATAATACTTTTCAATTGGCATTTGTTGTTGAACGGGCATAAGTTTTTATATCTACAGCTGCATTGGTTGGTGTTAGTTGTGGTGTTGGTTGTCGAATTGATTATTTTGTTGTTATCTTTATAGGATTAAATTCATGTTATTTGTGCAACTATAGCTGACTTTGATGGTGTTAAGGTTGAAGATCTTGTTTAATTTGTTCGATTTTGGAAAATGTTTTTTATTAAGTTAAGGAACGTACGACCAATGTTAGTTTTCACGCTCTTGTTAAAGGGTGGATTGAACCACATGGTTTTTCTTGATCTGCATTTTCTATCATTGCTTAATGGTGTTTCTCGTGGATGGTATTGTAGGTGCGTATCGTGTCCGCTTTTTCACGAAGCGTCAGCGTATGGTTCTTTACTGTTCTTGAATATTGTGCAGTTAGTAGATAAATCAGATAGTCTTCGATTAATAGCTGTTGGTATATTTTTAGTATAGTTGGCGGGTGGTTGGAGTTGATGTTAATGTATAATGGTTGGTCGTTAGGATTTCTTTATGGCTGGTATGCTAAGTTAAATGTTAGGTCTAAGAAGTCAATTACCTTTAAATTTTATTTTGCTGTTATATTTAGGCCAATGTCTTTGAATTGCTTAATTATTTTCTTCTTTCTGAGTCTTTCTGCCTGTGAGCCTGATTTAATCTTCAGGATTCTTATCTATATATATTAAATCCGACAATCGTTCTTCTTCTATTTTCAACCTCAAAACATGTGCTATTTTAGCTGTTATGTATTTACTAGCAATAAGTGTAGGTGAAGTATTAGACTTTGTGTGATAAAACTTTCAGATTCAACTAAATAGCGAAATTAATTAAACAATTTTTACATTCTGAGAATTGTAAAATGTGAGTTTTTGGCTTCAAAAAGTCTAAAACTTGAAAATATCAGTTAAACAAACTTGCCTTGTCTCACTCGAATATTGTCCGCTAGAGTTAAACCATTCTATGCTCATTAATAGAGATATGCGCATACTACCCCAATACGAGTCTGAACCCGATCCGATCAGATCTGATCCAATCAGATTGAATTCGGGTTGATATTTTATTCCTGAAAAGCTGTATAGTGATACCATGGCCATACCAAGTTCCCATGAGCTGATGTCCAATTGAGAGAAAATCTTCAATTCAGCACCACCCATATCATCAAAACAAAAAAAATAGATATGGGATATGCCAGCGGCCCAAAATACATTTGATGAGCTCCTTGCTACGTCGCTAGTTGATCTAGTCATTTGCAATTGACCATTCTGTAAAAAATATTGATGTGATAATAAAGCTTTACAATATTTCATCAGGGCTATACACAATGTGTTTCACAGCATATCTACATGTCATCTAAAATTTTACGGCGTTTGTTACTGTATTCCTCATCGTATGAGACAGTTCATGGGATATTAAACAAATATTTCACATTTTCCCTGAGCTATGCTCTGATAGCTCCACGAGTGGCACGTAAGGAGAAAACTCGAATACAAAAATTACTCACCAAGGTGACTCGTAATCTTCTGATGCCTTCTCGGTTTCTCCTGGAGCGACACAAGTGGTGCTTTCAGAGCATAGTTCACGGAAAGTGTTAACTATTTGGTTTAGAACATAGCCAGCCCCGATATTTGTGACTGTTGGGTACTTTTTTTCAGAGCATTTTCTGATCTTACAATCCATGATCAAGTATGTAATTCTCCTAATTTCATGACGTCAAAAGAAGAAAGCTGAGTCGATAACTGTACACTCGCCTTGAATTTTTGAATAAATTCAAAGCTGCGAGGAAAAATTTAATATCGAAAAACTGATATTTATCTTTTGAAATTATAAGAATGAATTGAATGCTTGACATCGTTTTCTTACATAATCATGGATTATTATCTTTAAACAATATTTTTATTTTCTTGTGTGCTTTATTCATTATGGAAAACTAACTGGAGAAAGGAAAGGAAATGTTTTTTACCTATAATTTGAAAAATTTCGTAAAAATCTGTAAACGCAAAGAAAGAAATGAAGCAAAGAAAGATTTATTGACTAACTGTTTGCTAATTGCCTATTTATTACGCGCTGCATGCGATTTGAAAGAGCAGATTATTGAATTTATGATGACTTTTTAGAATGTTGCTAACTTTCACTTGGGGAAATGTTTGAAATTTTAGATGTTGATTTTGTATATGCTTTGGTTTTGGTAATTTATTGAGAGCTTTCCTTTCTATGCCAGGAATTCAGTTTCTATATCTATACCTAGAAACTTGCGAAAATTGGCCAATAAAGGATGAGAGGAATATAATGAAATGAAATTTTGTTATGTTATGTTTGCACAATTATCAATTCAGTAAAAGTTAGGCAAATTGTTTTTGGATTACTAATTTGTGCAAAATATTTCGATGCACTTCTAACATGTTTGTTTACTGGCTGGGATATTTCTCCTGCGAATTGTATAAAACAATAACTCAATGAAACTGTATGTGACTCTAAAAATACTCATTATATTTGCTTTTTTCTTTCAATTAGTTGTCGCCTTTAAATAATTATCGGTTGTTTAATACTTCTTAAATTTCTTGAAATCTACGGGCTATTTTCGGGACATAATAGCTCGGTTATGGAGAAATGGCTTTATTGGCGTTAACCAATCAAATTGCAAGAATAAATCGTAGCAGATACTTGTTAAGTTCTCATAGCAAAAAAAAATCAAAATAATAATTAGTATTATTTAAAATAATCAATTCAACCTGCACAAAATATTGCCATATTTGACAATTTATTATCACATAAATGAAATGAAAATGAAAGTTAGTTTGTTTTTAACGAAGTCAACCATTATTAACATGAATTACAGCCTCTCAGCCCCACACAACGAAGAGACTTCCGCTTTATTTATATAAATAAAATAATTCATTCAAGTTAATTATTCAAAAAATTATTGATTGCTGAAATCATGAGACACTCCAGAAGGCATGGAATAATTCACGCCACAATAAAATATTAATTAGACAGCATATCTCGGCAGCATATTTTGAATAGATTAATTGAGCAGATGCAACTTTTATAAGCGATTTAATCTTATGAAATATTTATCAATTTTTCCACTTTTCTACTCCACGTGCGTACACGTTTGCAGTACCTCATTGTATAAGTCGTTAGGACTCATTGGCGTCAATAATAGTGAAATAATTGCTCTGCTTAAAACCATCTCAGAAATGGATAAAAAACACTTTATCGCTATTATCCTTTTTCTCGATGACATTATTACTGTCGTCTGCAGAATTGATGTAAATGACGTATATTCAATTGTTCCTGAAGAAAGCCTTTCAATCATCGAAGAACTGAATTATTTCAAAGTAACAAGTATTTTCAAGTGTGCCAACAGATGTACTTCAAACTGTAAATGTAATTGTTATTCAGTAAAAGCGATGGCTTCAGGGTTGTTTTTCGAGTGTAAGACATTGAAGGTCAACATAATCAGTTATCGATCTACTGGGCTGCAAATGTATGAAGCTAATCCGAAATTTTATAGAAGAATAAATGAATTGGTAAGTTTAATTATAATAATTATAACAATCCTAGACAATAGTGATAAAGTAAATGGAGATAGATACAATAATCCATTGATGAAAATAACACATGTAATACAAAATTCTTCTGCCAAGCAAGATCATTCTAAATAGAACTATGCACTCCCAATATCGTTGTCTTTCATAAAATTTAAATTTGCTTTCAATCAAATTTAACCTGATCAAAACCTTAGCTATAGTTATATTTACCACATTAACATTATGGATTTGTATTACTTCATTATTTTAGGGACCCATTGAATATATTGCGTATGGGGGAGGGCCCCCCATACAAAGCATATAAAGTTGATTCATTCAATCATTCGATTACAGCAAATTTTATTAGAAAGTGTGAAATCCAGTCAAATCTTTTTTAAATAAATAGCTATAGCAATGACAGGCTGAAATGTTCTCAGTTATGTCTTTTGTTGAATACTTAAGCTTTATATAAACATCTTTAATACGGCTGTGAGGGATGTATTTCGTCTCGTCTGAATCGACATAAAGTAGGGTCCGCCTATAAGATTGTGGACAGCTGTGGAGTTAATAGCATGCGCAGTCATGGTAATGGATTGTTTATTGTTTAATTAAAGACAATGAAAATCAATTATCGTGTATTAATAATCACTTGAAAAAAGCGCGAGCGTGATGATCATGATGGGCGGAATTGTACCATGTGATGCGCAGAAGAACCCATGACATACCATAGCAACCACTAAAATTAAGTGGGTTTTCGTTGCTATGTCAGTTAATTAATGCCATTAATTAAACACGGTTTATACTGACAGTTTTAACCCCGCAGCTAGAAAAAGTATTTTGAAAATGGCGAAGAACTGCGAAAAAGCATTTGAAACATAAAATTAACGAGTATTGTGTATTCTGTTTGTGAGCCGTAAAGTATTGTTGGATCTGAAAGTACCTCTTCTTCTTACAGGCATATTGAAATACTTTGAAAAAAATGAAATACTTTTACAAAATATTTGCAGACATGAAAATAAAGCCTAAACGGAAATTTGACCTTTATAAACTCTTGAAATTGCAAATATGAGTTACGCTATCTGAGTTCTCATTTGATTGTAAAAAATAGATTGATTTCACTCCTGGAAAGCCTTTAATTCAACATCATATCATGCTATTTCGCGAAAACCTTTTTGTAGATAATTTCAATCCATAAAATTAACCTAAAACCACACAGATCTAGATTCAAAGAAACGTTACTCAAAAATAGTCAATGGGGGAGCAAAGTATAAGCAATGAAGAGTGTAAATTTGAAAATTGAAAGATGACATCTGTCCATTCATTATTTTTCTCAGGTTCCAACCAAATGCAAATATCCAGAGCTGTGTTTATTGAATCAAATTGATGACCCCAATTATCTTCAAATTGAGAAAGATAAAGATTTCAATTGCAACCACAATGAAATATGTGACATTGAATCTGATGGAGGAGGTAAATATAGAGAACTGAATTTTATTAAAGCAGTCTTTCAAGAATGCCTGCTAACATTCAATCTGACCTGAATGTTTGACTATAGCAATGGCTTTCCGCCAGACTGTTTCTTTTTTTCATACCTAAGTCTGCTCTTTAACAGAGGAAGCCTGTATATATAGAGTATGTATCTGCATTTGTGTTGAGCTCATATAAAATATATACTTACTGAATTATGGTTTCAAAGTCGCAAAGTGTTTTCAGGTCAAACCAAACAAAAATGTCTTAAAATGTAGATAATTAATTCCCTTGTTCTATTCTATTAAAGCCAGTAACAAAAAACGATAAAAAAACAGCTATAGTGGGGAAAACCGTCAGAACGTGGTTGTCTAGCTGTCTTTTTCGTTTTGAAGACGGACAAGCGGCTTATGTACTTTGTTGCGGTTTCACAGGTTGGACGCTAATCCAGCAAAGGGTTGATGACGGTGTTGATTTTTATCGCTTGTGGAACGATTACAAATATGGATTCGGTGATATATATGGTAATTTTTGGCTTGGTTTGGATCGAATGCATTGTCTTACGAGAGATAGTGCCTACACTTTACGGATCGATATGTGGGATGGGGATGTCAAACGATATGCAAAATATTTCAATTTCACAGTGGCTGATGAATCTGATGGGTACAGAATTGATTTCAATGGATTTGAAGGTAATATACATTTTTGCGATATTAAAGAAACAGAATCAGTTATGGATAATAAAAAATAAGAAATGAGGGGCAATATAGTTAATTAGTTTTGCTATGTCTTATATTTGGCAGGCGATGGAGGTGATTCATTAAGCAGTAACAAAGGTTGCCAGTTTACAACTGCTGACGAGGACAATGACTCAGTTGATCATCTAAATTGTGGTGAATGGAAACAGAATGGATACTGGCATTGGAATTGCGGAGAATCCAATTTAAATGGAATTTACGGTAACACTGGTGCAGATAAGAATGGAATCTATTGGGCTTCTTTCACGGCATGGGAAGGAACATTGTCAAAAGTTCAAATGAAAATTAAAAGATTTGGATGATCAGTGCTACCGTGCATTATTAATGTTTTCATTGAGTCTCAATTTTAGTTTTAAGTGTTCACGAAAACCGCACACAAAGTCCACGTATTTCCATAGTTTATTCGAACGATGGCACTTCTACGCATCAATCAACTTGTTTCTTTAGCTTAACTATTATTATTCTCACCATATCATAATTATAATCAATGACCAATATTCACCCCGTAAGCAAAAGTGCGTGTTTATTGGAGGGCATTAACATGTATAGATAATGACTGTCATAGCGATAAACATGTGTGCACCGACGACGAATAGAACCCCGGCCTCCCACGCATAGTGCGGACACTCTGCCACTTCGATAAAATTCAAATGTGTACTAGCGGTATATTTGCATTTTAAGAGTGATTAAAATTCAGAAATAGTTCTTTCCGAGTTCTGAAGTTCTGGATTTCAACAATCGATACTTAGAATACTAGATTCTAAAGAAAATAGGATAAAGTTACCCGAACCGCAATTTGTAAGCACTGAGCAATTGTGAGCTTAGTGTGAGGTAAGTTTTGATACCGAGAAAATAGCAAATTTGGAGGATGATGAATCAGTTTACGATACCGATTTCTCGCTCGTTGTATAAGAACGATGGGGGTCTAAATGTCGGTGATCCACTCACAAGAGTAATGTAGCCCCTTATTAGAGCATTTCTATTTACGTCTGTCGAGCTGGCCCACACCATTTTTTGTTTCGTCTGTGCTGGGGCAGTATCAAAACCTGCGGAAGCCATTGTTTGTCCATTGTTCATCAAGCAAATCACGATCCGTTGCAAGTTTAGAAGAACTCGCTAACTAGATTGGCTGATGAACAATAGAGAAACAATGGTTTTGTCAATGATCAAAGCAATGAAATTCTTTCTTTCTTTATAATTAAAGATAAATAATTAACAACAATTGACGTCAAATTACCATTATCAGTCAGTTTGGAATTTTCCGTAATTCTTCCAAATTAATTTTTCATGACTTTATTTCTTACAATTTTATCGTTTTAAATTAGAAATTTGGCTTCTGAGAAATTCCACTTAAAATTAAAATCTTTGACCGTTTCAAAGTAAGATTTGATTTTTGATTTGATTTATTTGCCAAAATAAGTTGATTTAAATGTCAATTAAATATAATTGTTTGGCAGGCAAACACATGAAAGCATTAACCGTATTAATACTTACACTATACATGAGGCGTGGGGAAACATTTACAATACCATGACAAGTCTAACTGTCCAAGACGTTTTTTAAAGGGGCATTATTGACCAGCGATAATTGTTTCGAAAAAAATTTACGTTTCTAAAAACGTCATTTTCAAACACTATAGTTGTCACACATCACCAAATCGGTTTTGAGTTTTTATCACGAGAAGTGTTTCGATGCCAATAAACTACAAAGAAGATTTTTGTGATTTGCTAAGACTGTTTACCAAGAATGTAATATGGTATAGAGAATTTTGTCGAAAGAAAGCATAATGTAGATAATTGTGCACATTTGATATTGTTTTTCTCCTTACAAATCTATGAATGTGATATTTCTTGCAGAGAAGAAACATATCGAACCAAGATTCATTTTGACAACATCAAATAAACGGCTTACATTTTTGTATGTCAATTACACTGACATTACTGAACCTCGATAAAAACAAATAAGCACCATGTGTGGCTTCTAGGTGTTTGGATATTATTTTGCTACAAAATTGATTCTAACTGTATTTTATTAATGACCAATGCCCAGTCGTTCGTTTGTCTGCGTTTCGAACCGCGATGGTTTTTGAAGGAAATATTCTGATAAAGATAAGGCTTGTTCACATGGAATGATGTTTCAAGGTCATATATTATATGTGTCGTATTTATAAACCCTGATTGTCATCATTTTTATTATCAAAGTGGAGTTTCATCACTCACAGATCAAATTTCATCAACTCACTAAAATATTATGACGTAAATAAAAAGCCTACGATATCCAATTTCAAAAAATTCCATACAAAGGCTGCCGGTCTTGTTTGACGCTTTAAATCATAAAATAGATGTAAATGTAAGCAGAATATTCAACAAGTTGCAGGTCCGTCATGCGCAGTAGCACCCTGTCCCGTGTGATACTTTGGCCACATCTGATAACATCTCGCACTTTACTTCGTTTTGATTTGAATTAAAATTTTTGACTTGACTTTGAGATTTCTTGTGGCCCGAAAAACTGGCGGTCTTGTCGGAAAATGATGAGAATATCATGAGATTGAAGATTCAACAAAAAGACTTTCGACAATCGTCATATAATATATTTTGTATAGATATGAAGTTCTTATCCTGCTCACCGTATAATTCCAGTATAGTTGATGTTTTATTTGCTTGCCTACGATGTTGCTATATAGATCTATACTGTTGAAAATGCTGCTAAATGCAGACTAACTTATCATTATCAAGAGACGTTGCTCCTTTTTATACAGCCTGAAATTCGGACAGGGTAAGGCAAGATATTTGAAGAATTTATATAGAGTAAGGCGGAAAGTAAATCAGATTTTAATAGTTACATTTTATATCGAAACACGATCACAAGACAAGTCACAAATTACAGTCTGTAGATTAAAAAGTAAGTTAAGAATTCTCAATTAAGTAAGCCTAATTATTGATAGCTCGCCTTGTGAGTCATTGTCTACATTATAATGTGATATATTTCGTCCACAAATAATAACATTGAAGGGCGAATAAATGAAGTTACTGTAGGTTAGGCTACCATATAGTGCATGATTAACTAACATGTATCTTGTGTGCTTAATGTCGTAGACTGTACAGAGCTAAGTCAAATTAAATGTTTTCCATAGCCTAACACGATTAACAGCTATTGCGAACGTGGTAATTGTGGAATTCTGATTTATGTTCTACGTTAGTTTTATGATCATAGAATAGTAGCTGTGATGGTTGTGAATAGAAAACAAGGGAGCAGTAATTTCAGAGACCTCCAGAAGTCACTGTTAAATATATGACCCTTTATGAGTCCTTGCACGGGAAATCTACAAAGTCATTTGGTATTTCAAATAACATACAAATATCTTATCTTTTCTTATCTTTTTCTTATCAAGTTATTTAGCATCTTCTTATATCAATACTATTGTCTGTTTGTAAATAAATCATTCGTATATTTCTGTGTCTGTCCGCGACTTATGTACGTCTCACTGGCGAAATAATACAGATATTGCGTTATTATGAAAACACGAAATGTATAAATTAAGAGGGCTGTGACCGTGAAAGGATTTACAAACTCATCCTTGATGAGGTCCACAATAAAATTTGACTAGAACAAGAAACGGGAAAGTATCTCTGGTATTTAAAAGTAGATTTTTTGTGAACTTAAAGTTGACCGGAGAAACCTGCCGTTTAGATATGAGGCGCTCGGTCTATTAATTCAAGTCGAGGTAAACCATATAATAGATATTTCAGCCAACTTGCCAACTTGACACATACTTTATTGCAAACAATGGCTGGAAAACAGGACACATACACAAGCAGACTTAATATAATAGCTTGCTTAATAGATATAATTAGATATAATAGATAAATTAGATATAATAGATATAATGATTCAGTAATTATAATTGCTTGGCAACATTGTGCTCAATTTTGTCTGTTTAGTTAAACGATAATCTGAGTTCGTATATGATGCCATACAAGCATCCATTAATTAGCCTATATCAAAATTTACAAATAAACATGAACGCATTTTTGAACTTCTAAGTTTGATATGGAAGGGAATCTTTGCAGCAGCATCATCATGTTCTGTGCAAGTTATTGATTGAGCATTATTCCAATCTTTAAACATTCCTTTATTAGAAATGCTGCCAAAATGTACCATTTCATGATAACTAAGGTTGTTGAAAATAAGAAACGATGAAAACTTCTAATTGCTGAATTCATGCTTGGACATATACTGCACTGACACGAATCAG
Organism: Haliclystus octoradiatus; assembly: GCA_916610825.1. Classification (NCBI taxonomy): domain Eukaryota; kingdom Metazoa; phylum Cnidaria; class Staurozoa; order Stauromedusae; family Haliclystidae; genus Haliclystus; species Haliclystus octoradiatus. The sequence continues at coordinate 1,920,129 of OU744450.1, forward strand.
ATGTACCATGTGGAGCGATCAGACGACTGACGCACCTGAATCATTTTAGCATTCCTTTAATTGTCAGGAATCTGCAAAATATTTTCTCACTATCATCAAATATATCTCGTAATTCTCATGATTTTCAAGGTAGAGAAGGAAGATTTGCATGCAGTGTAGGACCAATTCGACCTCCAACCATTTCTAAATAATTTATAACGCTATCCATGACCAATTTCATTGAGCAAATACGATCCATAATCCTATCACATTTCTGACAGCGTTCAACAAAAAAGACGGTAGAGTAAAGCATATTGCAGTATAGAATATAAGGCCTGGAGTCATCTCCGAAATCTTTAATCCTGCATAGCGAAACCAGTTACACTCGAAAGATTCTTACAACACCGGTTAGAATTAGGAACCAACAAACAAGGAACAGAAGCAGCAAGCATTAGTTATTGCCACTACAAAAATCATGGAACAACTACCAAGCGCGTATATAGCAGCGCAGACTGATGTAAAAATGTTTCCGACACCACCCAAAGAAATATACTAGATACAATAAAGTGAAATGACATTTGCAAGACCTGTTCCTGTTATTTAACTGGTTCTTACCATTCGCGTTCGCCATGATTATTGTAAAACTCGAGAGATATTTGAATGCTGTTCTAGTAATTTGAGTGGCTAACTCCCGTTGTTTGGATCACGCAAGCCAAATCAGCCTGGACATCATGATGGATAAAAACAAAACACCCAAAATTTCTAAATAATTGTAAATAAAAATTTCAATAACGTTAGCATCGCCAATGATATATAAATATTTCAGAATATCATAATTAAAGGCATTCTTCCTTTCACGTCATTTTGTTTGGTCATATGGCTATTCCGAGACAAAAAGGCCCTACAGAACCGGCAAAAGTTTGCAAAACAGCAGAAATGAGAAACAAGACAGATCAAAATCATGGCGTTCGAAAGAATCGAAAGTGGTTCGAAAGTATAACTCCGGATCTGTGATTCGAAGAAAGGCCAATATGACGAAGACGTGAACATTTATAGGAGAAAATTGATCTAATCAGTCAAATATTTTATGTTAAATTCGTTTAAAAATAGTAAAAATAGGTTTTATTTCACAAAAGGGTTACGGCAAGGCAGCCTTGTGTTTGGGTTCTCTGATACCAACACTTGGGATGTTGGGAGATACTCGAAAGCTGAAAAACACTCGCCCTACGGGCTCTTGTTTTTCTGACGCTTTCTCGTGTCTCTCCCAACACGGCTGCCGTGCAGTAACCCTTTAATAATCAAATGACGATTAAATTTATATCAATATGAAACCATTTAAATAATTACTCATCAATAACAATGCACTATATCATGTATTATTGAATATTATATATTAGTATTATCACATAATTTGTTTCTTAATTAATTTCTCTAATCGTTTGATACGACTTGATTCCTGTTCAGCAGTTCCTTGTGAATTTAATCTTAATGAATCTAGGCTTACACCTTTACTTAATAATCTGGTTTTGAATAAATCCATCATAACATGCTGCTCACTTCGACGGAGACCCTACAATAACAGAAACAACGGATTAAAGTTCTATAATAGTCCTATGTGATTCCACTTTTGAGAAAACTGAGAAAGGGCCTATCATAGATGAGGCATGCATTGGCCATGTACATACAAAGGTCGCTGATCCCGTTGACAAACTGCAACGAAACACGTAGCGACAATGGGCATCCCTTAGGGCGCATAGAAAGGAACAAAACAGCTGTTTGTTTACGAATAAAACCTTTGAATTTGCATGATTTATGAGATATATTATCCAAATTTTAATAATGTTTGCAAGCGAATACTGCTTTATTTCATTTAATTATTCCTCTGTATTTATGCAAATGTCAATGAGAATAGTGAGTGCGTCCGTCCTCATGATGCATACTTTTGTAAGCAGTATGTGCCCGTCTGTGGTGGGGGAACGTGCGTTGTGCTATTTCCAGGACATCATTTTTCAGCAATGTGACAGCAATATGGGGATGTGCCAGTATTTCAAAAATATACTATTCAAAAAATTTGTAAACCAAAACAGTTGTGGGAAAATTGTTTCTTGTTTCAAGAAAATATGTTCTCGTTTTAAGAAAATATGTTCTTGTTTTGGAAAATAGTTCTAGATTTGAGAAAATATTTTTAGATTTGAGAAAATATTTCGGCTCCAATACGTAAGAAATTTTTTCTTAATAATATATATATATATATATATTAATAATAGAGTCAAGAAAGACACACCATTTTTGCTGTTACTTGAAGTTTCACGTTGTTAAACGATCATCAGACAGAATACAATTGTATACAATTGAATTGTATTCTGTCTGATTATCGTTTAACAACGTGAAACTTCAAGTAACAGCAAAAATGGTGTGTCTTTCTTGACTCTATTATTATTTACCGCTCTGCTATTTACAAGCATTGAGCACTGTTCACCTGCCAATACTTTTAAATTTTTATTAAATTTGAAACATATTATATATATATATATTAGATATTATCTAATAGCAAAAAATAGTGCTCGATATCATTTGACAGAGCTAAATATAATAAAAGGAGTCAAAGACTACACATTCATAATTGTTACTAATAGTTTCATGCTTACGCAATCATCAGACAAATAAACTAATTCTAACTCTAATTCTAATTCTAAATAAACTTATTAGTTTATTTGTCTGATGATTGCGTAAGCATGAAACTATTAGTAACAATTATGAATGTGTAGTCTTTGACTCCTTTTATTATATATATATATAAATATATATATGTTGGCTGAAACGATTGAGAAAACCATTGTTTCGATTGCTTATCAATTAATCCCTAGCGAGTTCTGCCAAACCAGAACAAGATCGTGATTGCTTTTGACGAACAAAAGACAAACAATGGTTCTCATATTTTAAGCAAGCTTTCTGTCGGCATTAAATAGACCCTACTAATCCTAAAAAATGGGCCTAGCCTAGGAATGCTATGGCTACGTTGATCTTACTGAAGTGGGACACTCCTGCCGGCCGATATATTTTAGAGATTATCAGCCCCACATATGAAGTAAATATATATAAACATTATGTACCTTCATATCAAGTAGCTTTTGAAAATTAGTCACATCGATATCCTCTAACAATTTTATATAATTATCAACGAATCCAACCGGGGGATCTTGTGGAGACATCACCACCTAAAAATATATTTTAAAAAAATAGTATAGATATACAATAATTAAATAATTAAATTAAATCAACGTTAATTAAAAAATACGTCTACCAGTCTTGGCTTTAATTTGCTTAATTGCTTTTTCTACAATAAAAATAATTGAGATGGTATCGCCCTATACCTACCGAAGGCACTCGTACCACTTTTCTATTTCTACAGGAGTGGCTCTTTTTGGCAAGGTAATGATTGTAGATATTCTTTACTGATCTCAGCCACGACATTTCAGACCGATTTCAACAGATTTCATTGCAGACACCAGGTCCCGATTGTCAATGCGCACGATGCGCCGCAGCTACTCACAATGTCATTCCCTGGACAATTCCATTCGCCATCAGAAGATGATACTCATTTGATGATTTAGATTAACTAAAGGATGAGTTTACCTTCGGGAGATTTGAGCAACAGTTGATTATATATGACAAGATTCGGATTTTGGTTGCTCTGTCATCTTTGTAAAATAACTAGCATAGCAGGTTTATAACTTTTTATCTGGTTCTCTTACGCATTTGTCTTGATAGTTTTGTGAAATTCTCATTAGAAACTTTTGGTTTGAATTGCAAGATCAATTGCGTTTTGAAGCTATTTTATTGTTTTTACGATACAATTATTATTGGATTAATTATCATTATTGGATATAACTATTGAGAAATGTTGAACTAATTTTTGAACTACTAGATTATCATGACAAAAAATATAAACAAGAAAACAAATTCAAAATATCATCTAAAGGTTTCTGTTAATTAGGGTGTTTTTATAAAACATGTTAATTTCAAGTTGTCTGGAAGAATGAGCCGTTTTAGATATGGGGAATTCAGTCTACCAGGTCAAGAAAAATACTCCGCTGATCTGAAATCATCCTGGCAATTTCTAGCAGTGATTGTGAGAAAGCACATCGCAATTTACACCAAATCCCAATTTAGCGCGCTCAAAACTTCACATGTAGTCAACTTTGATAACATGATGATGCAGTAATGATACTGACAATTATATAACAAACCATTTATAATAATATAATATAATATGAGGTGAACACATGTATGTGAAAGTGCTTAATGTTTGTTAAGACATAGAATAATATAGACACAAAGATGAGGCAAAAGCCTTTTCCGTTAGTAGCGGAGTTTCACGCGTTTACTTTGCGTTCATCAGACGGTTGATGAACGCAAAGTAAACGCGTGAAACTCCGAGTAACGGAAAAGGCTTTTGCCTCATCTTTGTGTCTATTCCATATAACAAACCTTTAAAATCATTTCCGCTTTAGACATTCCTTTCACAACAATTTTTGTAAAACTAAAAGAATAAAATAGAAGCATGACATAATGACGCTTGCCTAATTAGAGTTTATATGAGATAATAATTCAATATTTCAATGATCAGTATTGTTCATCAGATTCCTAGAAAAGCAATAGCAATTATTAGATTGGTTTGTACAGAATTTTGCTATTTTGAAATGAAAAAGTGACATAGGTAGTCTAACTAATGATAAAAGAGCTCAGGGGTGCATGTGTAACATTGACATTCGTATTGCAGTATAAGAGGCCATCCATAAAGTACGTGTTCAGATGAAGGGGAGAGGTCATACCAAAAGCGTATAGCTGCGTACATGGGGGAGGAGGGGTGTCATTGTTCCAATCATCAAAGTATTTATGCATCTTTACTATTTCTGTAGCACTTTTTGACGGGTTATGATTTATAATGCGATTAATTGTCAGTTTATTGATTACAAAAATCGATTATTATTGCAATAAGTTAAACAATAAATTCATTATTAAGCATGAGTATTTGTGTTTTAAAAAAGGTTATACTTTGTTACACGTGTATACTTTCGGAAACGACAAAAGTTACAAAATTGTGAGGGGTTTGAGGATTGTCAGTACGTACGCAGAAGAGGGCAGTGATCCACAAGCGTACAGCATCTTACATGGGGAAGTACATGCGTACTTTCCTGTTTCTTCCTCAAGCCACATTTTATTGTAAACCTGTCAAAATTGAATTTACATTCAATAATTTACAGTGAAGCTTTTCAAGCATTCTGAGATACAGCAGCATGTTTAAGGTCTCGCTACTTTTGTATTCTCTTAAATTTTGCAACATCGGAGGCGAGTGCCGTAATAACATTTTACTAAAACGAGAAAGGGAAGTTATACTTAGAGTATTTTTACAAACATGTTAATATTAATTTCAAGTTGCCTGGAGGAATGAGAGTCATTTTCCGGTTAAAGGAGCAGCATTGACAGATGGTCTCTACGAGCTCAATTTTAATTAAGATTAGCATAAATTCAGCAACCAATGTTAGTCATGGCTTCGGCATGGCTTCAAATTCCAAGTTTCGGCATGGTTTCAGACACAGAAACAATACGAACAACAAACACGCACATGACTCCAAGCGCGCAGTAGAGCCCACCGGGGTCATTTTTGCACCTTTAAAAGCATTCTTGTCATATCTATCATAGTTCAAATATGGAAATAGTGCATAGATATGCATAATGCAAGTAGACAAAACCCAAGTTAAAACGCTCAGTGATCTTGCAAGTGAAATTGAGAAAAACGTAATATCAGTAGACAAGCACTTGTTTCTCGACCTTAGCCATCACCAGTACTGTGTAGAGAAGAAGGAACTGATTTGAGAGATATGAACACCAAGTCATGATAAGCCCGTCCTAGAATCGAGTCTTACCTTGATGGTGGCTTGCGCAGAACTTGAGATGAAATCGATGGCAAATCAAGTAAGAGGGTTTTCAACGAATGGGTGTCAAGTAAAAGCTACAAAACAACAAAGAAAACAAATCTCATTGTTTAGTTTCTACAAACAAAAAACGCAATTCATACTGTATAACCTCATCGAGCGTGCCCAAATATACCGCAATTCTATTTCTAAAGGAGCACCCCTGTTTGATCAGAGTAATGGCATATAGAAAGTGCCTATTACACCTGATCCAAGAAATGACATCGGAGAACAATTCCACCATATTTTTATGGTCAATAAGTCTTGATTTTCACAGAGCAGTATAGCTATTTCTACTGATGGATTGATTAGGATGGATTAGGTTGTGTGTGTAATTTTCTTTCGTTTTTAAGTTAGTTCATCTGGGCGATGGGACCTGGGCTTACATTTAAATGCATGAAATCACAGTGAGTAATTAAAATTCAGTATATCTTGCTTTCTATATCCCCAGTTAATATTTTAGTTGGGGTTTAGCGAACAAATGGCAGATCTGTGAAGTTCCAATCTGAATGGCTAAGCATCTATTAGTATCAAGTCACCTGTTCTGCGCCAACTGTTGAAATTGGTTTGCATTTGTATAAATTGTTTATAAAACGTGGTATAAATGAGCTGAAAGGGAAGAGAAAATATTATTTACCAGATGCAGATAGATTCATTATTTTTAAATTGATCTAAAATATTTATAATCCATACAGATTTGCTGTCTATGGGGGGGGGGGGGGTAACTTCCATTACGCTTCGACGGGGTCGTTCAAATGGATCTTCGGCAGAATGACCATAAAAAATTTTCACATGATGAAAAAGATACCCCAAATATAATTTTATAAATGGCAGAATCAGCCACAAAAAATTAAAAAAAAAAATTCATAGGCAAAATTTGCTTTGCACCGTAAAAAACTTGCAAAGGCGTCAAAAGGATATCTCAAAAAAAATTATCACTAAGCATACCCCAAAATTTTTTTAAGGATTTCGAAAAGGTACCCTTTAATATTTGAACGTCCCCGTATACCCAAAGTATGGAAGTTACCCCCGGGTCTATTTGCTACAATAAAGTCGTTTATGCTTATATATCTGAATAATATGGTCATCGCACCTACTAAGCTCCAAGGTTAGAACTCATCAGTGGATGAGACAGCATGTTGCTTAAAATATTAATTTCAGACTGAGTTAAAGTAAGACACTAGATCTTTGGCATTGCAGGGAATCCTTCTATTGGGGGTAAGATAATAATAATGTGTAGGTGGAAGTTAGAACACATCCTTAGAATATGGTAAATAATCATGTCTGCAGCTAAAAAGTCCATTTACCGCGGCTAACCCGTCGCAGTTATTTAGTTAGATCTTCGCAGCTAAAAAGTCATTTTACAGGATCTAATTAGTCGAAGCTATTCAGTTCCTTTTCAGCATCTAATTTACCGCATCTAATTGGATCATTACAAACGATACAGAGTATCGACACAGCAAACAAAACGTAAGTCACTTAAATTTAAAATATGTAAAAAAAATTAAAAATTTAAAATATATGAAAATATCTAAAAATATACTATATATCAAATTAGGAAATCGTAAATCTAGGAAATCTAATAAAAAATAAAAAATTTAAAATATATAAAAAATATCTAAAAATATACTTAATATCAAATTAGGAAATCGACATAATTGAAAGGCCCCGGGCATGGCGGTCATGTATGCGGCTCTTATGTAACGGATATAGTGGAATAAAATACAAGTGAAAAACATGTGTTAAGTCTATATTACATTGTGAGACCATGCAGACGAGGATTAGCTCAGATGGCAGAGCAACCGAACTTCAATCGGATCATATCTGATGGACTGTGGTTCAAATCCCCCGAAGGTCAACTGGCGGATGCAGTGGTACGGGTGCCTTCAGTAGGGCGACACCGTCCACATTTTTTTTTTTCACAGACCATGCAATGCGTTACATGTATATTTGAATTACGTAAATATGATAATAAGAAAGGGCTAAGATACTTACTTTACAAACTTTATGCAAAATTGTGTAAAATATTTCCTAGATGAATAAAGGTAATCACGGATTGTTGGAATTCCTTGTTTGAGGTGCGTTAAAATGGCTGTGACATAAGAACTCTGATCACCAACACTTTCAACGTTTTGCCAATGAACCTAAACAGGAAAGAAAAGAAAACAGATATAAAACATATAATCTCTGTTCAAAGTATAGAAGTTTTGATAATAATATAATGGAGTCAAGGATCATAAGACAGTACTAAAATTTAATTTAGATTTTTTTTTTTTTTTTTTTTTAGATTTATCATTTTTCCACGAACCGGGTAAGCTTACAGCTTATTTTCACCGGGGTGGTTGGTTAATTTGTTAATATTTTGAAGCTTGTGTGCGTTTAATAGCCGGATGCCCTTCCTGACGCCAACCTATAGTGCTCCGGACAGGGATTGAACCTGAGACCCTGCGGGCCGTGGTCCAACACGTAATTAATTTATTAGGATTGTTTACGTTGTTGTAAAAAAGCAAGGTAAAATCATCATGAGTCAGTTGGTGTGTCTGTATTTTATCTAACCATTATATCAACCGTGAACATTTTTGCAGATCAACATCTTGGAAACTCTTAAAAGTGCTTCTCGTTTTCAAGCTTGTTGCTGGCTGTAATGATGCACATAATAAAAGACGTCTTTATTTTTTTTATATACGGATATTTGGTACAAGTTTAGAAGATTGAGTGTCAGCATGTTGATGGGATTTAAGCTTGTTTCGTAAAATTGCACGCATTTCATGAAGTAAAAATGGGTCCATTCAAAGTTTATGGACTGATATTTAGATAGGGCGACGAAGCAAATTTTTTTTAACAAACCCATGAAGCGCATCCATGGCCATCAACGCATGCGTATAATGAACGAACAGTAACTTGTAAACATTTCGGGAAAAATTAAAACTTCGTCTCGACCAGGACTCGAACCCAGAGCCATCTATTTACAAGAGTTGGGACACTCATGCCATTTTTGTTTTTTAGCCTGGACCCGAGCACGTTTTTAACAGCAGTGCGCATGTGCAAGAGAAAGTTGTGTTTTTTTCAGCCATTTTGGAACTGTGTGAAATGGTTTGCGATCGTTTAACATGATACAAGAGTAATATAACCATCTATTAGTTGTCTTTCTCCATATTTATTTGCTGGACTCTCAAAATAAGAATAAAATTTACTTCAATGTATACTTTCTTATCGATCTCTTCAGCATGTTGCTCGAGAGTAAATCAGATCAATGCTATTGCAATTGCTAAATGGACAAGGAGTTTGTGGAGTATGGAGTGGACTACATCTCTTACTCTCTTACGCTTATTCTTTGCAGTCAAAGGCAACTTTTTTCTAGTTCTTGTCCCCAGTTGGAATAGTAAACAATATTTTATTTCGATTACTATTTCGTCTATTAACACAACAATTAATAATTTAATAGCATATGTTTGTTTTCATTGATAAAAGTTGTATTTTTCCGCGCGCTTCGTTTAAAACAGGAAACCTGGTGCCAAAAAAACAAGAACCCTGGTGCCGAAAGTACGAAAATGGCGTCCAAAAAATCACGTGAATGGCATCTGTCCAATAGGAGACGATAGCGGCACATGAAAGCGTGTCCCAACTCTTGTAAATAGATGGCTCTGCTCGAACCAGCATACCCTGCACTCTCTACCCAAACCCTGCAACTTCGTCTCGACTCAATCCGAATGAGCTACGCCAACCGACGACAACTCATGAAACAGAAATGAATTTATACTCGACCGAGTGGTTATCACGTGACCTGACCCTAACCCTAACCCTAAACGGGTGGATCACGTGATCGGGTGGATAACGCCTCATGTTCACCCAAATAGACCAAATGCAAACGAGACAGGGATGCGCTTGATGACCAGGGATGCGCTTCATGGGTTTGTTAATAAAAATCTGCGGCGACGAAGGGATCATGTAAACTTGAAAATCTTTATAAATGCTTTCCCTACCTTTAGCATGGCAACCAATGCTGGATCGCATGTGTTTTCAAGATCTTGAACAAGCAATTGAATGCAATTAGATATAACTCTGAAATAACATGGAAAATCACCTTAACCATATTTTCTAAATACTCAGGAAAATACTAATTCACCTTGCGTAGCATTTTTTTTATAAGATCTCTATCAATGACTTATCTATAAAGTATCAATATACATAAAGCCTTGTATAAAATTATCAAATATTTCAAAAAATTGAGAAATTGTTCAAAGACTTGCCAACACAAATGATTAAGTCCAAATTATTTCTTAAAATTTGAGGCCTGCAATTTTATAAATGCGATATGGAATTTAGTAATCTTGGTTGTAGAACATTCCAGAGGTAACGTAACTGCGCTGGTTGGATGACTCTCATTCAGTGGACTCGATTATCATTGCATATCTAACTCAGTTGATATAAGACAAATGATATATAAACTATTTCTGGTGTATGATTCCCAAGCCTTGATACGATAACCTCCTGATACCAAGATGTAATTTCATGATAACAGTCCATGGTAGTGTTGCACCATGTTATTATATATTAATGAGAGCAACAATCAACTGTGTGAACTGCGGCACAGCATATTGAAGGAAAAATATAAAATAGTTTAAAAAATGTTTACCCATGAAAGGAATCCTCGTCAGCACTCAAGTCGATCTTGTCACAAAATTCCTCGTCAATTTTCTCTTTTAGTTTCTCTTGAAGCTAAGATACAACAAAATGAAGAGACGTTAAAGATATTCATGATTCGATTCATGAATAGCTATTCTAAAATATCACGAAGGTTTTCTGCGATCTGATTGGTCGAAAGAACGTAACAATGCTAATCACTCGAGAAGCTAAAAATCACTCGCTCGGAGCTCGTGATTTTTTAGCGCTTCACTCGTGTCTTCCAACATTTTCTCGTCTAGTAAATATGAATACAAACATGGCAAGAATGTGGTAACCCTTTAACGAAGAAGATTCGTGAATTCATGAATGTTTAATGGTCAATATCTCATGAATTGAACTGCTTGTGACATCATGAACTACGTAATATGAAAATGTTCACGAAAAATGAGCCATTTCACGTTCATGAACTGTTTACAAACTTATCATTTTTTTTTTAAATGGAAAGAACTGTTCATGTAATATTATATTTTAGAGGTCCCGAAATTAGACAATAAAAAAAATCAAGAACTTCTGTGTAATATTGTGCACCAAACAACATTGCAGCAACCGTGTGTGAATTTGAAACATACATCAACCTTAGTAAATTCAGGGCTGATGCTTGCATTTTCTGGTTGACAATATATTATGTTTGCGACTACCTGTCCTGTTGTCTCTAAACAATATTCAGCGGTGGTAAGCATACAACATGTCACACGTTTTTCCTCTTGATTGAATTTTACATCTGAGTCTTTGAGTATACTAGCAAGACCAGTTGTTGCTCTATTAAACAAAACAAGAAAACATCTGTCGAAAACAATTCTGCTTAGAAAGAGAAGCAATAGAAGAGAAGTGATAAAAGAATAAAATCAATAAAAGAAAAAACAATGATTAGGTTGATAAAGCATAACACGCAACACAAAAACTCAATCACTGTAACTTTTAATTGGTTAACAAAGTTGGATTATCAAGAGCAGTAATTTGAACATATCTTCAGCTGGGCTGTCGAGATGGGCGATTGACCGGGGCAATTACTCCAGGCCTTGGCAAAGCATAGGGCTCGCAAGATTTTTTTGCTGCATTTTGATTTTGAATGTGAGATTATATTTGGAAAACAATGTTTTTTATTGGAGGATAAAGGAGAAAATTCTAAGGGGCATATATTTGCAAAATCCCTGAGCTCAAAATGATTCTCGTCAGCGACATTGGTAAACGTCATATAAGTACATGACAAAACATTGCACAATTACATCAATTTCATCGATTAACTTTATTTTGAACTTTTTTAACAAAAATTGTTTGGTATTGACACAGAGAGTTTTTTATTTACAAGAAAGGTTAACAACATGTTACAGAATGTTATCCCAACCAATCATAAACAATTTTTTGGATGTGAATTTAAAAATTAGCAGGCCCTGTCTGCGAAACTTTGCCATCTAAGTTAATTCCCATATAAGTAGGTTAAAGAATACAAATTAGATTTATACATACTTTGGTAAGTTTCCAGTTAATAATTTATTGGCGTATTCTTTGAGATATTTCTGGAACATTCTACACAGAGCCATAAGAGGTGCACCAGTACTTAATTGTGAACATTGGACCATACACTTCTTATAAAACACAAATAATTCACCAGCGCTTGGTAAAACAACACTATCAGTATCCGTTTCCATTCGGGGTACACCTTGAGACTTGAAATCTTGAACAAATTTATCAATCAGATCAGCTAAATTCCTACAAAATGAAAATAAAAATTATTCTAGAAATCATCACACGGAAGCAGCAAATCTGCAATCTATGTGTACAGTAACACCTGTCTGTAACGGTCAATTAGGAGATGAGAGAAGATTGATCACTAAAAGGAGTGTTTATTTCAATCTTACTTAATTTTAATAAACCTATGAAGTGACCACTATCGACAGGTGGCTGCTCTATAGGGTACCTTTTATACATAGGTGAGATTAGTGTATACATTGACCACCAAGGAAGTTGACCTTTTATAGAGGTCAAACTTAATACAATTCAACATATGTAACATTATGAAAGTGACCACTATAGACAGGTGGCTGCTATATAGGGTGCCATTTATACAGAACAATAGCCCATATCACACAGACCCTATTCCAATGTAAATTAAATTGGATCTGCAATGCACAGGCTAATGAGCTTATATGAAGATGATGTATAACCCATGTATTAAGGCTACTCCCTGTGAAAACAGTTTATGAAAAAGTAATATAAGCAGGCTATTTCTTAATTCCTGAAATGTTTGAAGGTGTTCATGATAAGTTCATGAATATTTTTTTGAAGTTCATGAAATGTTCATCGACAGTTTAGGATATTCATGAACAGTTAACTGTGTTCATGAACTTAACACATATTTTTTTCGCAGGGGTATTAACAAGACGTTCAACATTTGAGTATCTAATAGCAAGAATAGAATACAACTTACTTGTCTTGCGATTCAATATATATATGAAGATGAGGCTCGTAACATTTTGAAATCAGCCCACCAAATCGAGAGAAGTTCTTGACAATCTAGAAATAATTAAAAGATGTAATTGACTGGATACGACCTCACTGCATATTAATACCCTTGATTGCTTGTCAACTAATGTTTTCTGTTTTGTCAGAGATATTCTAGTGTATTCCTCCATCGATCAATCCGTTATAATTTTAGTTCAATGGCATGATACTTATCAGGCACGATTTCTATCCCGAATAATGGAATATCAACCTTACAGGAAAAACACCAATCTTTGTAGTAGTATAGTACCATAGAAAAAATCTGCCAAAGCATATGGACACTTGGACTATCATATAGATATTGGAAATAGTTTAGAATTATTTACAATGATATTATTAACCAATTACAATCAATCAGTATTTTAAAAATGTGCATCAAAACAAGTTTCACGTTCGTAACATTAGAAAGGAATAAAAAGTTCCGGTGCATATTTTGAATTAGAACACAGCAAGGATTTGCTACGATTTATTCTTGCAATTTGATTGGTTAACGCCAATAACATCAATTCCACATAACCCACCTTGACCCTGTCGATGTCATGATATTTATAAAAATACGAAAAAACTGATAATTATTTAAACATGGCATTAACTAGCATGTAATAAAAAGCTGTGAATATTTGTAGAGTCATATACAATTTCATTGTGTTACTGTTTCATGCAGTTTCTCAGTCGCTCCAAATAAATCAAATGGCTTGCAGGAGAAATATCCGAGCCAGTAACAAATAAAACGTATCGAAATATTTTTGCACAAGTTAACAATTAAAAAACAACTTGCTGAATTGCTTTGACTGAATTGATAATCGTGGAAACATAACATAACGTAATTTCATTTCTTAATACATCTCATTTTCCTAGGTATAGGTATAAAAGCAAAATTCCTGGCATAGAAAGGAGAGCTCGCAACAAACTACCAAAACCAAAACATAAAGAAAACCAACCGCTAAATTTTCAAATAAATAAAACCATTTCTCTTAATGAAAACAGCTTCTTACGAAATTCTTCAAATATAGGTAAGACATATTTCCTTTCCTTTTCCCAGTCAGTTTTCCATAATAAATAACACACAAGAAAATTAAAAATATTTTTTAAAGATAAGAATCCATGATTATGTAAGAAAACAATGTCAAGTATTCACTCTTTTATTAAGTTTCAAGAAGAGAATTATCAATTCCTCAATATTAAGTTTTTCCTTGCAGCTTTTAAAAATTCAAGGCAAGTATACAGTTCTCGACTCAGCTTTCTTCTTGTGAGGTCATGAAAATAGGAAAATTACATACTTGATCATGGATCGTAAGAGCAACACACACTCTGAAAAAGCGTACTAAATAGTCACAAGGGGCTGGCTATGTTCTTAAACCAAACAGTTCATACTTTCCGTGAACTATGCTCTGATAGCACCAGGAGAAAACTCGAAGGCGAAAATCATTTTCCGGGGAGGGTTCGTAATTTTGTGATGACTTCTCATTTTCTCCTTACGTACCACTTGTGGTGCTATCAGAGCATAGTTCACAGAAAGATGAACTATTTGTTTAATATTTGTTGACATTTATGCACTATATCTTGCGTACTACCAAGTTCTATCGACAAATAGTCAAAGGTTGCACAACCAATCAACACCCAGTATGTCGAATACTGTATTACTTAGGCTCTATCATACAGTCATATGTTTACTATTTACTAACCTCATTAGGTTGATTGGAAGGGAAACGTTTAGCAAGGAATCCTTCAAATGCTGTTGTACGCTGAATAGCAAATAACAATAGCTTGACGTCAATCTCTTGTGGACGAGACGCTAAGATTTTATCAAGTTCTTTCCTGAAATAGAAATATATATTTAAAATAAGATTATGACTCTAGCTATTAACAAATGAGATAATCAAATTGAGAGTTTAACATTGTAAATGATTGTTGCAAATATCATTCTTATAAACAACAACATTTTTATAGACATTGATTATAGTTGGTTTTCAGACGTTTTGAATGACAAAATGAGCGGGTCTCTGAGAAAAACAGTTCATGAACTTCTCATGACAATTCATCAACTGTTGCTCATAAAATGTTTATGAATAAGCTTGAAAATGGGGCAATGAAAATGGGGCAATGAAAATGGGGCAATGAAAAGTTCTTAAACAGGGGACTTTGCAAGATCAAAATATTCAAAGGCATGATTTCATCTAATTGGCATTGTGAAGTCATGACATGAATCCTTGTAACATGACTTTCTCGGAAGAGAAGGCTAGTTGCAGGGACAACCAGGCAATAACAAAGCCAGTAAGCCGCAGTACATAACATATAAGCCATAACAGTGGCACACCTTGTAATATCACAGAACTCCCAGCACATCAGTTCCTCTACTTTCCACTCAGGCGGAAAAACTCCATGAAAATCTTCTTCAAAAGATATTAAAACCCTTTTGATCCAAGAATAACGCCTATCAACTTTATCAATCCACGCCACCTACAAGCAAATCATCAGCACAACATCAAAAGGCAAATGGAAATTAATTTGTGATGAACAGTTCATGAACAGTTCATGAACAGTTCATAAACGTTAAAGGGGCAAAATTGACCGGCGACCGCTGCGAGCACAAGTTGAAATTATGCTTAGCGTAATTCAACCGTCTCGCTTTGAAACAATTGTAATAAATTGTAATTTGTAATAAAATTCATGTCAACAATGAACATTGTGCTATAAACAATAAACAAGCATGTGATCCTGATCCAGAAGTGCGTAGCGCCTGCCGGTCATTTTTGCTCTTTTAAATGGCCCCAAGTTTTCATGAACTGTCCCTGAAGGTTCATGAAATATGACTGTTAATTTATTGCATTTCTACAAACCTTTCCTTAAAATTGTAAACATGACATTGTTCGGAGGTGGAAGAAGAATGAACGGTAACAGTAACCTAGTTTATGAACAGCTTATCTACTTAATGGTAATTCTCAAACTGTTCATGAACACTCTATAAAAACAGTGGGCGAATTCATGAATTGTTCGTGAACGCCAAATGACCCTGTTTTCATGAACATTTTTATTAACGTTCCATGCTTACTCATGAACTGTAATTGACAGTTCATTAATTGTCATTGGGTCATTCAAAGTCTATGTACTTGTGAATTGTTAAACGTAGGGGCAATTTATCAACAACCTATGAAAGTGGAATTGTCTTCACGAGCTTTCACATGAGTTTTCGAGAAGGTCATCCAATTTTTAATTAATTTAAATTAACTTACATCAAAATTTTCATTAAATACATTCAAATAGTCTGATAACTGTAGACGAACAAACCAATTGATGAGTTCTGATCTGAAGAGAATATAAAAACGAAATGTAACAAATAATGATGATAGAAACACTCTTAATTAACTTGAGGACTCAGTATAGTCAAACCTCTTATAACGGCCACCTCTATAAAGTGACAACCTGTCTATAGTGGTTTCTCTTGCAATGTACAAAATAGTATTTTCGATTGAATCAAACCCGTATATAAAGGCCACCTGTCTATAGCGGTCAATTTATTTACCTCTCGTAGCTGGCTGTTATATACAGGTTTCACTGCAGTTTGTCTAATTAATGAGATCATAGATCTTAAATAAGAATCCTAATTATTATAATTAATTATAATTATAATAATGATACTTATCATGATCTAATTAGAATCCTTAAAAGTTTTAATTCACTTTTCTATTCAAGTTCGTAAAGCACTTGCCAGATGACTTTGTTATGTTTTAGCCAACGAAAAAACTTTTTCATCCATTTTCATCATCATTATTTATTGAGATAAACCTTAAAGCCTACACAGACTTTTTTTCAAAGGGCTCATTATAAAACAAATACAATATAATTTCTAAAAATTAATAATTAAAGAATACATACAGTCGAATTTGCTTAATATCCCCCATATAGTACCGGTATGGATGAAAAGCGGGAAATTAAGTGAGGTGGGATATTAAATGAGGTAGGATTATGTGAGTTTGTATGGAGAATGGAAAATAGAAATCAGTTTATGTGGGGATATTAAGCAAGGTGGGATATTAAAAGAGGGGATACTAACTGAGTTTCACTGTAATTAGCTAATTTACAGTAACATAATTTTGCGCATTTTGCTATAAAGTCAAACTGTCAGCGATCGCTTTCATTGAGAATGTCAGATTGTTCCACAAACAAACACCAGCTGACTGGAAAGAGTTGCGATGGCTGTGTTTGATGAATATGAGCTTAATTAATCTACATTATTATTATTATTTTTTTAATAAGATCATGCTAAAATGTTGGATCATAGAGAGTGGGATCTGACAAAAGTATTTATTCTAAAATAGTAATTTCAGAAGAAAATTGATACTTTTAATGATTTATTGGTCAAATATCAACAAAAACATTCAGAAGATAGAATCATAAAAGCTGAAACTAAAATTTTTGGACCTTGATAGATAGAAACATTAATGTTTTGAGTTTGATTTAAAGACGTCCAAGGTTAGTAGACCGAGCGCCAAATATCTAAAACAGCACTGTAAAAAGATTGTCTGTAAATACATCAATATCAACTATAAACAGTCGAAACAGATGAGTAAGAAATATTTTATCTCAACACACACAGTTCATTTTACACTTTTTAATTAATAACGCTTTTTATTTAACCTATATTTTATCCTTTTACACAATTGCAAGTTATCTATTTATCTATTTATCATATATATAAAAGTTATATATTTGTAAAGTTCATTGGATTAAAATTAGAAAAAGTAAAAGGATGATTTACCTGAATTTTGAGTCAAGAACAGAAACAACTTTGCATGCATCAGCTAGACGTTGATGTGTTTCAGGGGTAGGCTATCATAGATAGAAGTAATGGAATATTATAATATAAATACATTAAAGATACTGCAGTTAAAAATAACTGTTAGAGCTTCACAAATTAGTAACTAAAAAAAATCGGTCAAATTGGGGAAAGTTTTTCTACTTAACAATTTTAAACCCTTTATCTCGACAGCTTCAACATCACAATAATTTGGCCTAGGTGCTTGGTTGGTGGGCGGTTGGCAGCAAAACACAATAGCTAGTTGACCAATAGCAGACCTGACACCACTAACCAAGCTCCAGTGACACTGCTAAGTCAGTAGTCTGCATTACAGACGTGATTCATTCACAAAAGAATAGGGTCTGTGTGTTTTGCACAGTTCTCTGTCCAGCCACTCTACGAAAACGTAGAACGGAAGTTTCTGATCGATGCCTGGTAAATCTATTGTTCTTAGATAATAAATCCATCACCTCTGTTCGATCAATTAATTGTCATAGCTACAAAGCCTAACATAGAACTTATTGCAATCATGTCAACTGAAGTAAACAAAGTAATGTGAGAATCCCGGTGAAGATCACCTTAATCTTGCATAATTATGTGACACCAATGTTATTCTGATACAAGGCCCGGACAGAGAAACCGAGCAATTCACACAGACCCCATTCTTTCGTGAATGAATCGCGGTCTGTAATGCAGGCTACGAAGTCAGTGGAATTCCTAGTTATACTTACCTTCGTCAACCAATAAGGGATGGGAAGGGAGGGGGAAAAGTAAATAATAAACAGCGTAAATACCAGCAGCAAATAAATTAACCACATCAACAGATAACAATAGCAACAACATTAAATTGTGTTAATATACAAACTAGACATCATTTGTTGGGATGAATGGCTTTGACATAACAGATCATAGGACACATACAGTCACAGATCAAACAAACCACTCGATAAGCATAAACTCCTCATTAATTTTCTTAAACCATTCAGCGGTGCGTTGAAGCAAAGAAAAAAAACAATGAAATCCGCTAAAATTCTGAAAATTCTCATGTCTGAATAAAGTGTTAATTTGTGATAGAATATTTGAGAAGTATTCATTAGTGCTAATGAACAATGCTCATCGTGATCAAATTTGACCTGCGCTCCAAGCAATGAATAGAGAAGGATATTTATATCTCAAATTTTCCAGAAAGAAACAATGTGGAAATAATCTTAATACTAACCTTAATACCCTGAACAGACAGAGCATCTTTGAAATCTGATAAAATTTGAGTCCCAAGTTCATTCTGAAGCACTGCCACCCTATTGATTGAGGATATGATTAACTTGGTACACATAATTAGTTTTTAAGTTATGTTCTAATGTAGTATTCCTATGTCAATATTACTGTATTTGTATCACAATAAAAGGAAACAAAGTTATCGGCTTTCTTATTTGTCATTTATCCACAAACAAAGATAAGTTTGAAGTGTTTTCGACAAGGTGATTGGTAGACAGGGTCCGACAAAGTTTGGAAACTTGGAAACTTCCCTTTCAAAAGACAGTTCAGGAGTTCATGAACAGTTTATGAACAGTTCATGAAATTTAAATGGTCTCAAATCTTCATTAACTGTTCATGAAGTCTGTGGAGGTTCATGGAATTTGGGATCGTTTAACGTTCATGAACTGTTCATAAACTCCTGAACTGTTTTTCATAGGGGATGGTTGGCGGAAGGCTTTGCAAATTCAGAAGGAAAATGCAAAATGTTGGATAGAAAGTTAAAATAATTGGGAAAATATGAAAAATAAATATTGATTTTACGTTTTTATTATTAAAGCTACTCAAACGTTTATCTAAACAAATTCGAAGTTCGCAGAAGGTAAAAAAATTTGTTGGACCATGCTGTTACATTAGTATTTATTAAGTGTGTATGTGCATTGTATGGTTGTATGCCTTTCCTGAAGCCAATGAATTGAACATAGATTGAACCCAAGACCATGCGGGCAAAAGTCAATAGTTCTAACCACTCCCCTGCAAAAAACCAGTTCAGGAGTTCAGAAATGAAAACAGAAATTCAAACGTGTCTCATTTCAGGTCACAATAAGTGAGTGGTATCTATACAAGCAATTTTTCTCGTTTAAACAGTTAATTTAAATAACAGAAAGTTGAAGTGATGATTGAAGTAAAAATAATAAGCATGCATCAAAAAAATTATATTGATAGTAAACAAAAATCTCTATAGTAAATCAGCAGCAATACAGTAACTTACCTATCAGCCAATTGACAGATTTGAGGGATACTGAAATATTTTTTGAAATGATCCAAAACATTGACAACACCTTGAAGTAGATTTGCAGCTTCAGCATATCTTCGACTGTGCGTCAATGATCTGAAAATAGAGTAAGTGAAAAACAATTCAATTATTTATGTTGGCTATTAAAGAACAGAGTGTAATGAGAGAATGAACTGATGTCAAGTCAAATTTATATGAGCACTCTTTTACAACTGAAGCAACAAATATCATGCACAGAAAGAGACTAAAATTGATTGAAAACGTACTCAGATGACTACAAACACCTCTATCGATTTTACTGAACTATGAAAACCAGCCAAGCGAGCCATACAGGGTAGGCGTTGCAAGCCGTGAAACATTTTATGAACAACATATTGAAGACCTTCGCTCCATAAATCTGAGTCCCCGTGATACCCTTGCTGCAGAAAGTAATTCAATGCAATGAAGTAAACTCGTTGACAAGAACTCAATATGTATATAGAACTGTCCAGATTTTAGCTAGGTAGCAGTTTATTTTTTATTTTTGTAAGTATAATTTGCGATGTGTGTAACGCTTCTTTCATACAATGTTGTCAATGTTGCAAATGAACGTCATTAAATAATAATAAACAAGTCTTATGTATCAACAGGCGCATAAAACTACTACTCAGGGTTTGGTTTGTGTATATTTTGAAAGATTTTAAGCCAATCACTCCTGAGAAAGTAGTGAGTCGGTGGAAGCTCCTTTGTTCCTCCTGTTGCTACAAAGACAATATTGTAGAGATCACCAAATACATCACACTCAAGGCAAGGTATATTTTCAAAGAGGATTTTCTCTATATTCTATTACTCAGTTCATAAACAATAGTAATAGTTTTTACATCCAAACTACCAAACTACAATCTCAAAACTCAAGTTTGATTATTTAATTTATTCGTAAAAAAATACTTTCTGTATAAAATTCACAATTAGGGTACTGTAGATTTTTTTAATTGTACGATTGTAGAGACAAAGCAGTGTACAATATGGGAGATATGTGGCAGGAAGAAGTAGAGCATAGATTTTAGAGGCAGTCACTCAAAGAAAAGAACAATATTTAATATACCAAATCAAAAACAACGTAACCTCCCTTTTATATATAAAAAAATATAAAAAAAATAAAAAATATTAAAAATTATAAAAAATATTTAAAAAAATTATTGATAAAATTGCTATGGTAAATAGACTAATGATTTAATTATAAATTATAATAACTTTAAAAAAATTGTAAAAAATTTTTTTAAATTTTTTAAAAAAAATATTGCCATTTTAAATATACTAATTATTTAATTATAAATTATAAAAAATTAAAAAAAATTATTAAAAAATTGCTATTGTAAATAGACTAATTATTTAATTATAAATTATAAAAAATTAAAAAAAATTATTAAAAATATGCTATTGTAAATAGACTAATCATTTAATTTTGGTAATTTTAAAAAACATTATATTGTATTTTATATATTTTTATTATGAGCCCTTTGAAAAAAGCCACTCTTTGTAAAATATAATTAATAGATATGTTCAATAAGATAAGATCAAAAGAAAGATACTCATTGCGTCTTAAGTCAGGAATTATGGAAATTAACAGAAGAGTAAACATCAAAGGAGGTATAGGAATTCGATGTCACTTGACAAATATATGGAACCATTAGATGGAATGGTAAGCCGTTATTGACATCAGTAAACGGTTAACTTACTCAGAAAGCGATAGAACGAATAACCAGAAACCAACAAAGCCGCCGAGGGACATGGAGAGCTATGCTGACAGCATTAAGTGTCCTGTCGAACATTGATGGGCAGAAATTCGGGAATTTTGTATAACAGGCAATTGGGAATTCGCGTGAGAGAATTACAGCCTCTTGATCGAATTAAAGAAATAAAAGATCAAACGCATCCCTCGTTTTAAGGTTTCAAATTCAGCGATTTGGATTCATTAAAATAAAAAAGAAAGATACTCATTGCGTCTCAAATCAGGAATTATAGAAATTATTCATAGCTTGAAGCATTATTGATTTCTCAAGTTGATGCACTGCTTACTCCTAGCTTATCTGCATAGTTGTTATAAAATAGAACAGTAAACATCAAAGGAGGTATAGGAATTCGACGTCACTTGACAAATATATGGAACCATTAAATGGAATGGTAAGCTGTTGTTGACATCAGTAAACGGCTAACTTACTCAGAAAATGATAGAACGAGTAGGGAAACCAACAAAGCCACTAAGGGACACGGAGAGCTATGCTGACAGCATTAAGTGTCCTGTCGAACATTGATGGGCAGAAATTCGGGAATTTTGTATAACAGGCAATTGGGAATTCTCGTGAGAGAATTACAGCCTCTTGATCGAATTAAAGAAATAAAAGATCAAACGCATCCCTCGTTTTAAGGTTTCAAATTCAGCGATTTGGATTCATTAAAATAAAAAAGAAAGATACTCATTGCGTCTCAAATCAGGAATTATAGAAATTATTCATAGCTTGAAGCATTATTGATTTCTCAAGTTGATGCACTGCTTACTCCTAGCTTATCTGCATAGTTGTTATAAAATAGAACAGTAAACATCAAAGGAGGTATAGGAATTCGACGTCACTTGACAAATATATGGAACCATTAGATGGAATGGTAAGCCGTTATTGACATCAGTAAACGGTTAACTTACTAAGAAAGCGATAGAACGAATAACCAGAAACCAACAAAGCCGCTGAGGGATATGGAGAGCTATGCTGACAGCATTAAGTGTCCTGTCGAACATTGATGGGCAGAAATTCGGGAATTTTGTATAACAGGCAATTGGGAATTCTCGTGAGAGAATTACAGCCTCTTGATCGAATTAAAGAAATAAAAGATCAAACGCATCCCTCGTTTTAAGGTTTCAAATTCAGCGATTTGGATTCATTAAAATAAAATAGAAAGATACTCATTGCGTCTCAAATCAGGAATTATAGAAATTATTCATAGCTTGAAGCATTATTGATTTCTCAAGTTGATGCACTGCTTACTCCTAGCTTATCTGCATAGTTGTTATAAAATAGAACAGTAAACATCAAAGGAGGTATAGGAATTTGACGCCACTTGACAAATATATGGAACCATTAAATGGAATGGTAAGCTGTTGTTGACATCAGTAAACGGCTAACTTACTCAGAAAATGATAGAACGAGTAGGGAAACCAACAAAGCCACTAAGGGACACGGAGAGCTATGCTGACAGCATTAAGTGTCCTGTCGAACATTGATGGGCAGAAACTCGGGAATTTTGTATAACAGGCAATTGGGAATTCTCGTGAGAGAATTACAGCCTCTTGATCGAATTAAAGAAATAAAAGATCAAACGCATCCCTCGTTTTAAGGTTTCAAATTCAGCGATTTGGATTCATTAAAATAAAAAAGAAAGATACTCAATGCGTCTCAAATCAGGAATTATAGAAATTATTCATAGCTTGAAGCATTATTGATTTCTCAAGTTGATGCACTGCTTACTCCTAGCTTATCTGCATAGTTGTTATAAAATAGAACAGTAAACATCAAAGGAGGTATAGGAATTCGACGTCACTTGACAAATATATGGAACCATTAAATGGAATGGTAAGCCGTTGTTGACATCAGTAAACGGCTAACTTACTCAGAAAATGATAGAACGAGTAGGGAAACCAACAAAGCCACTAAGGGACACGGAGAGCTATGCTGACAGCATTAAGTGTCCTGTCGAACATTGATGGGCAGAAATTCGGGAATTGGGAATTGGGAATTCTTGTGAAAGAATTACAGCCTCTCGATCGAATTAAAATCATTTTAAGGTTCCAAATTTAACGATTTGGATTTATTACAATCAAAAAAGCTGGGCAACCAACTTTGGAAATGAGAAGGGTGGGATACTGTTGACAGTCTTAACCTCTTCTGAGAGAATTACCACGCTACAACCTGTCGCTGATGCTGATGGCTTGTTGAAGAGATTTGCCAATGCGAGCATGCCACGACCACAGCTGCTTTACACACACCGTGACTGCTGTCCACGTCTTGCTGACATAAAGTTGAAGTATCATGAGCTTTTCTCGGATTGGACTGATTTGGAGGTGGGTAAAATGGGAGATCTAAATAGATAAATTATAATTATTATTCTTCATGATAGTTATATGTTGGAACAATCATTAAACAGTGTTTAAAGACAGTATTCAAAGACCTCATGAGACTTCTGGAAATTATATATGTGCAGCTGAGCTGCGGCTCAAATGTTCGTCTTTGCACACAGTTAATGAAACGGAGGCCTGTCTTAATAATATTAAAAGATTCCTTGAAACTCAGAAGATATAATTTACTAATTTACTAAGCAAATGACTCTATTAGGAGACCATTTTTTATTGGACCATTGGGTGATTGTTTACCATAGGTTTGACTAGGTGTTAACTTATTGGTATTAAGTAACCACTTGTCGTAAGAGATCATATTTTAGATTGACAATCTTATGAAAACTATGGCTGCATTTCAACAATTTTAATCCTAAGTATTCATTGACCACATAGTATGTGGCACATACTCTTTCTTACTACAAGGTGCGTCTGGATATATGGCAATATATGGCATTTTATGCGAAGGTTTGACGTTGGTCGCACAAGCGACAGTCACCCACTGTATGGCCTTTTTCTTGGCAATTTGTCTCTTGATGATTGTGTTCTTTGTTGCCATAGCTTGTGCAGGCTTGGTCATAACAAAAATGAGTTTCTGCACATGTCAAATACAAGTTTAGGAGATTTGTCGTACTAGATTCAATTCCTCTATGTATAATGAGTTAATTGTGCAATGGCTAGCTGTTGCATGCCTCTCAGCTGTTATGTCACACCTTCACAGTACTTGAAGAACCATAGGGTTGAACTACCATGAAAAGTAGATCTTCCATAACATAATAAATCTGAAGGGAAGAAACATTCATCTGAATTCAAGATACCCTTTTACTAGACGAACATTAGTTTATATAGCTCCTGATTGATAGCGTCACTTGCATGTTTACAAACTACTTAGGCTAGGCTACCCACAATCAATATGAGTAAGTTACACTTGATTACCGTTGTCAATTATTGTAATACACTAGTGTGTTTTCACTTACATTGTAGGTTAAGCAAGTGTATGCATTCTGTTAATTCAGAGTGGAGATGAGGTTGTGGATTCGGTCGGTATTCCAGGCTGGGATGTTGTAAATGATCTGGCAACAGCTCTACTGTCCTTAGGAACCCATCTATCCAATGCCAAAGCACAGCAGATCATAGAAATCTTTGGGCGCCTGAATGCCTATGACAAAAGAGCACTTGCCTTCAAGCCAAGGCTTAAAAAGTCTTCTAAAGGAC
The DNA here is from genome assembly GCA_916610825.1 of Haliclystus octoradiatus. Classification (NCBI taxonomy): domain Eukaryota; kingdom Metazoa; phylum Cnidaria; class Staurozoa; order Stauromedusae; family Haliclystidae; genus Haliclystus; species Haliclystus octoradiatus. The sequence goes on from OU744450.1 coordinate 1,945,700, forward strand.
GATTTCAACTAAAGAAGCGATCTGCCTACGAAGGACCTGAGGCCATGGCAAGGTGCTTTGTCAGCGCGGGTCAACCAGCTCTGCCACCGTCGCGAAGCCGACTTGTGGAAGCCATCTGCTTTCACCTGTGTGAGGTCTCTGTGGAGAAAAGGGCTGCTGGAGAGCGGTACAAGTCAAAGTGGAAGGTGGTAGTGGAACAATACAATGCCATCAGCCATTGTGTCACAAACAGCCGCTTCTATAGGGATACAACCCTCCAACTTTTTGACATCAATGAAAAACTCAGTCGAGATGGCACAAAAACACAATTCGAATGGGAGAGGTGAAGCTCATGCAGGGTTTGAAGCCGCCCCAGCCAGCACTACAGCCTTCCTGCAGCAGCACTGCTACCTTTATCATCTGAGAGGCCACCAACGGGAGAGCAGGTGGTCATTAACGAGCCCTTGGACAGGGTTGGACATTCTTACAGCCGGCCTTCTTCTTCTTTACCTTGTCGTCATCATCGTTGCTGGCAGAAACATGTCTGCTGCCTCAACTGTTGGCCTACCGAAAAAGATGGCATGGCGCCTGAAGAATAATGCTGACAATGACCAGAAAAGAGCTGAAGCACATGCTCAGGGGCTAGCCACACCTGACAAAAAGAGAATGACCTACACATGTCAGACCTGCATCCAGAGGGCAACAAAAGACACTGGCCACTCACAATACTATGGCATAAAGTATTGTCCCGTACAGCAGGGGCAGGTCTTCATAGAAAAGTGGCTGCAACAGCAAAAAGCTCTGCGAGCAGCAAAGAAGGTTCATTAGGCTTACCTCCTAAAAGTTAATTATTTTTTCTTATTTTCCCTTATTATTCACCGGTATGGTATCAAATTGATACTACATTATGCCACAATTCTCTGTGACCATGTCGGCAGAGCGTCTACCAGAAGAAGTAAAAAACTATAATCAATTGCTAATGCCATCATCAATTCCATTGCACTGTGCCGTTACCTTTCTATACCATATTAATGAATTATGCATAATTTGTAGTTTCATACTTGATGTTCATCACTCTTTAGGTATCCAACAGTGTACAGACAAGTATCTCAGGCTTCAATTTTTTAACATACCTTACCGACCTTACTGATGGTGCTGATAGCCTAATTATACTTGACCTGTTCTGTATAACTATCAGGTGTGAAGAACATAAATACGAAAAATTTAATCTTTCAATCTGCAATGGTAACTTAACTGCTTATTACTTGTCAGAACCGCCATCAATGTTTGACTAATGATTAGCTGGGCTGAAATGTAAGTCGCTATTTACAGTTCACACAGTTTCCTTTAAATAAATGTTATTGTTGTTCTATTTTTGCAGAAGAAGCATCTCATGAAGTTACGGAAAATACAGCGGTAGAATTTGAGATCCTGGGAGTAATGTGAGTTGTCGAAATATATATTAAAAAATACATTAACTCAGTGGCGGATCCAGGGGGCGCGACAGGGGCAAGCGCACCCGTCAGATTTTTAAACTGCTTGATGGCGCCGCGGCTCTTGTTTTGCTTTCATTCTTGATGAAAACAATAACTGAGAAAACGACTTGTAAATGAAATTTCATCCTGAGTACGTCATATTTTTCGTAGCAGATTGGAAGTAGCAATACAATTGTTATAATAATCGTATGATTGGACGCTAGACTAGAAGGAAGTCAACTTAATTTGACCAATCAACGACACTGATTTCGCTACCGCGGAAGTAGAGAGCATCCAATAGATTGCTTTGATTTCGCTCCCCTCAGATGACGTAACCTTCAAAGAATTTAGCAATGAACCAATGATAATGCTCTATTTCACATTCCTGACATAGTTCACCCCCCTCGGCACCCGTGAATAACAAAGCTTGTCTTGCTTACTGTCCTGCTTGTACTTTCTTTTCTCTTTTTGTTATTTTTAAATCCTTGAATCAGTCATCGTCATCTAGCCTCCTTTTGTTAACTTAATCACAAGTGGCGCTTAGCGAAGGATTAAGTTCATAACCATTGTTGGAAGTTAAAAATATTTAAATTTTGGCGATCTTTCTCAAGATAAAACTGAAGCAATTTGAAAACATATACTCCAAGGAGATTATTTCACATGAGGTCAAGGTGTCATTTTATTTGAACGATGCTGGTAGAAGTTTGTGAATTTTCAGAGTTGCAGTTTGCATCGTCAGAGCAGAGAGCAAACTCATAAACTCATAAGGTCATCAAAAATTTGGTGGAAACTTATCTTGGTATCATGATTCACAAGGCATCCTTATCCAAACTCCGGAAATACTAAACAAGACAAATGTTCTTCTCTCTCCAGGGTACATTGTTTATAATTGTATTTACTATTTTCTTACAAATGCTGATAATTTAACTTGAATATATACTTGTTTTTCTTGGTTGCAACATTTTTTGTCGCTGTAAATTTGGAATAACTATGAGATCTAGACCATACTTTGTAGCTACTTGAAAGTCCGATCTGGATATGCAAAAACGATGCTACAGACATCCTAAGAGGTTTTAAATTTCAAAAAATTTCCAGGGGGGCATGCCCCAGGACCCCCCTAGATGGACGGGGCTTTGCCCCTCTACCCCAGAATTCTTGCACCCCTCAGATTTATGGCTGGATCCGCCCCTGCATTAACTGGATATGATTTCATTTTGTTGTCTCAATTTTTATATTTTCCTTTTCATCTTGACTTCTGAAGGTTTGGAATCGAGGAAAAATCAACAACTATAAAAATCAAAATAAAAAAGCATTAGCTCCCCAGTTATATTAACTCGTTGAAAACGATTTAATTTTGATGTTTAAAATAACTCATAATATGGTCGATTTAGACATACATAAAATATGCGATTTTGATATAAATAAATACCACATGAGAGGAAAATCAAAATCAATTCCCAAGTTCAAATACGTTTAAATTTAAAGTATTTAAATTCATAAACAAGATATTAATATGGTATGTTGCATTGAATAAAGGTTTCAAACATGTTTAAAAAATGTAAGTTTAATAACTTAACTGAAAAAGAGTATAGTAATTGTCAAATGAATAATTAATGCTTTTGAGGAGATCCTAAATCCATTTCGAATCGAAATTGATTACATGAAAACCGATAAAAAATGCAATCCGAATACAACAACAATCTGGGTAAAGAACTTCAGTGAAATTTGCATAAGTGAAATTCTCGTATCTACAACATTTAAAATACGTGTATAAAATAGCCATGAGAGGTAGATAGATACATTGCCACTAAGTGCAGGTGGCCTTTATATATATGGTTGATTCAATAGAAAAATTATTTTGGATTTTGCAGTGAGTGACCATATGTAGACAGGTGGTAGATGTATAGAGATGTCCGCTGTGACAGGTTTGACTGTAACTATAACCTGGTTTCCATTTACAATCAAGAGGTGCCGCCAGCCACCCCCTATGAAAATCAAATGAACATGAAACAAATCGAACGCATCTATCGCCTGTCCTCCCTTGATGAAAATTTAATGATATTTTTGACTTACATCACATAAGCAGGTAACACTGTTTAACTAACTAGATGTGAAATCTATAACACGCTTGCAATATGGTTTATACTTACACCAGAGTATCAACTCCACCCACGAGCATATGAAGATGATTAAGGGTTGTTATAGATGTAGTAAGATGGCGTTTAGCATGATCCAGTTGTTTAATGTCACGAGTGATTTCCTTCACCTGAAACGCAAAATCATAATCAGTTCATGAACTTACAATCATAAAAATTATGAGACTCAAGAATATTTCAAGAAAATCATTTAAGGATCCATGCACAGGTTGCCGTGATTCATCGCGATTCACAGTAGTGATGTTGCCAGGGATAGAAACTATAGTCCAAGTAAACGCAAGGTTTGAACCCTTCAAATGATTTCATTCACTCACCATTTGCTCAGACAGATCTGCTTTTCCTTTGATATCTGTAATCTTCTCGAATAAATCATTGATTGAACATTTTGCATCTTCAAGTGCCTAAGAAAATATATTTATACAAATTAAACAGAAGCAATTGCAAGGTTTACAATTTATGATTCATATACGTAATAAAGGGTTATCATACACTTGCCGTGTTTGTATTCATATTTACTACACAAAGAATGTTGGAAGAAAAGAGTGCATTGAACTTTTAAAATTGTAGTTAATATGATTATTAAACACTTGCTAGCATGTGGTAACCCTTTTTCTAAAATAAATAAAAAATCATAGTTTTTTTATATCGCGGAAGGTTGACTGGCTCCAAGTCCTGTTTACTTTGATGTGCCGAGATTTGATAGTTGGTAAGCGGGACTTGTGTCCTTTGTCGAGTGTTGGGCAGGATTCTGCCCAACGCCGGTTTCTCTAGCCTCATTGTTTTCATAAATTTTTACGTCTTTGAAAGATAAAATAATTGGGGGTTCACATGGCGTCAAGTTATGGATAAAAACATCTATATCTTTAAAGAGTTTATACAATTTCTTTTTAATAATTGCTTGGTTTTTGATCTAACTTACTAAAACACTAACTATAGGAATAAATCTATGGCATTCCTCACCACAACAACGATCATTCAAAACTGAGAAAGTTTGCAGCATTTTAAAGATCAACAACTTACCAGAATCAGTTTGTTGAAGCAAGAACAACAGCATATTTTCTAGTTAAAATATTTTCGACAGGTCGAAAACATTTAACTGATGATCACGAAACCAAATTTAAATTGTTTAAATCATCTTTAAATTGCACATGTTTGCAAAAACGAATTTGGAGTTAAGATGACCCCCTGGACCACTTCAAAATATTTTACGTCATCTAGCATGGCTTGACGCGTTTCTTTTGTCTTCGAAAACAATAGAATGTGCAAAGGACACAAGTCTCACTTACCAACATATCAAAATCGTCATAAAAATAAGTGAGACTTGGAGCAAGTCAACGTGGAAGGTTGTTCGAATCTCGCAATGAATGATTTAAAATTCAATTTGAATTCAATGTTTTTACTTACTAAAATGTACTTGGATCAAATTGAAACTTCAAAACGTTAGTCTTTCTTAAATAGAGAAAGCTTTGTTGATTTTATTTCTTTAGTAATACATTGCAGCTCCTATTCTTTTTCAGCTTTGAGATTTGAGAATCTGACAAAATTTGATCAGCAAATTTCGATTTATTATTGAATTTCCAAACACCGCAATTTTTATCTTCTTTTTATGAAAATAAAAAGACGTCAAAGTGCTTACATGATGAAATTACCAGAAAAGGTTTTGGAAAGAAAACTAGGAATCCTGGAAGAAACTAGTTGCCACAGCAGTCACGCACAACAGTTCCGCAGTTTCATAGAATAGAATGTCACAAGGTTTTACTTTTACCCTTCAACAAACCAGGCTATCCAACATAAAACATTTGCTAGTTTTGAGTAAGAATGTTATGCCTCAAATGACAAGGAGCACACAACATAGACAAATTCAATAATAGATAAACTGTAAGAATATATTTCTTAATACGTCTTGTCACTTCAACGCTCTCTCCAACTCTGAGAGAACCTACCAGGGGCGCAAATTGAATTTAATCTTAGGGGGTGTCTGGAAAAAGGGACCGATTTATCAAAGTCATAGCCTCAAAACGGAGCATCGTTTGTCCATGACAACGGATCATCAGAGAATAAAACTCTCCAAGCAATACTTTAAATTATTTGTAAAGAATGTAATGCAGATAACTAATAGTGTTATGCCTCAAATGACAAGGAGCACACAACATAGACAAATTCAATAATAGATAAACTGTAAGAATATATTTCTTAATACGTCTTGTCACTTCAACGCTCTCTCTAACTCTGAGAGAACCTACATTGGGTATATATTGCTGCGCAATAGCTAACAACCAATCACATTACAGTTATTGTTAAAGTAATTGTTATACATGAGCACTAGGCTTATTACATAATATATATATATATATATATATATAGCATAAAGGAGCTGGGCACAACAAGAATAACAAAATGATAACTAATAAAATTTCTGATTGTGACTCTGATAGTCTTGTGGTGAAATCGGCACTTTTTTCTACTCACTAGTTTTCCATCGTGACCAACATCTGTTTGGCAGCGGACAGCTGTTCTGATTTCATCATCCAATTTCCTAATGAATAAATGTTTAAATCCTTTTAATAAATAATTCAAGAGCTTCTTTAAACTTTCCCTCATTGAATTATAATTTCAAAAGTCCATTCTATGTTAACATATTAAACTTCATTTCAAAACACGCTTGTAAATACGTTGAACAATTCCAACCTCTGCAAATCTAATGGCATTATGCAGACTTCCTTGAGAAACATTTCAGTCTGCATGCAGACTGTGTATCACAACAAGCAGAAAATTTAATTTTCAGGATCTATGAAGTTAAAAATTCATTGTAGGCACAAATATACTTTATAGATCCCTTCATATTACCAATACAGTCAAACCTGTTATAACGGTCACCTCCATAAAGCAGCCACCTGTCTATAGTGGTCACTCTTGCAATGCCTAAATTAGTATTTTCTATTGAATCAAACCTGTATATAAAGGCCACCTGTCTATAATGGTCAATTTATCTACCTCTCTTAGCTGGCTGTTATATACAGGTTTCACTGTACTGTCTCAATTACTTACTTATATTATCAGTAATACTATTGAATATCATACAAACCTCTCTATAAGTGTATTGGGATAACCTCAATTATTGATAACTACTCAATCACTAATCATATCAATCTAAAAATATTCATATGTGGTTGAAATTAAGTGCACATGGCACCAACAAATGTTAACACTGGTTCGGGTTGCTGATATCAATTTATGGTGAAGAATCATGATAAGGATTTTTCAATTTGGAAGCATATAAGCTTATGATTTCGACATGACTGTCAATCACAATTACCGTATACAGGTACAGTAAATGGTTGAAAAATATGACATTATCAAAATTACCATATAAATACATATGTAGCGGGTGGAACGAGTCGATGACTTGAAACCATATGCGTAAATAGACGATTCTGAGTTATATATATTTGATGTAATAGTAACTGTAGCTGGTCATCAACAGGGAGAGGATAAATGAAGGGTTAATATGACCGTTGATAAACAGAGCCTCTATGGATGAAGGTGGGTCAGCTTTGCTAATGTAAATGAAGTCGTCACGAAGGGCAGACATGAAGAGGTTTAATACATTATAGACAGTGATCTACATTTACAAGGTATACGTGATTACAAACGGAAGCTCTACAGTTAACAAAGGAAGTAGGGGAGAGCGGGGTGAAATGGAACGGGGGTGAATCGGAATACACAACTTCTAAAGACTCAAAAATTACAAAATTGCAGCAGAACATTGTTCTTATATAGTCTAAACATTGTGTAAAGTTTCATTTCGATACATAAAGTAAATAAAATATTATAAGCCTTTGAAAATTTGTACGCGCGATGCAAGTCATTCGCTTTTCACATCGCGTTTGATTTTATTTTCATTTCTTCACGCATCAGGTGTTATTGCATACCATTGTGTAGAGAATTTCCGTGTTATGACGTAGGCAGTTGTCATTTTTGTCTTTTCCAACAAACTTTCTGGTAAATAGTGTTTATGTTGCAAGATTCACGATGGGGTTGAATGGAACACGGCGGGAAACATTTCAATCACAGTCTGGCTTCACACTGCTTTGCTTTGTTGTTGCTCCGCCTTTGATTTCACACCAAGAAGAAATCATTCAAATTAATCCATTAAATTGGTTCAATTGCCTCTTTTCATTAGTAAATAGCCTTGTATTATTTCTCTGAACCATTGATCTTTTTGTTGTTTTATTTTCAACGTAAAATTAATGAGTTTGTATTGTCTTGTTTTGACTTATTATTTCCTTCGTGAATCAGTGTGAATTATAACGTAAACAAAACATTTGCATGAGCGGTTTCTTTGAATTTGACACCTTCGGAAGGAAAGCGACTTTGTCGAAGGACTGCATGAAATTAAATGTTGTTTTATCATATTATTTTGGTTAAATCTAATTAAAACCCATTTGAATGATTAACCTTACTCATATTCTCTCAATTATAACTGAAATTTGAAAAATTATACTAGTACGGGAAAATGTTATCGTGTTTTACGGAGACGCATTTTTTTGAATGGAAAATAATAATGTTATAAATTTATATTTGGAAGTAAGTTTCTTTATCTTTCTAATTTATTATTGTTGATATCAATTTTTAAAGGCTCAATAGCTATGATACTTAATTTATTTGAACAAATTCGATGAAATAATGGTAAATTTGTGTTCATTCCGTTTCACCCCACATTTTCGCAAAATCGCGGTTTTGAAAAAATGTCATTCTTCCTTTAAACATTGTTTCAACTTTGATTTGACAATATTCAGGTATTTTGCATTATAAACTTCAGACAATTTCCTACAAATCAATACCGAAATTGTGAGTTTTGCGTGAGCCGTTTTGGAGCAATAATTTTTTTAAGAAAATTTGTTCCAATTCACCCCGCTCTCCCCTACATTATATGTAAGACAATAGACATAAAACAATCAACTACACATACAACATGTTCATGTGATCTGAGGATTTGATTTGAATAAACATTCATTCATGATTCCATGATTTTTCTAGGAAATTATTCTGATTCCATAGTGGAATACAAATGTTTAATTATCAACTAACCTTATTCTTAATTTGATTCGATTAACAACATCATCAATATTAGCAAGAGACTGAAAAATAAATTGTAAAATTAAAAATGAAGAATGGTATCAATTATTGTTTGATTGAAAGCAAAGCCCTGAGAAAACGATGGCAACAATCACTCAAGAAATCTGTGTTTTTTGCCTGACTTATGTTTTCTGAGTTTGGAGAAATTTTCCAACAGTGACAAAACGAATACGATTTTCTGAAGACTTTTCCAGAACAACACAGAAGTTTTGCATTGAGATACATAAACAAGAAGAGAGAAGAGATAGAGAGGCCAAAACAGCCACAAGAGCAAATGATAAAGTTTTAGATAAAGTTTAAACGGAATGTTTCAAAAATGATGGCGAAGAAATTGGGTACAAAAAACCCTTGGAAAATGTTTGATGGCCATTAACACAATACAATAAATTAAATATACAATCCAATACGCCAAACAAAACCAAAAGAGCGGTTAAACGACAAGGATTTTCAAAGGATATAAAAGTCAAGCACATATTATTGTCGCTTGCCCAGGGCTAGAAGTGCTTAGGTGGCAAAAATAGCTGATCATTTCAACATATCCCCCTCATTTGTTTTTACGTTTGGCCTCTACATTTAACGTATCAATTTTCTCCTGAATCGTCTCTAGCCTTCTGGAATCTAGTATTACAGGTGCTCCGCTGCTCAACCCTGGACTTGAATAGTAAAGCAGCCAGGGGATAGGATTATGGAAGAACTCCTTGAAAAATCTGCTGCAAATCCAATTCTACAATCAAATAAACATCTAATTTTGCAAAGTTAAAAATGTTGATATTAAATTCATACCTGCTCAGTAGGGAACAATGAGTTAATATAATCAATTGGATTGAAATCTTTCTTGTCTAATGGGTCAATACCAGATATCACCTAGACAATCAAACCATCATCAACATATAAAGCAGCATATCCAATAATCGCGAACTGCTCTGTTCATTAAAAAATTACATCTTTCTTATAGGAGTTTTCTTCATAATAAATTTTTAATATGAAAACAAATTAATGATTTATTCTTGATTCATAGTCGTTGCTAAAGGGGTTGGATGAATTGAATGATAATGAGGTTTGATATAGCCTACATTATTCGAAGCGAAATCAAGAAAATTCTTGGGAAACGTAACATATCCAAAATATAAAACAACCTTAAATTGTGAAACTTAAATCAGAAATCTTGATAAACACGGATTTTCATTTTTTCAAATGTCTAATTTAAATATTGTCAAATGCCATAAACATTTGATTTTCTCGCAGTTTGAATAACATAACAATTACATAGATGTGGAAGAAATTTGAGATTATCAGCTGAATTTGATTTGATCAACAGGTTTTTCGAGATGATTTGAGGAAATTACGATTGGCGATTATTGTGTTATGAAAATTATATTTTGGAGATCTGATCGAGACTCAAACATTCTTCAACATAAGAGGTATATGTATCTTAAGGAAAGTTTATTAATATATTACAGTGGCTGTCTCAGCTGTCTGTATAGAATATAGCCTGGATTTAAAACATGTTTATAATAGCCTACCTGGATTATAACCCGTTTATATTATATTGGCTCTATCATTTTGTTTAGTGTTGAGTTCGAATTGAGCTTTGATATGATCAAATTTAGAATGATCATAAAATTCTCCATTTAATAAGCAAATCATTTTCCAAAACGAAATATTCTAATTATTGATTCTGATACCGTATATTGCCGTGTATAAGTCGATATCACGTATAAGTCGACCCCAATTTTTTAAGCAAAATTCTAGTATTAGAGAAGAACAATGCCTTAATCCAGTCCGTAAAAATCACACTTCAAAGTCAAAACATCAACATTTTTTCACCATTTTTCACTAGCCTCTTTTCTTGTATCTGCGACACATGCGCAGTACGACATAGAAAACATGCTGGAATCTTTTTACTCGTTTTTAGAAAGGAGCGAGACATCAAAAACAACAAATTACTTCATTTTACAGCCAAATAATTTACATAGTTCGTTTAATTTGTTATCTATTGAGCTGTACAATATTAAAGAAGTAAAATTATATTTAAAATGGCTGTTTTTAAATGGGATTATTACTGACTCTGGTGTTTATTGTTTTCATATTTTAAGAATAATCGGTTTTGATTTGTTTTTGTTGTTGTTGCTATGACTGGAGATTATAGCCCACAAACAGCGGCATATTTTCTTACCAGACGACTAGATTCCGTGTATAAGTCGAGGCAGGCTTTTGGAGTCATTCTTCAAGTTTTAAAAGGTCGACTTCTACACGGCAATATACGGTATGAGCTGTGACAAATGTGACTCATTAATGAGTTGAAAGAAGTAATGACTGAACCATAAAAGCATTATAGCCCAGTTTAAAGGCATAAAATTGACCGGCAGCCTTTGCAGTAGGTCTTCGAATATGGTTTGGGATAGACATTATTTAGTTTCTGAACTATTTAGAGATAGGCCTTAATATCTGGAAAATCTGATGAGATTAACTCTATAGAAATTAATTCTCTAGTTACGTAAATATGTTTGAAAACCTACCTCGGATATTGCTTCCTCTACATCAGGCGGATATTCAATCAAATGAACAATACTATTATTATCAAATTCTGGATTGAGTTCATTTACAAACGCGGCACTGCTTGGTTTTGAAGCAACTGATTCATCGTCCTTTTCCATCGTATTCAGATCTGGCAAAAAAATAAATTCAATAAGCAATTAGAGGATCCCATCTTGTATATAGGCCTAGTCAAAAAAGTCAAAAGACATTCCCATCTGATCTGGCCATCTCCCTTCTCCCAAGTCAATCCTAACGTTTCATTTTACAGGATTTTTTAATCTACAACTACTCCACATCTGTAAATTGGAAATTAAATTTCAAAACCTCATTTAATTTATTTAATCCTTACTTCATATGACCTGCTACGTGGCTGCTGACACTCATTTGATCTGCAGTGTCACGACTCACGACTCGCGGCTGAGATCAACAAAGAGTGTTGAAAATCATTGCGCAGCGAAAAAAGCCACTCCTCTAGAATAGAGGAGAGGTACGGGTGCCTTCGGTAGGGCGACATCGTCTACATTACTTATATACTGCTGACACTCCCGGTCTTATCCACTCACCTTCGTCCTTCGCTTCGCTTCTCCTGAGGCTTTTATTTAGCCGAGTGCGTTCTTCGTGACTTGATAACTTCCATTTATATTAATATCCTCATGTCAAATTGGATTAAATTATTTATATGAATGACATCAAACTTATACTTATATTACTTTACAGACCTTAACTTTCTTTTCTTTCAAGCGACGTAGTTTCGCGTTCGCCGTTCGAAAGAAACAAAACAAAACTTCATACTGATGTTGGCACTTTTGAGCCTGAAATGCGTCCTGATGATTGAGCCTCATTCGAATCCTCAAATATCATGCGAACGAGTATAAACAACAACAGTTTCATGATTTTTTCGTGAAAGTTACGTTATATCTTGCTCATGCTATACTACAATTTCTTATACTGACTTAAAACGATTCAATTCAATAGATCAATGGTTATTTATCATGAAATTGTTTCTAACATGGCATATTATTTTAGTTATATTTGATTTAAAATATGAATTCGTTTATGGATGTTCGGAAAACAGTACTGTATCATTGAAGTTTTCAAGAACTCTAGACGTCGATACAAGCATCTTAGATTTACAAGATTATTATGAAACAGAAATTATCTTAAAAGGCTGTAACATTGGCCATGACTTTGGAAATTCAATCTCTATTGTTTATTCAGAGGTAATCATGTTTTAAATACTATATTATATTGTGAGCCGCAAGGTAATAGTAATTGTAGGTTGGTTAATAATTGAAACAAAGATTAGTCGAGTTGAAAAAACTTAATAAAACTTGATTAATCTTTTTATTTCATTTATACGTAGCTCTACTTAACTATATCGAGCACTCTTTTAAATGGTTTGCGTATTATTCTTATTATAATTAATATAGTACAAATCTTCTATAGATTGGTTAATATCACAAATTATGAAGATCTGTAACTCTTACGTGACGTCACGAATCGATCGATTTATTGGATTAAATTAACAGCAAATCACACTAAATATTCGTACAGCAAATGAAGGGGGTTCCTAACTTCCTAGAGAGTGTAAAATTGTCCGATCCCCGTTCCGGCCACGGAGAAATTATTTCAAAATCGCTCAATTCCCTATTCCAAAATTAACCTTCCTAGCTCTAGACACACTGAGAAATTATTTTAGAATTACGTTCCAAGCCTGCCAAAATCGTCCAATTCCCATTTGGTAAATTAACCGTCATACAACATCGCGGTTATTTTAACCCTCAAGGGTAGCAATAGTTATAATAACCTCTTAGGCTATAATCACTTCTCATGAAATCTTTGGTCTAAATTTCTCCGTCGCGACAATTTTTGATAAATTTCCTTTTTCTGCTACCAAATGTTCATCCTCTCATCCCCGTTTCTTAATACCACTCCCTACCACCCCTCGGCCACTCCTATTTGCGTGACATGTCCGGCCCCTATAAATTGCCGGTAACTGCAGGTATGACAAACAATACCCTCTATAAATTGCTTACAGAAAATTTGAAATACATTATACATCACCAAACTTAAGCAAACTATTATCCTAATCATTATTTTATTATTTTAATAGCAGAACAATCTTCTTAGCTGTGACTATCTAGATGTCCTTCCGTGGCTAAGAAATATTGTTTCAAAAGAACAAAGCCCATACACACTCAACATTGATTCTCAACATCATCGACATCATCATTCAAATGGAATCTTACACCAAAGTTATATCACTGCGGAAGATACGAACTTGCATTTGAACAATGTAGGCCTAAAATTAGTAATATAAAAGCATAAACAGATTGGTTTCAGTTTATCGGGAGCTTACTTGTAGCTCCTCAAAATAGTTTGACCAGAGTTTCACTTTTAGAAAACGAACGGCAGCCAGTATCCCAAAAGAACGAAATAAAACTCCCATAAGATTTCTATGTGATCCCGTTTGACCAATTTCATCACTCCCATATTAGCCTGTATTTTAGTTTCTATGATTTCATTTTCTGGTAATTATAATCTTCTGGAAATTTGCAAATGTAGCCGGAAAATTTGAATTGGCTGTGGCAGTGGAATTAAGCTGTCTAACCTAGTGCTGTGTCATCGGATTATATATATTAATTGCAAATTCCCTAATGCCTTTGCATGCAATGATATAAATCAAATAATATTGTAGCTGACTATAGCAACATTCAATATAATAGCGCATATTCATTGTTGTTCAATATGCACTTCACACTTGATGAATTTAGTTAAAATAAAGATCGAGTATTAACAACCAACGCTTACCAACCATCAAATCTCGGCACATCAAAGTAAGCGGGACTTGGAGCCAGTGAAATCGTATATATGAAAGTTATTATTATGCATTATTACAAAGACAGATGATAAAATATGAACCTAATAGATTATAAAATGTTCAAAAATGAAATTTAAAGTTCTTCATTATTAAAAACTTGCTGCTTTCTATATATTTTTCATCTGTGATTTTTGTCATTCTCTTTCAGAATGGCAGTTCACCATTTTTAGTCAGCATCGTTGTTTCATTAAAGAACAGAAATTCTTTGAAATCTAAACATTCAGATGTAAGTTAATCATAATATATCGCCGAAGGTAACGTTCAAACATTTAATTTAATGTGTAGCATAGACAAAACTATATATTATATGCGAAGGAACCTTCAAAATGAAGCCAACATCAACACCGGAGCTAGAATCAGCCAAGCATGAATTCTGCAATCGGGTCATGAAGCTGGAATACATTGCAGGAAGAATGTGTTTTTTCGACAACTGTTTCTGCTTTTCAAAAACTCTTTTAAAAGATGTATAAATATATAAATCAGTGCTGAATTCAAATGAATGGATTTGTTTACATTCTTATCTAATTTTATATTGTATTCCAACTGCTGTGCGTAAGTGGATGCTGAAAATGTTCTGTATTTTGCTAGTCAACATTTATTTCAACAGGAATCGCATCTTATCTTATCGGATCATCCGTTTATTGTCCTAGTAGGAATTGATGCTGTCTTGGCAGACTCATTATTCAAGAGGTATTTATGAATAGTATGTATACAATAGTCAAGTCTAGATTGATTGACCACCATATTAGACGTGTGTGGCCTTGATATACAGACAGAGTAGTGTTGATATCATAGAAACACATATATTAGCGAGACGATCTACTGTATAAGGTATCTTATGTTCCTGCTGTAGAGAAGTAGAGGTATTTTGTGAAGATGACACAATAAAAGTCAAAACGTCAAATCTGGTAACAAAAATCAAAGACAACAGTATATTTGAAGGTGTTTTATTGATAAAACTCAACGTTTCGGCCATCGTCTGTGACCATTTTCAAGAGTGAAAGAAATTTTTACTGTTGGAAATGGTCACAGACGATGGCCGAAACGTTGAGTTATATCAATAAAACACCTTCAAATATACTGTTGTCTTTGATTTTTGTTATCAAATGCTTTAAGAAGAAGCTACTCATCAAACGTCAAATCGTTACTTTTATATCGCTCACTTTTTTTAATCGCGACATTAATTATCTATAAGCAATTTAATAATTTCCTTATTAAAAATATATACGTTGCGTGAAAATTGTGCATAGGGGTGTCGAAACGTATTGCTCAGGTTTACTATTCGGTATAAATCATCTTCTGAAATATAAATTTAAAAAATAATTAGAATACCAAGACCATATACCACATTATATTTCTTTCGTATACCTATTTCGTGAAGATGGCATGACAAGAAATGTCGAAACGTCAAATCACAGCTTTTGTATCGAGCCCACGTCTATTGTCCTATAGTCTGACATAGATTAAATGCCTTTATTTCCTCATCCGATTTAAAATTGGACTTTCGAGCAGTCATTAATTGATGAAGCTTCATAGTTTTATAATTGTTAAAATATCATTTTTACTTAACAGCATGAAGAATTCTATAATTCACATCGAAGTTAATAAAGCGTCAATGTTGAAGACTGAAGAAGAAGTAAAAGTACGTGGTCGTGAGTGGTCGTGTTGGGTTCGAAATTAGCATAGGTTGTGCAATGCGATAAGCATTTGGCATCCCGGTTAGGCATACATTAACGTTTGGCTAAGTTTGCATTATACGCGGTACATTACGAAGAAATATGATTTTTAAAAAAAATTATTTACAAAATTTATGCAGTCGCCAATACTACAGTCTAACTTGGTAAATATTGCCCTCTGATCGGATGGATATAGGGACATTAAGTAAGGTAGGAATAGGAGAGCTTACTCCAGAATAAAAATAAATCTAACTCTATTTGGGTGGTATTTAGCAAGGTGAGAACATAAAAACAAACATAAAGGAGTTTGACTGTATACAACCTTCTCACTAGCCTGCGTACCAGCCCCTAGGTTTTTTCTGAAACCTATGGTTTTAGAAATAAACCTCGGGGCTGGTACGCAGCCTACCTTCTCACATGAACCCTATATGAACCCTATATGTTTTTCATACAAAGACAGTGATTTAGATCACGGCTATATGTAAGTGGAAGTTTGTTCCAACACGCTTCCCACTATAATTTGCCAGTCAAGTTTGTTGGCCAATGCAACAACAACAACAACAATAACCTGCTAAAATCAAACGAGGAAGAGCCATCCATTAGAAATACAAGAGTGGTACGTATGACTCTATTATGACGATACAGTGCCATGTACACTCCCGCATCTTTATGTATCCCTATATTGCCTACATGCACGGCCTTATAGGAACCTTTCTAAATGACATGTCAAGGAAAATTATACGAGGAAATCTATAAAACGATGATGGTTAACTCGAATACCAGTTTGATAGAATTAGAGGCTTCATTATATATGTTATTAATGCTTTTATCGATTTACCATTATTTAGACCCAGACAGCCAAAGCGATGTTATTCTGGGGGACGTGCGGTCGACCATTAGGTTGGGATAGTATCGTATGCTTGAATCAAAGTGGCGAAGCAAAAGATGTAAGATACATCTACTCCATTCATGCAAACATCGGTTATGTGAGACTGATTTACTGTATTGAAAGTTTATTGCCTTTATTTGAGCTCGAAGTTTTTGTTTTAATAATCAAAGTTTATAAAAACACTGATTCTCTAATTTCTAATACATTTAACATCAATTTAGGGCTAAACCAAATGTTACTGCATGTCCGTTAATGTATGTAATATACTTTTTAATATTTTGGATGTGCATAATTTATTGAATTTCAAAATCAAAAACAATTAAATTTGATCAAGCGTTCTGTGCGCATAACAGAAAAAGACGCCTTGAAGCTCAAGCAATTATATAAATGATTGTATCTTCATTCTATTAATTAAGATCATATTGGAGTTCGAAATCTTGATTAATAATAATAATATCCTATCCCCTATTGTCATGTCATTAATGCTCATTGCTAATTTGTTCATGTATTGACTGTTCTTTGTATTCGTATTATTCACGCAATATTTTATCATAATCGTATGCATATACTTGATTCGTTATATAAAATATTGTGATTTTTCAAAAATTATTATGTATAACTGTCATGTATGGCGTAATCAATAATTGTAGCCTCGTAAACAAATTAATAATATACTCTCTTCGCAGTTCAGTTCAGGTACACCAAGCGAATACAACGTTGTCTTTTAGTTTTCTGTGTCTTATACTTAATGTTATTCAGCATAAATAGATATTTTACATTAGCATAATAAATGACCTTCATTTTTGCAATCGATTTTTATTGCAGTTAACGGGAATGTCTTGTGCAGCGAATTCAATAGCATTTATTGTGTTGATTGCTCTTATCGTAATTATCAAGGTAATTAATGCACAGAAAGTTTAATTTCTGCAATCATATTTGGCTTATTTTGTGCCAAAAATTTCTTGTTTTAAGCAAAAAATATCTTGATTCAGGCAAAACATTATTATTTGTTCCCAATTTTCAAGCAAGTTGGGCTTGCAAGACAATTACGCGTATAAAAGTTGGAAATATTCAATATGCTTTGCTTAATCCAAGAAATGTTTACCACAAAACAAGATTTAAACTAGCAAAATATTATTGCAGGAATTAATTTTCCTGTGAAATTATTAGAAAATCATGCTATTACTCTATGTCTATTAAAATGCTTTTGCTTTTAAACAAGAAAACATTTCTATGTAACATTTACTTGAAATAAAGGTGCCAATCTGTCCTCATAGCTAGAACACATTTTCAAATACAATAACCAATTTTTATGGAGATAACGCGAGAGATAACGTATAAATTTTTGTTGAAATAAAGTTAAAATAATTTGTTCGCATAGCTATAGCTATAACCTTTCCCAAATTCAAATACAACTGTTCCTAAATCTCACTATTTTGGACAAACGTTTCTTAAATGAAGAACGCTTTAAAGTCTGAAGTACTACGTTTTGATTGTGAAATATTGTTTCTCCAGAGCTATAGTCATACGTTATAGGTCGTTTTAAATAAAAAAAAATGTTGGATTGATACAAAAAAAAAAAAGCATTAAATGATTTATATCAAATCAAATATTCCAACCATAACTAAATTGCCGCCGTGCATTCCAATACATTCTTTCTGTAGGTATTTAAATTACATTTTTAATGTGTTTCTTTTATAGGCTAGAGTTTGCTATATTCTAGACATATATTGGGCATCTAAAGCAAATGTAAGTTATTGTTTTCCTCGTTTTTAACTTCATCAACATCTATCAAATTCAAGCTCATTGTAAGATAATAAAATGTTTGTTCATTATGATGTAGGTACGTACTATAGTGTAGAATGCAGATACATAAGAAAAATCATCTGTATTCCTTATTTACAGCGAGACCAGATATATCAAGCTCAACAGAATCATAAAAATGTATAATGAAACCTGTTTATCAACAGCCAGCTACGAGAGGTTGATAAATTGACCACTATGTGCAGGTGGTCTTTATACACAGGGTTGATTCAATAAAGAAATACGAATGTAGAGATAGCAAGAGTGACCACTATAGACTGGTGGTCGCTGTATAGAGATGGCCGTTATAACAGGTTTGACTTGTACTATATAGATATAAAAAATCACACGTTTAATGTTTAATTTTTCAATTTGAATACAGGCGATGCTTAGGCAAAGAGCAATATATACTTTGAGTCAACTGAAATTAGTTAAATATGCAAGTGCAGATAAATCTTACAAAGAATCAATTTGCAGTATTTGCTTAGAAGATTTCACAGAAAATGAGGTTCGTAATTACAGTCAAACCTGTCTTAGCCGGACACTCAACAGACTGAAGGATTTTGTCCGGTTAAGACAGGTGTCCGGCTTATACAGAGGTTGACGTCATTACCGCATTATTATTATTTATATACATGTACAGTACATTATAATAATATTAATAAAGATAGGTTTATCTATCCTCAGATTAGACATTGGCAAAGCTGTAATATATAAGAATGGTGACTGAGTCAAAAATGTGTTTCATTTGAATTAAGAATGTGTTTTCTTTGACGCAGTCACCATCCTTACATATCATAATTATACATATAATATGGAATTAATGATATTCTTTATATTTTTTGATGCCTACATTAATAGCATTATATCATACCTTATTACAATTCCAAATGACTGTATAGTTACATCATTCCAATCGAAGTTACCAAAATGAACATGTTTCGTGTACAAAGATGTTTTCAAAAATCTCTATGTGGAATGAGTAAAACCATAATCCAAAACTGATGAGCTGTGAAAGAACTCGTGGGTCTAAATTTCGATGACCCACGAACAAAGAGTGATGTAATCATTTTAATAATCATGTATCATAACCTTTGTCTGGAACATCAATTATCTCTTATCAATTTCACCACAACAATGATTTGTTTTCTAATTTAATGGGTCATTGATTTTTCATTAAATACAATTGGAATGAAATTCTTACGAATATCATTTCAAAATGTGACTCGAAGACTTCAAGATAATTGTTTTTCAAACATATGTGCAATATTAAAAATAAAATAAGAGTTACATTTGAATATAGCAAGTCCCAAGTTGTTACTTTTTGAATTTCTCAAGTCGAATTTTTAAATACATTTAATTTGTGATTTTGAAAAATATTCCATCTGTCGCAGCTTGTCGCCATTTTCAAAACACATACAACCGTGCAGGTATAGGTCTATATCCGCACACGTGCGGGTATAGACCTATACCTGCACGCTTTTAGTGGTTACCATGGAATCTCGTGGGTTATCTTGATATAACTGCTAAACACGTGGTACAAATCCACCAATCGTGACTGGAGTCTTTTTCAAGTGATTATTAAAATTGCTTATGCAGTATTGATTTAACACGCTAGATTCATTTTTGCAGCTTGTGAGAGTTTTGGAATGTCGGCATATCTTTCATCAGTACTGTGTCGACCAATGGCTCTTATGCAAGCAGTTATGTCCTCTCTGTAAATATGAAATTCCCGGTAAGTGCAGCAAGAAGAAACATTGATATCGGGCGTTGTCTGCATCGTATCATCGCTTCACATTGCTTTCACGCAGTGAACTTTCCTCTTCAGGCTCTTTATAAAACTTATCTATCAATAATTTATAAAGTTGACCAACAAAGTTTCTTTTTTTTCCATCGTCAAAATTCTTGTAAAATAATCGTTCATCAAATAATACAGAGAAATGTTTAATGCGAAACGATGATACGAGGTAGACAACGCCTTGGTTTTATGTTTGATTGATTGTAGAACTATATATGGAACTTGAATATCTATAAATTCGAAAACGTTTGCTATACAAATGGCAGTAATTGGTTTAATTGCATGTTGTAGAAAGATTAAGTCAGACTAAAGAATTTGGTAGTGAGGATTATTTGATTTCAATCAGTCATCATTTTGTTGATTTTCCCCTCTTGTATAATAGTATATACAACAACAAATTATATTTTGCCAATAATAGCATATAACTTAATCATAACAAACATATCTTAATCAAATCAAGGAATCCAACCAATCATTGCCTCGGTAATCTTTCTTTTAACCAAAGTTAAATGTTAAAGTGAATTACTGAGAAATAAGATACATTTTTGGTTGTCAACATGCCACTCTAATTGAACAGTACAATATCATCATTACTCAGAAAACGACAGTTGATTGCATGGTTTAATTAGCCAATTTTGAATAAAAAGTATGTATAGTAAAATTAGTAAAATAAAAAGGAGTCGAATAGACGGTATTGCCTTCTGCCAAAGGTGCCTGTACCCTCTTCTATTTCTATAGAGGAATGATTGTCAATGCATAGCCATACGGTTGAGACATTCATATCCAAGGACTCATAATGATGATGATGTTAACTTTTACCATAAGTATTATCGCTGTTGTAAGGTTTCTATTGGATCCATGGAATGACATTCGAGAATACCTTGCCTATTTGTATCAATTTAACAATATCAGTTAGAATTCAAACCACATAGTCTTCAGAACAATTGTTAACGTAAATCTACACAAAGATTAAACATTTTACATGCATTCCTAAATTATGTTGAATGGGGTGACCAGTTGACATATCTACAATAAATTAGAAGAATTTTTGTTTTTGTTTTCATAGATACTGCAGGATTCTCTTTGAAGTCAACATTTTGAATTATATAAATTCAAGCAAATTAATCAAGAATTTAGAATGCCACAATACACAATTTATAGTTAATATAGTTGGCGCAGTTGTATGGAAATACAAGTATATATAATATATATACGATAAAGTTAGCGAGGAAAATATTTTGAATTCCCAAAAAGATGGTCGTATACTATTTTATGGAGACAAATCGAGTACTTTCTGTTAGTAAAGTCTATATTATTTGACCCTCAAACAATGGCTCGAAATTTAAAAAATACAAAAATAGAATTAAGAGTACCAATGGTATTAATTTTGGTGACTGCAGTATTTATAGTATTAATATTGCTAACGATTATATAATTTGTAGTTTCTCTTCGATGTATTTATACAGAAAAATAGATAAAAATGTATTTATAATGTACGTACGTATGTATATTTTTTACACCTTCTCAGCTAGACCAATAAATTTAAAAATAGAAACATCAATTATACCTTGAGTAAGCAAAAAAGTGTTTCTAAATTATGCCATTGTTTTTTTTCACGTCAGGTTCTACTATACAGGTATGTAGAATAGTATGTGGGTTTATTCCCACTTTAAAACTATAGACAGTATTTTCTCAGAATGGACATATTATTTTTTGCTTGATAGGAAAGTCTTCCCAGACATTTCCCAACAATATTTTAGTTGACAAGAAAATTTTATTTTTGTGAGACATCTTTTTGTAAGAATATTTTTCTTATATCAAGAAAGCTTTGATTCTTGCGAGACATCTTTTGCGAATATTTTATTTTTAAAGAAAGCTTATTTTTGCGAGACAGTTTTTCTTTTATCAAAAAAGCTTCCATTCTGTGAGACATCTTCGAGCAATATTTTATTATATTAACACAAATTAATTCAAAGATGTTTTTTCTTGGTTGAACTTTCTGTAATTACTATGAATCACTCCTACTCTTAGAGTTTGTTAAATAATATTGCAAGATTTTCCAGAAATTGGAATATTTATCTATTTAATAAATCATTTGCTTTCATAATATTGAGTTTTTACATTATTTATAGAGGTTTTTCACATATGATGTTTGCATAGAATACATCGACGCAATGAATGAAAAGTTAACAAGTTTGTCTCTTGATATTGACTGTTCTTTAATTTATAAATACTTATGAATAATCGAGTTAGTATAATATTTCTCATTGTAGTTGTTGCCTTCAAAAGCAATAACTTGAAAAACATCTTTGACTCTCAATTTGAATGCTATTAACCTCTCTACCTGTACTGAAACTGTAACAGTTGCGAAATAAACCCATTATTATTACATCGATTTGATAATAGCTAAAATATAGAAGCTGTTCAGAATAAAATCATTTCGCTGCAGGAAAGAGCATCAACTAAGGAAGGTGTGTTTGTTTAGAAGGAGTATTTGACTTTTTACTGAGAACGGAACAACATTGAAGCGAACACGATTGCGGATTGCAATCCATTCGACAACCAGTCGGACAATTTGTAACACGGTGGACTTCTTCAGTTTTAATATTGCCATTAACATGGTTAGGTGAGACTTCTAATTCTGGTTCTATAGAATAAGATACACCCGTGTTAACCATGTCACCGTTCAATGAAGTATATACAGTCAACTGATTATATAATGAATATAGATGTAACATAATTTAAAGAGTAGTATTGACGCTATCGACCCATATAAGGTACACGTACCATCCTATCATCGTATTATCTATATAAGTGTTAGTTGTTTTCCGGAAAAAGCTCATATATGATGGCTATATACTCACGTGCCACATTTTGGGTAGGAGATTTCAGATTCTGCAACTTTTGGGGTATCTTTATTATGCAGGGGCAGAACAAATTACAAACGAAATTTGTATCAATACTTTTCTACTTAATAGTTGAGTAATAAATGTGAGCGATACAAGAGCTGCCATCCATTTGAGCTTCCATAAATATTAGGAAGATAAATTGATATTTTTGAAACGCTAAATCACATCTCTTTCATTATTCATAAAAGGGAATGGTTTGATATGTGGAATCATTAATATTCATTGAGAAGTACTGATATTCAGAGACCTTCTGGAGAAACATAAATATCGTAATTTGCTTATAACTAAAGTATCTTTTATTTTATTTCCTCACCAAGAAAGTTTGCTTGCTCTGATGAGGTGGAATGGTCTCCAATTGTGTGGAAACCGTTGCTTGTCTTTTGGATTTCATAACCATGAGTTGTACTTCCTTTGTTATGCAGTGTATTAAGTATGTCATTGACAGTAGCAGAGTGAACTCCATCTGTGACTTGATGATATTCATCCGTGATGCTTCCAATTAATGACTCATCTACATTATCAAGATTATCGACTTGACTCGGTGAACCCTGAGAATCGTATCCGATTAAATTCTCGTTTTCATTCTCGTCGTGCCCGTCTTGATCGTCTGTATTGGCTGGTATTGTTGTCGATCCAAGTACATGGTCAACAGCGAGATGGTGCCCGTGATCATGGGTCGCCATTACCAATGAAGATAGTAATGGTTTGCCAATTGGTTTAATATTTTCTTTTCTTTTAATTAATTTTAAAACCCATGACGTATCATGATCAAATGCTGCACTGTTGTTGTTGTGCATGAGTCTAACGTAATGTGGTGGCTTGTGGAGATAGCCTAAAAGCCATTCTGATTCAGTCGATGGATGAAGATAGTAAGTGTTCCTCTTATCAACAAATCTCTTCATGTTCACAGGAAAATCCATGTGCTTAAGACAAGAAAAAAATTTCTTGAAATAAGTGAAATTTTGCTTGAAATAAGAATAAATGTACTTGTCCACATAGGAAGCAAATATTCCTACCCTAGAACAAATTTGCTTGTTATATTTTCTTATTTTAAGCACAAATTTACTTGACATATTATTCTCTTTTCCAGCTTAAATTTCTTGAAATGAGCAAATTTTTGCCTAAAACAAGACCCTTTTTGCTTTCATTTCTGAAGATAGTGTGCAGTCAGAATTATTGGATTCTTGAAATAAGCATATATATGCTTGAAATAAGCATATATTTTCGTAAAATAAGCATATATTTTCTTGAATTAAGATAATATTTGCTAGCGCATTTGGAACTACAAATCAAATATTCTCATCAGATTCTTGAAACAAGAACATATTTTCTTGAATTAAGATATTTTTACGATTGCTTATCAAAATGTTGCACATATAGTCTAATCAAAATATTGTCTATACAATGTTAATCATCATATTACAGCACAATATTAATTTTAGATTAGATTAAACATTTAATGTAAATCAATTACGATCTATAATAAAGTCACACTGAAACCCTGACGAGAGCCAGTGCAACAATTCAATCGTAACAGAGTAATAGTTTGGATTCATCAGCTGGTCATTGAAAAAGATCAGTCTACCATAATAATACCCAAACGTCAATAATAATTCCAGAATACAACTGCATGTATAGATAATTGTAAAATAACAGCAGAAGATCCAAATGTTTAAGAGAAAAG
This sequence comes from Haliclystus octoradiatus, assembly GCA_916610825.1. Classification (NCBI taxonomy): domain Eukaryota; kingdom Metazoa; phylum Cnidaria; class Staurozoa; order Stauromedusae; family Haliclystidae; genus Haliclystus; species Haliclystus octoradiatus. Next base: position 1,970,627 of record OU744450.1, read on the forward strand.
TTGTTGTATAGCTTGTAAGTAGATTTCATCCGCTTTTTGTGTTATTACATCCAGCAAGTAAAATCATCAATATTCAACCACATGTAATGTTTGATGGTTTGTGAGCAGAGTGTAACATTTCTTTATCATATCAGTGTATTGATTGCTACAGTGTATTAAAGTATTGCTCGTCAATTTTGAGATCCAGGATTTTCACTCTGAAAAACAAATGCATATAACACTGATTAGATAAGTAATAAAATATTAAATCTACATTAAGATGAAAGTGACAACTAGCAAAACACAGTGAAATTAGTTGCGGGCAACGCCGGTGAAATTTTAAGAAAAGTATGTTGTGGACAATGTGCCAATGTAGATGATATTACGTTGCTTGGTCATAAAAAAATAGAAAATTAATTACTATCGTTCTGATGATGTGTGAACAGAAGTAAAATAAAAACATGCAGATTTTATTCTAAGTTTCAAAAGAAGTAGGATAGATCCTAATTTATCAAATTAAAATTGTCACGAACCCTCAGTCAATATCACATATTATATTATGATACAATGCCTTATGTAGAGCAATATATCTTAAATCAGTAGCAAAAATGCAGTCAAATTCCAAAACCATTATTCTCTGCTATGTATGTTGTTGTGTATGTTTTATCAGAAAATATTGATAGCGATTCATAGACCTTCTGGCCCATGAAGTCCTATGAGCTGCTGACAGCAGCTGCACCTAAATTACACTCTTACATCATAACTGTTTACTTAGGAACAAAAGAAACAATCATAGCAAAAACAATCTCAAGAAAGCTTGTATACATATCTATGTAAATTTATGATTAACAATGCAACATTCTATGCATTATGTTAATCATGCGATACACTATTTTTCAACAATAATAATACAGACAATGCACAATATTAACGGCAATACTCATGATACCCAACACTAGGCCTACTGACTGTTCTGGAACAGTGATGTGAGAAAATTTGAATATTTTCGCATTTGATAAAAATTTTAACCTAATAACAACAATTAAGTAGGCTGTACTTTTGATTTTAAAGGATTGGAACATAATCAAATAAATCCCTGTCAATATCATAATTTTTCAAAAAAACATTTTTCAATTCCCATGCTAGACTGTGCAGATACACACTGGTATACAAGAATAAGCAGAAAAGATATATGGATATGTTTATAAAACATTCAAATAAAAGTACAGCAGTGTATTATATTCTTGAACAAAATTTGATTGATAAGAAAACTTTTCAATTTCGGATTATTATTTAGCCGTAAATATTCTACAACACAATGGAATTGCAAGCGCAATTCCGATAACTGAAATCCCCGCACATATGCAACCTGGCTTTTAAAATCTATTGACTATTTTGTAGTCATGTCTTTTTTAAACAATTTCAGGTATGCACAAATTTGGATAACTGCAATGAAAATTGTTGACAATTTTGACTAGCATAGCGGGTTCCACTGTACTCTGTGGGATTAAAAAATGAAGTTGCTTCAAATTATTATTTAGTAGTTCATGGTTACAGTGACCAGGAAGAAAAACACCGGCAGTCGTAACAAGCTTAATTTTGATAACCTCAAATGTACACAGTTGACACAGTAGGAATGGATGTTTTTTAACAGTTTGTATGATTTCATATTATTTTTTTGACATGGAGGTAATATTACTTCCAGACGTAATATTATTTCTGTATAAAAACTTCAAGTGTTAGGTCAATTGTTACAAATGAAGAAGGAAAGCCATAATTTCACTAAATCATTACAAAACATATGTATTGCATTGACTCTGGGTTGTTATTTCCAAACACATGTACAGTTTTCTGATAATAAAAAAGAGAATTGTTGTGAATCGAAAAGACAGACCATTACTAATGTATGAAAATCAATTATAGGCTATTCCTATTTCGTAAAATCCAGGCAACGTAGAACATCATTCCCTGTATTTTTATCTGTAGGCCTATTATGAGACATTTAACAATAAAACAGTAATAGGCTTAACATCTATCTCAATGTAGAATTCAGGATATCTGATTTAAGCGAAAATTTGTAAAAAAAGAGAATCTGATTAGAATTCTATAGGCTATGGATACTACACTGGTGCAAAAAACATGAAAGTTTGAAATGTTATCGGGCCCATCGATTTTCTTGTTCAGAATGCTTTGAAAATAAGTTGTGCACAAATTTTATTGTAATTTGACATTGAGAAATGGGGTCCCAAGGCCCCTCTAAATTAATACGTAAAGCTAATGGGGAAAACGTTGATATTTTGCAAACGCAAATACATCATCTTTGTGAAAACATGTTCTAAATTTTGCTTACATGGCTGTGGAGGTAATGATCTGAACAATCTGAATTTATTAATTTAAATGTTTGAATCTTTATCATTGCCGTAAAAAACTATGGGGTTGAATACGATGCATAAAAAAATGTGGCTTCCGCTGTGAAAAAGGATTAATCTATAAGTGTCTGCTGTGTGCTGTCAATCTTTCAATCTAAAAATATTTCTGTGAAAGGTGTCGCCGCCGTTGATATGGTAGTTTGAAGAAAGTTTGTAACTCGAGAAGGTCATTCTGTTGAACGGTGGCTGTTTTATAGACACAATATGTCGTTAACTTGTTATTGAAATGTTCATTCTTGCTACGGCCGCTTTACTCAGATAGCAGAAATATTACTCAGAAAGCTGTTCATTTTGTTTAACTCAGTTAAAATTTATAACAGAACTAGCTGCCATTTGGGAAATAAAACTTCGGAAACAAAGCCTTTGACATTGTTCAACTTGATCTACGGAGGTAATTACTTGAATCTCAAAATGTTTGAAAACTTTTAAAGAGCTATATCCCTTGCTACGTGACAAAGAAATAATTCGATGTCTTCATAAATTCAAGCTTGAACATTTTACTGCTCACATGTAACTTCCGAAAATGTATTCGTAAAATTCTTCGTGGATTACTGAACTTTATCATCGTTCGACGTTTGGAACAGTTGATCGCTCGAGCTTCATCGTTCTCTGTGGCCCAAAATTTATTAGATTTTTTATAAATTCGAATATAAATTAATGAATATGAATATGAATATAAATAGGAATCGACATACGAATATATGCGATATCTTTGTTTGATTTCCAACGTTTTATTCAAAACTTTATTTAAACTTTATTAGATATTCTGTTTATCTAAATAATAGCGACGTAACAATAATGAATATCTCAATAACAACATCAATATGATCTGAATCTATAAAACAGTCACCGTTCAACAGAATGACCTTCTCGAGTTACAAACTTTCTTCAAACTGCGATATCAACGGCGGTGACACCTTTCACGGAAATATTTTTTAGATTGACAGATTGACAGCAGACACTTATAGATTAATCCTTTTTTACAGCAGAAGCCACGTTTTTTTATGCATCGTATTCAACCCCATAGTTTTAAGGCAATGATAAAGATTCAAACATTTAAATTAATAAATTCAGATTATTCAGATCATTACCTCCACGGCCATGTGAGCAAATTTTAGAATATGTTTTCACAAAGATGACGTATTAGCATTTGAAAAATATCAGCGTTTTCCCCATTAACTTTACGTATTAATTTAGAGGGGCCTTGGGACCCCATTTCCCAATGTCAAATTACAATACAATGTGTGCACAACTTATTTTCAAAGCATTCTGAACAAGAAAATCGATGGGCCCGATAACATTTCAAACTTTCATGTTTTTTGGACCAGTCTAGTGGGTACATAATCTTTTGCGATTTCAGAAGCTTTGGAATCCTGAAATGGAGTGAAAGAGGGTTTTGTTATCAAATCTCTTTTTACAAAAAAAATGAGAAACGTAATTTTCAATTTCCGAAATAACTACTTGGAAGTTTAGGAATCCCGAATTACAAACGTAGTACAGTTAAATATATACCATGCCTACCTATTTTTAATTGGGTTGCATAGTCAGGCAAATGTTGACAAAACAATAGCCATGAATGTTTTTCAAATTCCCATGCAGCAAATTCCTATAGTTTGTATAGAAAAACACAACAAACAAGTTAAGATAATAAACCTATGCAGACAGTAGAATATCAAGATGCAAATCGTAGGAGAATATGTGATGTTTTGACAAGGACTATAGGTTTAGAGGCTGAGAACTCTTCAGATAGAATGTATTACAACTAATGATTACAATAAATCAGATATGTTTTGAAAAATATCAGCAACACCAATTAGGAATAGCTATTACAGAAAGATTCAGTATAGCCTCAATTCAATACAGAAAATGTCTAAGCTCATATAATAATCTGCTTTGTAGCTGTAAGTGGATCACAAACTGCGCGTAAGTGCGTCACATCGTAACTTCCTTGCTTTTTCCAAGTTGAATAAAGGTATTTAATAAATTCGATTGTGTTTTCAAGATATCATGTCTAAATAAAACGATGACCAGGATATTTTATGTTTTTCAGTCTGATTGGGGAACATGGCAGATTGCAGTAAGTGGGTTACGGCTTGTAAACTCATTCTTATCTACTTGATTTTTCATATCTGTTAAATTATTTTGAATAATAATGTCCCCCTTATCATTTTAAACAACTGGTAACAAAAATGAAGCCAAATGTTAAAAGAATTTAAAAGCCCTGAAAGAAAACACTCTCAGCCTTGTAAGTGGGTCACGATGGAATTGCAATAGGCTAGAAACAAACTTGAGCCAAACATAACCTTTGCAGCACCTAATTAATACTTTTTTACTGTCAGATATAAACATAAGAAAACTTTAAATGCTTGGAAAGTATAGAAATATAACAAGCATATTAGATTAGCCCAATTCGAACAGTCAGGCTGAGATAGTCTGCTGATCTGAACTGATTGGTCGACAAAAATATCAGGAATCTTATGATCTTTTGAAAAGAAATTCGAAGCTGGGGCAGCTTACAAAATAGACATAACCTACTTGCCAATACCGCAGCATATCTTTAATAACGATATGTTTATTTATCTAGAAGGCCTGTTATCCTATGCTTTCGAATTAAGATGGTGGATTAGCTAGCAATGATAACTTCCAAGTTCAATAGCCTAGTATAGTATTGCAGCAGTGCCATAGCAGCAACATAAGTCTTGTTGATATAAAGAAGCAATTGAAAGAAAACAGCAAATAAACTTACCTATAACATGTCCAATTCTCAGAAAAATGGATGAGAGAGAGTACGATGTCGTAAAATACGTATTGACCATGACCGCCAAAACATTTCACCGAATCTCGCATGTTCAGAGCAAGTAGAAAAACAAACCATATTTCGTTTTGAACGGTAAAGTTAAAGAATTCGTTCCAGTGATAAGTTGTTGTGATATCGCAGTACATCATTTTATTACTTTCATCGTAGGCTAAACGTTCCTTATGTATCGGGGAAACAAATACTTGTAGTTGAATTCAGTTTGTAAAACCATGGTAAAACAGTAAAATTCGTAAACTGACTGAGCTTTTCGTTTTCACACTTTTTCAAATTGGGGTCTGGATGCAAGAACGCTCGGGATTGGCTGTAAAGAAACTTCAGGAGGTGCCGAATATCGAGCAGCCTGCATGCAGACCAAAAATACAATTCAGTGTTCCCTTTATGTCTGCGTGTAGGCTCAATACCGTCATAGCGATTTTTAGACTTCACGAATATTATAAAATGCCTATAGAAAGCTTCCCAATATTTTCCATATCAGAGACATTGTGGAAATTATCCCGAATGGGTTCGAATAAATTATTTTGTGACGTATTGATTTGTTTATAAGAAACAGGCATTGTTTAATATAAAATCTATACACATAGCACATAATTGGAATTTCAGCTAATCATTAAATTTTATAAACATAAATCATATTATCTATTTCATATAGGCTAAACTAACAAACCACCATGAGTAATTTTGCTAAATATTGTTGAGTAGTTTTGAATTCATGAGCAAATACCATTGTGAATTATCATGTTATAATTAACAAAATCAGTACCCTTAGCATAATTGGAATTTCAGCTAATTATTGAATTTTTTCAAAATAAATCATATTTTCTATTTCACATAAGCTAAACTAACTACCATGAGTAATTTTGTCAAATAATATCAGGAGAAGCTTTGAATTTATTAGCAATTAGCAGTGTGAATTATCGTGTTGATATTAACTAAATCGATACCTTTAACATAATTGGAATTTCAAGTAATCATTAAATTTTTTCAACAACAATCATATTATCTATTTCACCTAGGCTAAATTAACTACCATAAGCAATTTCGCTGAATAATGTTGAGAATTTTTGAATTTATTAGCAAATAGCATGGTGAATTATCGTGTTGATATTAACAAAATCAGTACCTTAGCATAATTGGAATTTAAGCTAATTATTTAAATTTTTCAAAATAAATTATATTCTCTATTTCACATAAGCTAAACTAACTACCACGAGTAATTTTGTCAAATAATATTGAGAAGCTTTGAATTTATTAGCAAATAGCAGTTTGAATTATCGTGTTGATATTAACTGAATTGATACCCTAAACATAATTGGAATTTCAGCTAATCAATAAATTTTTTCAACTTCAATCATATTATCTATTTCACATAGGCTAAACTAACTACCATAAGCAGTTTCGCTGAACAATGTTGAGAAGCTTTGAATTTATTAGCAATTATCATTGTGAATTATTGTGATGATATTAACAAAATCAGTACCATTACCATAATTGGAATTTCAGCTAATTATTGAATTTTTTCAAAATAAATCATATTATCTATTTTACATAAGCTAAACTAACTACCATGAGTAGTTTTGACAAATAATCTTGAGAAGCTTTGAATTTATTAGCAAATAGCATTGTGAATTATCATGTTGATATTAACAAAATCAGTACCCTTAGCATAATTGGAATTTCAGCTAATTATTGAATTTTTTTAAATAAATCATATTTTCTATTTCACATAAGCTAAACTAACTACCATGAGTAATTTTGTCAAACAATATTGAGAATTTTTGAATTTATTAGCAAATAGCATTGTGAAATATCGTGTTGATATTTACAAAATCAGTACCCTTAGCATAATTGGAATTTCAGCTAATTATTGAATATTTTAAAAATAAATCAAATTTTCTATTTCACATAAGCTAAAATAACTGCCATGAGTAATTTTGTCAAATAATATTGAGAAGCTTTGAATTTATTAGCAAATAGCAGTTTGAATTGTTGTGTTGATATTAGCTGAATCGATACCCTTAACATAATTGGAATTTCAGCTAATCATTAATAAATTTTTTCAACATCAATCATATTATCTATTTCACCTAGGCTAAACTAACTACCATAACCAATTTCGCTGAATAATGTTGAGAATTTTTGAATTTATTAGCAAATAGCATTGTGAATTATCGTGTTGATATTAACAAAATCAGTACCCTTACCATAATTGGAATTTCAGCTAATTATTTAATTTTTTCAAAATAAATCATATTTTCTATTTCACGTAAGCTAAACTAACTACCATGAGTAATTTTGTCAAACAATATTGAGAATTTTTGAATTTATTAGCAAATAACATTGTTAATTATCGTGTTGATATTAACAAAATCAGTACCCTTAGCATAATTGGAATTTCAGCTAATTATTTAATTTTTTCAAAATAAATCATATTATCTATTTCACATAGGCTAAACTAACTACCATAAGCAGTTTCGCTGAACAATGTTGAGAAGCTTTGAACTTATTAGCAAATAACATTGTGAATTATCGTGTTGATATTAACAAAATCAGTACCCTTAGCATAATTGGAATTTCACCTAATTATTGAATTTTTTCAAAATAAATTATATTTTGTAATTTTGTCAAACAATATTGAGAATTAGTGAATTTATTAGCAAATAACATTGTAAATTATCGTGTTGATATTAACAAAATCAGTACCCTAAGCATAATTAGAACTTCAGCTGATCATTAAATTTTTTAATATAAGTTATATTATCTATTTCACATATGCTAACTACAATGAGTAGTTTTGTTAAATCATTTTTAAAAGTTTTGATTTTATGAGCAAAAAGCATTGTGAATTTTCGTGATGATATTTTGTAAACTATTCTAGATTGCTACATTAATTTGGGCTAAATCTGTTATCTAAGACGTGACGTAAGATAATAGAAATTTCAATCAATTATAAAAGTTTGCTGTATATTATAATTTCTACTTCAAGATCCATTATCTAACTGTTAAACAGTGTATAATATTGAATTTATGAGCCAAGAGCACAAAACAGTATGAATTTATAGGGCTAATTTTAACAGAATTGATACTCTATATTTTTATAAATCAAATACATGACAACAAGCAAATTTAAACTAGGCTAGCAAATTTCAATAATTCAAGCAATTTTAGTCTAGCGTAGAAACATTTTCTTGATTCGAGAAAATATATTCTTTATCAAATATTCACACCACTTATTTTCTTGTTTTAAGAAAATGTGTTGCTTAAAACAAGAATAAAAGCCTACCCTAGCAAATGGATTTTCCTGTGTTGAATGTTAATGAAATATCTTTGGGAAACAAGAGAGACTAAAACGTGTCTATAAATTACATAACTCTGTAAAGCTCACTCATAACAATATTGCCCCCTCATTCTGTGTGAGACAGGCCGACAGTGTATCACATTGATTATAGAACTTCAGCACGAAACAAAAATTTTTACGAAAACCAAAAGCAAAAAGACTTGTGTAAAATCTTTCACCTACTTTGATTGTTCCAGAATTATATATTACGTTAACGAGGCGATCTATCGTGTTTATTACTTTTTCAAAACAGTTTTGGAAAGAATTATACAAAATTACATTCACCATCGGTTTTCCATGTGTTATGTAACTATAGCATCAACTGATGTCTCAAGCAAATGTAAGAATTTAGTTTCAAGATCTTTATGGGAGATGAATGGACCTTGCTTTAAGCAAACAAACATTCTCCTAAATGCCTGGGTATATGCATTGATTGGCAAATCCGAAACTCTCGTGTTGGGTTATGTTATAAAAAATGTAGGTTGCTCATCAAGCTGGATAAAAAGCCAGTCGTTATATTTGTCTTGATAATAAGCAGGTCAAGCCAGTGTCCAGATGAGTGGGTTGCAGTTACTCACCGTAATTAGAATCGTCGATACGTGGTTCTAGATAAATATCTCTTACCTTCCTTTGAAGAAAATAACTTTCATGGAAAGCAGGTTCAAGAGACATTGTTCCAGCATCACCATTTAATCCTGGCATGTGAACTTTGAACTGATCAGGTATTTATCCAATGCGAACTAATTCATGAATTTCAGCTTTGATACCCATCACTGGTCTCATGCCAGATACACCAGGAATGTAAAGCTTGATTGATGCTCCTAAAATGATATTGTATAGACTGAGCATTTTACAGATCTAAAACAGAACGTTACTCAGAGTAACTTCAACTTCACGTAAAAATAAAAACACCATAAACACTTTCGCATTTCTTGTTTAAGTTAAATTGTTTTTTCAAAATGTTAAGAAGGATTGGTCCTTCAATTGTCATATAGAAATTGGATTTTTGGATAATATGTTTATGAACAAAGTAAGTATGTTTATGAATTGTTTGACGAAAGTTGCAAGCCAGGGAGAACTAATGACGTCGTGTCGCAGTTTATCTAACAACCGAGGTCCATTGATTTAACCTATTTTCTAAATGCAAGCAGCTTGCAGTTCGATCAAGTAATCCATTCGTCCCTAGGTCCGTTAGAAATCGCTTAGGACTCCAGGGTTTGGATATTTTTGAATATGTTTGGTTTCATCACCTCTCATCGGTCATGGTGCCGTGTTTAGTGCGTCTGACTAGTGTGCAGTTCTTGCTAGTTCAAGTTTTGGTATGGTCATTCGGAAATATTAAATTATTTTATTGACTAAAGGGTTACCACATACTTGCCATGTTTGTATTCATATTTACTAAACGAGAAAATGTTGGGAGACACGAGTGAAGCGCTAAAATATCACGAGCTCCGAGCGAGTGAAGCGCTAAAAAATCACGAGCTCCGAGCGAGTGAAGCGCTAAGAAATCACGAGCTCCGAGCGAGTGATTTTTAGCTTCCCGAGTGTCTCCCAACATTTTAGAGTTTAGTAAATATGAATACAAACATTTGCAAGCATTTGGTAACCCTTTTCTAAAATAAAACAAATGTCGGAATCTCATTCGACGGCGAATTTTCAATACATGAATTCACAATTTAAAATTCAATTTCAATTCATAAACCAAGCATAAAGACAATCCCACAACAAGATGAAGATAAATATTGTCCAATAAAGAAAGACATATACAAGAACGTCTGTAATATAAGTGGTACAATAGTTCTTTAGCAAAACAGCGACGTAGCCTATAATTGTCTTTCATTCTGTGTTATTAGTTTGCATGTTACACGACCAATAACTCATTCACCACGCTTTTCAATAAATATAAACATCTTGAGCTAAATGTCGTTTTGTAAATCGTAGGCATTATTGAGTTATTTATTGGATTGTTATCAAAAAGTTATAAATTCTGTATTTTATCACAGATCAAACTTTTTGAAGCTTGCGGTTTTTCCAGGTTTTTGGAGCCATGCTTTACCCTAGGATTTCATGCACGCTCTTTCTACCAATCAGATCTCAGAAAACCTTCGTGATATTTTAGAATGTTCGTTCATAATACGTCACCAAGATGTTCATAATAGCTTCTGACATTTTTAAACCTATTGAGTGCGGATATTTGATAAAGCTGCGGCATTAAAGCATCAGGTTGCCATGGATTGCAATTTCCGTGAACCTATAAGGTAACATGATTGACAATGGCGTGCCGTTTTTTTAATAAACTGAAATACTGTACGAAACAACAAAACTTTAATATTTACAACTTTAGATAATAAGGTCACTGCAGAGGCCATCATTTGAGTCGTCAATTCTCACTCAGGAGGTGAATCGTGTTTGGAAGTATAATTTTCTCACTATCCCATTAAATCCATTACCTGGTCCAAGCATTGATCCATCAGTTAATCCTGGCCCAGGAGCATTTGCTGCTGTATCCGGTACTTCATTAATAGTGCCAACCATTTCAATTGCTTTTTTTTTGTTAACTCATTAACACCATACGAGCATCTATTTGCAAAGTATTTGCTATCGTCATCTACCTTTATGGAGAGTGGCCAAGGTTTTGAAAATGTGTTGCAGATGAAATGGGACTCAATTGAAATATGTAAGCACCTGTACTGATTTTATCATGTCCTAAGAAAGTACCATGTTCTTCTAAAAATATAAAAGATGATTATAATTAATATTATATGCATAGCAGCTCATGTATCATAGGAGTAAACATAGCTTCTAACTAGAACAGAGCGCTAAAGATACAGTTCTATATAGTTCCATTGTTGTCAGAGGATTGCAAAATTATCCAGGTATCCTTTTAGCTTTATTAATAATGGACTATTGGAGATTTTGAAATTTTGAAAATTGGGAAAAAACCTGCACTAAATTGCGAGGGTGACTCTATTATGCAATATTTAAGAAGTTAGATGCAACTACAATAGCATACATAAGTAAGAGTAATGGCCATTAACACATGTCATGGAACAAGGTGTTGAGTACTTAAAAAGCGACAAAACGCTTTGTATTCTCTTCGCCGCGGATGATGATCAAAACTCCTTGCTCTATTTTGGTCGATCTCCAGTGAATACAAAGCGTTTTTCCACTGTTTAAGTACTCAATACCTTGTTCCATGACATGCGTTGATCCAGTATTCTAACACCTTTTTGAGGGAAAAACTCCATCGAATTCTAATAAAACCTTTCTAAACTTTACAATTTGCGTTCAATTTCAGTCATGTATGGTCAACAAGATGTCCCAAAGATATGGGCATATCTGTTCTGGGAAGTGGACCATTTCTTTTTCGCGAGAAAAAAGTTACGATTTTTTGAAGTCTAGACTTTGTTTTTTTGCCATAGTGGGCTCTCATCATTTCTTCGTGACATGAGTACCGACTTTCGAAGGAGCACTACTTTTGAAATATGGTACTTTCAACATTAAATAACTCATCTTATAAGAGTCCAAATCTAAAAACTATTGCCGCCATTCCTATTTATTTTGCATGGGCTACTCGATTCCGGAAAAACATTTTTGGTGTCATGTGCAATTTAATAATCTCAATAGAGTTTTCTATTAGCCTAAACGCAGATTCAATTCTTTCCTTTATGAATAGTACAGATATTAATTATTTTTAATCCTTATAATGCAAATAATTAGTAAATGTAAAGAAAATTGTAATCTGCTTTATGCGGCTGCAACATTTTACGTAACAATTAGTCAACCAACCAATTAATCAATCAAGAGGAAGAAGTCATTGATGCGATTTTGTCAACTTCAGATCATAAAGCTACTGGATTAGATATAATTACAAATGAACATTTGAATTTTCTTTGATATGTCTGAATCTTGGTAAGATCCCGCAGCGCTGGTGTTGCAGCATAGTTAAGGTCTAAAAATAGATCCAAATAATTATCGTGGTATATCTCTTTTATGCTGTCCTCTCAAAGTACTTAATACACTTCTCAATCGTCTTTTTAAAGACAATATATTTCACTTAGTTCCATCAGAACAATTTGGCTTCCAAGAAAGCAAAGGTAGTATACAACCTTTAAATATTTTAATAAATGATATTTTTAACCAATTTTCTCAATCCAAAGAGAAGCGGCACATGCACTCTTGCTTTATGACTTTACCGAAGCTTTTGACAATGTCAACCATTTTAAGTTGATCACAAAATTGAAACAAGATTTTGATGTGAATGGTTTGATTTTACTTTTAATTTCTGCATTATTACAAGATAATCATATTTCTATTGACGATGGTCTCAATTATTCAAAACCAATTGAGCAGAATCATGGCTTTGTCCAACGAGATTGCCTTTCTCCAACATTGTTTATTTTATTTATTGTTGATCTTGCTACACAGTTGAGAAAGACTTGTACCGATCTCACATTTTCATTTTATGCTGATGATTTAGTTTTTTATTCCTCTAGTAAAGACTGCTGTTTGTAAACTTCAAGAAAAGCAAAATAGTAAAGTTTAGAAAAGGAGGTGAACTCAAGAAAACACATATTCTTATTTATGAAAATTAAATCGTGGAATTTGTCAATTCATATGATTGCCTTGGTGTATGCTTACAACAAACATTGACATTCACACAACATAAATCAAATAAATTTAACAAATTTATGGTAACTATTGGTGCCTTAACCTCCCAACAGTGTCATTGACAACAGCTTTAGCCTTCAATGGTTTTCTCTATGGAAGTTTCTCCTGTTATTACTTACGTTTTCGAAGTCATAGCTCCATTTTAAAAATTAAATCAGCTCGTCTATATCTCGACAGAATAAAAGCAGCATATTTGAAACGTACTCTTGGTGTCTACACAAATTCATCAAACACATTGATGTTTATTTTCTGTAATACACCTTCGTTTGTTGAAGAAATCAAGAGTCAATATCCTTTCCAAACATATGCTATTGAATTATGCATCAAATAACGTAATGAAATAGTATATACGCTGCAATCTGATGATTATATAAACGCATCTATTCTAAAAACTCTAAATTGGCAGGCATGCAACCAAAGCAACTGAAATTACATTGCTAGATTGTCCGTTCACGGCTTTCATTACGGAATATGTACTAACGAAGTCTTCCATGAGCCTAAACCAAGCTGCTACTGCCAAGAGTGTAATGTGAGTGCAAATGATCTCTATCACATCACGAAGTGTCCATCAATTCTTTCATGTACCCAATACATCAAAAACAAAGAAGCTTTATAAAAGAAAAAAAAAGAAATAATAATAATAACATATTACCTATAATAATTAGGTATCAAATGTTTATGTTCTACTTGACAATAACGGAAAATCACCATAATAACATTAGCGAGAACAATAATAATAACAATTATGATAACAAAAAAATATGTATAATATATATATATATATATGAAACTAATATACCAACCTGTTATCCTTTATCCTTTAACTATTCCAAATATTACTAATGCATTTTTTGATTGTAATAACCAAGTATATATCATAAAAAGTTTTTTCTCGAATTGAGATGCAAATATATGACACATCATTGATCTATTAATCCTAAAATCAAGAAATTATTCTGGAAATTAATGATGCACTGTTTTTCAGGATAGCAGTTTGAATGCCATTTGTAAACTCTTTAACATCACCCCCAAATACTACATATTTATCACCTGTTGATAAGCAAAGCAATTAATTTTTATTATCTATTTTGAGATGAAATTGAGCAAAAGTTGCAAACGAGTATCTAGGCAGATCAAAGAAAAGTAACAACTGGTTCCTTCCTTTTCCAATGTCAATAATAAAATATCTCATTCCTAGCAAAACGTTGCTTGTTTCAAATATTCCTATACTTAATTCTCGTGGAGTAAGCAACTTTTTACTTACATAGGCAGTTTTTACTCAAATCTAAGCCAACTGTACTTTACTCTCAGAATGAGTAAAGCTGTTACTTAATTCCAAAAACATTTGTTAAATCCAATTCAAGAAACTATTAGCAATAACTTACCTTATATGAGACACATTGAGCTGAGAATGTTTACTTGAATCGAACCAAATAATCCGTTTTCCTTAATAAGTACTATTTTCCTCAAAGTTAAGCTTTACTTGATACAAGCAACTTTTAATATGGACGTTTTAATTGAAACAAGCAAACAAGGTGAACTTTACTTAAAGCAATCCAATGACGTTATTCAAAACCAGCCAATCATTTTACTCAAAACAAGTCAAACAGTTTTACTTGAAACCTTGAAACTAGCCTATAATTTTACTCAAAAAGATTTGTTTTCATTATTATTATGTAGAATAGTGGTTTATAATGTATTATCTTATCTACGGCATTATCGTCTATTGCGAATTATTTCCTGTAAATCTAAATGTGTGTAGACTACTGTACCACTGTACCACATATATGTATATATATATCCCGGGGGGTAACTCAAGAACTTCAGGGACGGGGGGTGCCAATTTGAATTTAAAAATACCCCCCAAAAACTTTTTTTAATCCTAAAGTGGAACCTCAAATATTTTTTTCACACCAAAATATATACCCCAGAAAATAATCCTCAAATGCGAAGAAAGCATTTTATGTTCTTTAAGCATTATTTTCAAATTGATACCTGCAAATAATTTTTTTTTTGAAAACTAATACCCCAAATATTTTGAAAATCATGAAATGTATACCCTAAATATTTTACAAGACGATGAAAAGGTACCCTCAATAATTGGCACGTCCCCGTATACCAAACCATATGGAGTTACCCCCCGGGATATATATAGACGCGTATGATCGTATCATATAGATACTGAACTCGATAACATAGCAGTTTGAAATGAACGGATGTATTTGATTTCTCTAACGTAGTATGTTGGTTTAAATTATGCAGACCATTTTATTTATTAAGCGTTATAAGCTTATAATTAGAATTACAAGCTTACAGATCAAAAGTTGTTATATAATTGAAGAATGGAAGCAAATCTTACAAATAACATGTAAATAGATATTTCATTTGTTTTATAATTTTTACCTTTTTGTGTATCACACAGTGATCCCTTCATCAGCATAATCAAAATTATCAACATCGTAATGTACCACAAATTCACAATATATGCATATATATATATATATATCTCATGTATTACTATCTAATTCACCAAGCGCGCTCACGCGATCCAAATGTCGAGCACAGCTTGACGCAAGCGGCAAGCTCTCAATCCGTTCCATAGAAACACTTGCTGCTTCTAAAATACTGTTATGAATGACGTTCCATTTCGCTCGATTTAGGAAAGACTTTTTGTAAATTGAGATTCCTAAACTTTTTACCGTAGCATCACATAATTTTGATAATGTTAAATTACATTCTTGCCCGATTTATATGCTATTTAAGTAAGAAGAGTTTGACCGCAAATATCCAAACCCTTCTAGTCTGCTTCAAGCTGTGATTCGACATTCCATGTAGGGAGAACAATAGCAGCGCTTGGTGAATTAACATTCTCTTTACCAGAATTGTTTCACATTTTCGAGTGCTATAATTTTTATAACAATTGATCTTTATACATTATAGCTTTAGATATATGCTTAATCATTGCTGCGTGACGAGTTATTTCAAGCTCTATGAAAAGCGTCGTCTGAACTACTCTTGTGAATTGACAGGTCCTCATCGATTTTCAATATGTCACGACATTTAACAGTTGTTGATCAAAGGCGAGGGATATCAGTTGATAATCATCGATGTACACTATGTTATCCTAATTTTTATTGTTTTTAATTATTATTCTTCGGCTGACATGTAATTAACATCTGTTTGATGGCAGTAAATTCCTCTTTCTTAAATGATAATAATCATGCTTACGTAACATTTTACTTAATTAAGGAGAAGCGATTTTGTAAGTAAACGAATTGGATATAATTTGTTGTTCCTATATGGTATAGACAATGTAGTTCTACGATAAGTGATGTGCACGATCATATTCCCGTTTACGATATGATATAAAGTCCTAGCCAAATGAAGCCAACATTTTGCCAGCATTATAAAAACATTGGTACTGGAAAGAGATTTCTTAAATATTAAGTCATCTTCATCGCTCGATTTAGATATTCTTGCTTGATATTCTCTTGTTTGGCTCTATTTCGTTTCTCTGTTTCGTTCAATTTCAATTTTAACATCAATACACTTTACCAATCACCAGAAATCTTGGCGTTGTGTTTGACGAATATATGAATATTAAGGATCATGTACAACAAATAATAAATACTGCAACATATCGATTTTGAGCATTAGCTAAGCAACGAAAATTTATACCTCCAGAAATGTTTATTAGAATATTGGAATCGAAAATCTTAGAACCAAACCTCTATGCCACAGGTCTTCTTGCAACAAAACAGGAATAAGAGATATACAAATTAAAATTCAGATTTGGGCCACAAACTTAGTAGTTGGCATGAAAATTTTGAAAAAAAGGATAATCTACTAGACCATTTTGGCTGGCTTTACACAAATCAAATCTAGCTGAATTGCTCACAGCCAAGGATGCAACGGACCAACATTAAAATCTTTATCTAGAAGATCAAACTCTCCTTACATCATCAGGAAAACCTTATATATTCTCCCGAGGATTTATCAGATAGATGGAAAATGTCATTTTCATTTCCTGGAGCTAATTTGCTCAATAGATATCACCGTGCAGACAGCTATAGCAAAACAAAATACAAGTAACAAGTCCAAAATATCCTTCTTATAGAATTAAATAAAGTAAAATGTAGCAATAAATAATTGCATTTGCCAGACATCAAAAAACAATAGCTTTGCCTGTATTATACTGAATAGTCATTGCCTAAATTTAGCGTAGCCTTTTCCTGTATGAAATTGTTTATTTAGAAGACAAGCGATAGAATAGACGTAATTTTGCGACGTTTCGTCATTTTCCTAATATAACATTTTCACGCGAATACATATATAAAAGGATAGATATTTAAAACCGATGATTATTTATATGTTTTAATTTAGTTAATTTACAAGATGTATGAACCTCTGCACCGAATCGCACCTCTGCACTGTACTCCCCAAGCATCTCGTGTGGACACACCTGTCACTGATCGACACTAGCGGTGCAAATTAAGGGAGAATGAAATGGCAACACGGATGGTTAATTTGATACTGAAGTACGATGTTTTGACGAGGCTATGGGCAAATAGTATCTTTTCATAATGTTTTGTATCGTGAATTGTCTTATTTACATGTTTTATTGTCAGCCGTGGTTTGTAGCGTTCTTTGTGTAGCAAATATGTCAAGCCCCGGCCAAATGAAGCCAACATTTTCACAACATTTGATAACATTTCGCAACAATGTTGTGAAAATGGTGGCTTCATTTGGCCACCCCTGCCAACATTTTCACGACATTGTTGCAAAATGTTATCAAATGTTGTGAAAATGCTTGCCAAATGAAGTCAGCATTTTCACAACATCCGGAGTTGGAAAGAAATTTCTGAGAGGGAAAATCGTCTTCGGCGTAATTCGATTCAGATTTATATTATTCAAATCATTCTCGTTCAATAATATCTTTCTTTTTGGTTGTCCTTCAACCTTGCTCTACTTCGTGGGCAATTTTAAATTAAACCTCACTACATTTTAATAATCAGTCTTTGTTGAATCGTATGTATTTTCTTTGTCATTTTAAAAACTGTGTCTTCCATCGCAGAAATATTAAAATCACTTGAGAATTTCGAATAAAGAGCAAAAACTGCTACAGAAAATGTCAAACTTTATTATTTGTATTTTTCGACTCTATAAAATGATAAATCAAAATTTTCATGACAAGATTTTCGCGCCAAACTGTTGTCATTACATGACTAACTAAGTAACTAAAAGCATTACGTAATGATTGACAAATAGTAGAGACGTTTTTTATGTTCTTTGAAATTCGATATGTCAAATGTTGTGAAAATGCTGGCTGGGGTGGCCAAATGAAGATAGCATTCTCACAACATCGAAGAGAACAATAGAATGTTGGCAAATTTTTTGACCTTCTTCAAAATGCCAGCCAACAAAATCCAATACCGAAATTTGTTGAAATTTGTTGATTGGAGTGGCCAAATGAAGCCAACATTTTCCCAGCTTTTTCACAACATCGATCGCGTGTTGTGAAAACGTTGTGAAAATGTTGGCTGGGGTGGCCAAATGAAGCCAACTTTTTGCCAGCATTTGATCAAAATTTTGTTCCATGTTGTGAAAATAGTGTGGAAATGCTTGCTGGGGTGGCCAAATGAAGCCAGCATTTTCACAACATCGCAAACTGTTGGCATCATTTGGCCGGGGCTTTAGGCGTAAGAGGGACGGCACATTCCTATAATGTGACTGTCTATACTACTACTACGATAGAGCAAATGTATCCTGGAGAACAAAGGAAGCCAGCAGATAAGAAAATAAATTCAACAATATTTTATAAGTTGATTCAGGATTTAAATTCCTGTCATTACCAGTAAATTAAAGCATACGTATATACGTATGATAGAAACATTAGGTTACATTTAAAAAAAAATTAATTTAAAGACTCGCATGAAGTCTAGAATTAATAAATAATGTAAAATGTTCAAGAATTTATCTGTAAATAGCTATTAAGCATATTGCTTTCATTACCTTAAATTGTATATCGTTTATGGAGGTTTTTCACTGACTTCTACATCAATTAATGTTCCCCAAAGGAAAACATACGTTCAAAGTTTGTTGTTAATTTATTGGTTTCAAATTTATTTAAAACCTATAGAAAGTATCAAAAATCGGTCCATTTATACAATACTATACGGTTAGAGAGATCACAGATTCGTTGTAATTTTTGAGAGCTTTGAACAGGAAATTAAATTGAAATTTTTAACAGCTGTCTCTTGAAAAGCTTGCCTAATTATTGTATAATATACCTTTTAATGATTATAATTTAATTTGATAGTAATTATATGATTTAACAAATACGTTTGATCTTAGCTTTCATCGCCATCGATAAACCAACACGAAATAAGAAAATTGTTATCTTGTTAATATCTAATATTAATGATTATATTTCCGGGCTTATGTAACCGGGGGTGCCATTTTGAGAATTTATCAAGCATCCCAGATTGCAAGTTTCTTTGAATACATCCAAACTTGCCAAAATTATATTATTTATTAACTTTTTACACTTATAAACTTGATATACCATTTGGGAACCTCACACAAGGAAATATATCGGATTCTGATATAGTTGGAAATCGGGAATTCGTCAAATGAAGTCAACATTCCTCCAAAATAGAAATACTCCAAAATTGAATGCATGTTGCCAAAATAGTAAGCCTATAGTTCCACACCGCAGTAGGCCTATAATGTGCCTACACAGATACATTTTCTGCAGAAGATGATATTAATTAAGTAACACTTCTCTGTTTATAAGGAATCTTTGACTTTTTACTGAGAACGGAACAACATTGAAGCGGACACAATTGCGGTTTGCAATCCATTCCACAACCAGTCGGACAATTTGTAACACGGTGGACTTCTTCAGTTTTAATATCGCCATTAACATGGTTAGGTGAGACTTCTAATTCTGGTTCTATAGAATAAGATACACCCGTGTTAACCATATCATCGCTCAATGAAGTATATAGTCAAATGATTATATAATGAATACAGATGAAACATAATTTAAAGAACTATTGACGGTATCAATCCATCTACTGACACAAAAACCATGAAAAAAGTGTGAAGTCCCATGGCGTTTTCATCTCATTTTCATGGCATTTTCATATTTAAATATCGTGAATATGGGTGTTTTCATGGTTTTCAAATTTTTTTCATGGCTTAGAAAATTTTTATTTTCATTTTTTCAGGTTTTCATGGTATTGTCACGACACATTCATGGCATTGTCATGGTTTTGGTGTTGGTAGTGGACGGTGCTCGCACCACCCTTCTATTTGTAGTGAAGTGTTGCTTTTGTTCAGAGTATTGATCCTAAATGCTCATTAATAGTATCTGTAATCAAACCCCAGGAAGTTAGTTGCTTTGCATAATGGCTAGTATTTTGAGTTTGTGCGTTTTACGGTCGGGATGCTTGTCCCGACGCCAACCAATAGTGTTCCTTCAATGGTTCAATGGTTCAAAGGGAAGACATCACATGGGAAAACGTCCAAAATCCTAAACATTACACGAAGGCTGCCCTCTTAGTTTACCGATTCCAGTGTAGACATGCTTTGGTTGAAACACAGCTCAAATTAATACCAACAGAATATTTCTGTTAGAAGCAGGAATATCTTGGACGCTGTTTGTAAATTGAGACTGCATTTTCTGATGATTTTATCATTTGGATGGAAAAGACGTCGGTGCTGTGTTAACGAGAGGGGAAAAGAATGCTTCTCCGACTTTCTGTAGGAAATGATACTCGTATATCAATACTTTTCTACTTAATAGTAGTAATAAAATGCAAACGATAAAGAGCTGTCATGTTGACGTTTCGAACATCTTGTGAAGAGGAATGATTTGAATTCGGAATCATTAATATTCCCATCAGAAGTAATGAATTCCGAATACTGTACTAATTAAGCATCCTTCTAAAGTAACACTAACATCATAGCTTATAATTATTATGTATTTCATTTCCTCACCAAGAATCGCGTTTGGTTGCTCTGATGAGGTGGAATGGTCTCCAATTGTATGGAAATCGTTGCTTGTCTTTTGGATTTCATAACCATGAGTTGTACTGCCTTTGTTATGCAGTGTATTAAGTATTTCATTGACAGTAGCAGAGTGAACTCCATCTGTGACTTGGTGGTGTTCATCCGTGATGCTTCCATGTGATGATTCATCCCCAATAAGATTACCAATGTGACTCGATGAACCATGAGAATGGTATCCAATTAAATCATCGCTTTCATGTTCGTTGTTCCAGTCTTGATCGTCTGTATGGGTAGTTGTTGTTGTCGATCCAAGTAGATGATCAACAGTGACGTGGTGCCCGTGATCATGGGTCGCCATTACCAATGAAGATAGTAATGGCTTGTCAATTGGTTTAACTTTTTCTTTTCTTTTAATTAATTTTAAAACCCATGACGTATCATGATCAAATGCTGCACTGTTGTTATTGTGCATGAGTCTAACGTAATGTGGTGGCTCGTGGAGATAGCCTAAAAGCCATTCTGATTCAGTCGATGGATGAAGATAGTAAGTGTTCCTTTTATCAACAAATCTCTTCATGTTGAATGTTACTGAATTATCTTCGGAAAAAAGAGCGAATAAAACCTGTCTATAAATTACATAACTTTGTAAAGTTCATGCATAACAATACTGCCCCATCAATTATTAAATGATAATTAAATGAGAAACATACCATAGCTATAGTAGACTTACGTATAAAGGCCAGAGTAATCGATCCAACCTTGTCGTATGCTAAAGCCGAACATTGTTGGGCATTGTTGTATGCATGGGCAAACAACAATTCGATTATACAACCAATTGCATACGACGTTTTCAAAACGAGTAAATTGGACCAAACTTGAATTTAAACTGTACATCCTACATAGTTGTACCTAACGGGCTTTGTTTTTACGAATTTTTGAGCATAGATAGAATTGGCATTTCACAATGATTTTGTCTTGCCTTTTTGAACCGCCATGCCACGACATGCTTCGTTGCGTCACGTTTCTATTGTTGGTTATCAAAACTCATGTGTTCTACAATTTTAGTTAGAAAAATTTCAACATCAATTTAGTATTTGTCTGTCTTGACAACCAGATAACATCAAAGCTAATATTTCAATTTAGCCAAAACTAACCCAGCAACGCGGGTAATAATGAGTGGATTGCGAAGCTAACAATTCAACGTCATGAAAGTGCTGTGCATAACAAATTGCAAGGGCTGGGGCTTTCGCTTGCAGTTTTCCAATGCTGCTAGTTCTCTCCTTAATCCAAAATTACAATAAAAATATAAGTGACTTACTGTAATGAGGATCGTCGATGCTTGGTTCTAGATAAATATCCTTTCCTTTCCTTTGTAGAAAATAGCTTTCATGGATAGCAGATTCAAGAGACATTGAACCAGCATCACCATTTAAACCTGGCATGTGAACTTTGAACTGATCAGGTATTAATCCAACGCGAACTAATTCATGGATTTCAGCTTTGATACCCATCACTGGTCTCATGCCAGATACACCAGGAATGTAAAGCTTGATTGATGCTCCTATTAAAATTAATAAGCAAAGATTAAAGATTTTATAAGATCATTATATCATTACATTTAAAGTAAAGTAAAGGATAGCGCCAACAGAAAAATCTGAGAATGGAAATGTTTCGATAAATCATCTATCATTTTCAAGCGAAAAAGAATAACCATCGAAACGTTGAAAGTTTTCTAGCGTAGGATAACGATATGCCTCAGCTAGCTAGTGTTCTCCAGAGTTACCTAATCTGTAATGCAATAATGAAAATTAATTATAAAATAAGAAGTTATACTGTATTATAATCCTGCAATTTGATTGGTTGGTCCATGTGTCTGGAAATTGTAGGATAAACATTGTTCAGAAATTCAAACTTCACTTGAAAACTTCAAAGAGGTTCAAAGCGGAAGAATAATAGGAAATGACAACATGATAATATCGACAAGTTTTCTCTGGCTAATAAGACTAATGAAGTGAAGTTTTCATTAGTAATCCGAAGACATTGTAAATAAAAACACTGAATTTAAAATGAATTTGAATCATTAATTCAAAAGGAGACAATGTCTTGTCTTTGACTTTATTTCTATACTGCTCTTCGTATCGGCATCGAACACTTTATAGAGCATTTTCACATATTCCCAATGAAGTCCAATGAGTCCCTTAAGAATTATTTAACTGAAAGTTTGATAATCCGGGTTGTGTGTTTTGAAAATCTAGTCAGATTCAATCCGAATGAGCTACGCCAACCGACGAGAGCTCATGAAACAGAAATGAATTTATACTCGACCGAGTGGTTATCACGTGACTTGACCCTAACCCTAACCCTAAACGGGTGGATCACGTGATCGGACCCTAAACCTAACCCTAATACTGGGACGAGTGAAACACGTGATCGAGTGAATGAAGTAATTGACTGTCAGCGCACGCGCAGTTGAATCCATAATGGCTGCGACTGCCTGTCAAATAGACACTTCGTTTGAAAATACTGTGACGCCGGGATGTATTGTTAAGTCATATACTAATATGGCCGATGCAAAAAAGCTCTATTGATGTTTTGTAACCAATCAATTTATTATAAACTTGATTCTAAAATTTATTTCAAATAAATAATTATTTTATTTTATTGCCTGTATACCTGGTCCAAGCATTGATCCATCAGTTAATCCTGGCCCAGGAGCATTTGCTGCCGTATCTGGTATTTCATTCATAAGGCCAGCCATTTCAACTCCTTTTTTCTTTGGTAAAACATTAGCACCATACGAACATCTTAATGCAAAGTATTTACTATCGTCATCTACCTTGATAGACATTGGCCAAGGGTCTGCAAATGCGTTGCAGACAAAATGGTAAGGGTACCCATGGCTCAATTGAAATATATACGCACCGGTACTTATTTTATCATGTCTTAAGAAGGTACCACGTTCTCCTAAACAATAGAAACACATTATGTATTATTAGAATTCATAAATGAAATTTTCTCACAGTTACTCATAGTTTCGAGTTATAGAGCTCATCGAAAAGATTTAGTGTATATTTGAAAGATGTGTAAAACGTATCTCTGATGAGCGCTATGTGGTATCGCAAGGAATACAGTCAGAGACGAAACATTGAATCTGCTGTAACTGAAAAGTCCTTAATAAAATCAAATCTTACATATATATACAGGTTTACAAAATGCTGACTAATATTACAGAAAGATCTAGATATACAAAAGTTAAGGATTTATGTTTACATCATCGTGATTCAGCATATTCTAGAATCACAGAAGGTCAACGAATATTACGTCATGATATTAAATATAGGTTAAAATTACATCATCATGACATAGCATAATTTGTGATAATAATAGTAATGATGAAAATACTACGACACGCTATCGTGCGAACTCTAAATTACGGAGACAACGGCTTCTTTTTACAGGGGGGATTTCCATACATCGACTATACGGGGACGTGACATATTTAAATGATGCCTTTTTTCAAATTCTTGCGAAATTTTAAGGTGTCAATTTAGAGATTTTCGACATTTTCGAACTATTCCCTTGTTTTGCCAATAAAAAATGAAATTTTAGCGTCTCCATCCATACCTGTTGTGAAATTTTACCGTTTTTTTCGACTTCTGGAAACGGTACACTCCTTTCGAACTAAAAAATATCAAAGTAACCGCCTTTGAACATCAGATCGAATCATATCTTATCGACTATGGTTCAAATCCCCCGAAGGTCAACTCAGCCTTGACTTTATCTGAAACATCATCTGAGTATCATCTGAGGATGGCGGATGGAATGGTCCAGAGGGGTGACACCGTCTACATTACTTTACTCTTTTGATGTTTTGCCACCAATAAAGTTAGAAGAAGTCGATTGTGCTTGTTGACCAAGCCGGTTTTGGTATTAATATTATAAGTATTATTAATCAATCTAAATACGCACTAGTCATGATTGGTGGATTTGCGCCACGTGATATCCAGTTATGTTATATGACAACTCACGACATTTCATGACAACCAGTAAAGTTATATAGGTTTACACTGCTACGTCTCTATATACCGTTTTATCTCAACATCTAGAAGACATCCCGTTTGCTTAATTTACACCCGCAATTATTCATGGCATTGTATTGAAATTGGGAAATTTGAGAACGAAATGCTTGCTAGAGTCCTGATAATAATTTAGTTTGGCAAACGTATTATTCTGAATCCTGAAAATACAAATATGAGATGTGCACAAGCCGGAATAAAACGTACCACAATTATGGCAATTATGACAATAATGTAATACTAATTGGATGAAATGAAGGTATTCCAGGAAGTAAGAAAGGATGTGCAATGACCAACCGACAGTTCAAATTAAAAAAATATTAACAAAGAATACGAAAGCTTATTGAACAATTTTTCAATTGTAAAAATTGTTTTTCCGGATGTTTTTCCGAAATTGTTTAGCGGATTTCTAAGATGGACGGGAATCATTGTGGTCATCTTCTGCAATTTAATTGACTTACGCGACTTCTGCGTTGTAGGTTTGGATAGACGAATGATATTTTGACTGTTTGCAATCATGAAATATCCAGGATATTTCACTGATTCGATTGACATTTCTCTTGGGTTATTCTGTGGAGACAATGGAATTGTCCTGAAAATAAACACTTGGGCACCATCGAGTTCTGGACTAATGATACATTGTTTTTCAGGATAGCAGTGGATTTGAAGTCCATTATAAAGATCGTCTGCATCACCGGCTAAGACAACATATTTATCGCCTGTTACGAGAAAAATTCAAAACAAGTAAATTTCATCATCAATTATTTTGTGCGCATCATTTATCATTCTACAACTGTGGTTGTTTAGTTGCCTAATGTTTTTTTCAGTTTGTGTGTGTTATTATGGAAGGATGCTATTCCCGACATCAAGCAATAGCACAACTGCCAGCTGAGATTAAGCCTACCAATTTTAATTATGTAGTCATTCACGAAAAATGTTCATGAATTGTTCATAAACGGTCCATGGAAAATTAAGCCATTTAATGTTCACGAACATTTCAGGTCCTGTCTTCAAGAACACCTCATGAAGATTTCATAATGTTCATGAACTGTTTAAGCTGTGTGATGATGCTACAAATAGCCATGAAATTATCTAAACTGATTGTTATCTAATAAAGAATTAAGAATAACACATAATTTAAATAATATGTTATATACTAATAGTTTATTTCTAAATAAAATCTATTAAATGGCTGTAAACTTATTCTGCAATGACATATATATAGATATTGTTGAATAAAGAAAGACATACAGAAACGTCTGTAATATAAATTGTATAATAGTTCTCTAGAAATTTACTGTACTAATTCATGTTATTTAAATTTTAGGTTTACCTTGAAACAGCGTAGCCTATAATTGTCTTTAATTCTGTGTTTTTATTTTGACCAATAAATCATTAACCACGCTTTTCAATAAATATATACATCTCCAGCTAAATATCGTTTCGTAAATCGTTGCCGTAATAGGGATATTTATCGGATTGTTATCGGAAAGTTATAATTTCTGTATCATACCATACCATACCATCAGATCATATCATATCATACCCATTTTTGTTGAAGCTACCGGTTTATTCCGGTCTTCTGAGCCATGCTTTACCCTACGATTTCATGCATGCTTTTTCGTCCAATCAGATAGCACAAAACCTTCGTGATACTTTACAAAACCTGTTATTGACTGCGCATCAATTTACCACCCAATCTATTCGCTATCATACCTGACGCGATGTCTGACAAGCTATAGCGGCTTCATAAAGATCTGTGATGAGTGCAGTCGTAGAAGGAAGAAATACTTGATAGACAATTATCTCATATATAGTTACCAATAACTTCAATTATTCAGTCCGATGAATATAGACAAACGCTACGTATGGAATATATTTAAAGCATATAATTTAAGGCATTGGACCTTTCCTTCAAATAATTACATAACTTGGACAAAATTACGTTTGCCTGTATATATATATATAAAGATTTGAATGGAGAATAAGGTTTCTGCAGAACTTATCAGATTCTCTAAGTAAATAGTGTTAATGAAATTTATGAAAATATAGTTTACAAACTGAATCAGCCACCGCTGCTATACAATATGTATAAAACATCCACTAATTAGAATAAAACTGTCGGATACATGGTCTTGTATGGGGATATAATGCTCTCGAACCTGGTTGTTATAAACACATCGTGGCGCTCGGTTAAAATATTTATATACTTACATTTGACCAGATCTAACAGCCAACTAAAGATATATAAGAACAACAGAGTTTTCATTTCGCAATTAAATAATATTTGAAGTTTTGACAGTGGGACAATTCAATATAGATAGTTTTTATTCAATATCATTTACAATGTGTTTCATAGCTGTTGGTTTTTTAACCTTCATTTTGTTATCATAAGATGTTCAATAGTTTTGATTTCACAATGTCTGATATCTGTAATGTTGATTTCCTGTGTGCGATTTAGCGTGACGGATTTGCTATACTAAGCTATTAGCGAGATCGGTGTTAGAACAATAGTCAATGGAGCGAATTAATTCAGCAATCCAATGATTTTATCTAAAGGGTCAAAATTGACAGGCGACCGCTGCGAGCACAAGTTTAATTTATGCTTAGCGTAATTCAACCGTCTCGCTTTGAAACATTTGTTATACGCAGTCCTAATTTGTAATAAAATTCATGTCAACAATGAACATTGTGTTATAACAATAAGCGTGCATGTGATCCTAAGTGCGTAGTGCCTGCCGGTCATTTTTGAACCTTTAATACATGAGAAATCAATAATTATATCAATGGATTGAGATTTTTTTACTGCGTAGCTTTTTCATGTTTTTGGAACTGTTTGGGTAGCATTAACCGGATTGTTGGAATTTTTGCCTAAACATTGAATGACTATAATTATGAAAATGAATACATTTTATTACAATATCTGCTATTAAATACGGAAAAACGCGGAAAAGAGCAGCTACCATATTGTTGTATATCTATATGTTTGCGCATGCGTCATATATGATAATGACGTAGGCTTGTCGTAATAATTAATTAGAGTTGAAAGAACAAGTTGTATTATCTGTGTTTATAAGTTTATCTGAATATACAAGGCTAAATCCTATGTAGAGAAGTTCGATAGTGTATTGGATTATTGTCAATTCCCAATACCTAACATTGAGCCTTAGATAATTTGGATTATCTTAAGTTTTATTTTAGAATTCTACTCTCTCTTCTACTCTAATTAATTACTGCGACATGCCTACGTCATTATCATATCTGACGCATGCGCGAACTTATAGATATACAACACATCAAATTTTGAAAGTGATTTTTACTGTAGGCAACAAATTTTTTGTTAATAGATCGATGCAAGGTCCAACAAAAGTGGTCAAATAATATTGCCGTAAATTATCCGTTCAATATTAGTCGTAAATTTAACACGCGTTGACGAATCTGCTTTGACGAATGGTAAACCGGGTAAACAAGAACATTGCTTTGAATCATAGTTTGACGATTCGAGCTCAAAATATTGAACGACACGCGTGATCATAAACATGAACGGCGAAGGAGTTGTTGAAAACGTATAAATACATTTGTATTTTATAAATCACTTGTATTAAACACATCCTGTGCAATATGGGTTATAAAAACACTCGTGTTGCTATATGAGGCATTGAAAAGGCTTCAAAAAATCATTCGCCGCAGTGCCACGTGTGTTTATAACCCATATTGCACATAAAGTGCTTATTATTTGTATAACAGAAAATTGTGGATAATCTAGCAAAATTTGGGAAAGATTTTTTAGAAGTGACAACTACTATTTCACCAAGCCAAGTGAGAAACACAACAAAAGTTAGCTAATAAGGAAAAGCATCGCGTGCAGATCGTCTACCGATTGGCTTGGAAGGATCAAAAGGGGAACCCAACGTATTCAGAAGAGTCAATGACCCATGATATGTATATAACAACGGTTGAAAATATTTAGTGACTTTCTAGATATTATTAACACATTGTTATTCAAGTTGTACAGGTTTCACAGTCACGTGATAGTTTTACATGTAGACGTTGAAAATCGAATAGCGAAAGTTTGATGTTGCTAGTGTCGAAACCGGCTGCAATCGAGAAATAAATAAGTTGTTTCTCTGGAAACCAGCTATACAGTGTAACCCGCTTAAGTGCAATTCGGATAAGTGAAATTTCCGCTTATCTGCAACCTGAATCTGAAAACTTGTAAACTATTTTCTGGTCAAATGTTTGCTAAACAATTTCGGATAAGTGCAAATTCGGATAAATGCAACTGAAATCGTTCGCAATTCTTACTTGCACTTAAGCGGGTTACACTGTAGTAATGAGTAAACTGAATGATACTGTTTAATGGCTATACTTTTTGCTACGGGCTAGTTGTGAAAACTCTTTTTTATCTGATATTTACTTGACATTGTTTCTCAATTGAAGCAATTCCGACAGATTTGATTTTCACTTTACGAAATAATAACGTCGCAATCCAGCTTATGCCTTTGTCGCTACAATGTTCCTGTAGTAAGCAAGCTATCGTTCAAAAATGTAATGATGTTACGTGCAGATGCCGAATTTAATAGTAAAAACTAAGAAATAAGAAGAACGGTCGGGTAATTTTTTTTATATTGAGAGAGTATAGCTAGGAACTTTTATCGTTTACTGTATAGTCTATATGTAGACTATCTAATCTATAAAAGAAACAAAGATTAGTCATGTTTTACCGTGACTCTGAGGTTCGCGCTTTTTCGCTCTTCAGACGGAATTTATTCGAATCTCTAATTTTAAATCAATTCTAAATCAGAGTCACTGTAAAATTTGACTAATTTTTGTTTCATTTATACATAGCTCAACTTAACTGTATCGAGCACTCTCTTAAATGATTTGCATATTATTCTTATTCTTATTATAATTAATATAGTACAAATATTCTATTGTATCTAATCTATATACTAACTGCTATCCGTGTTCATTGTATCGTTGAATTTGCATATAGCGCACATAAAACATTTATGCTGATCAAAAATCAGCACAGGTCAGAGCGATAAATATGAATTTCTTAGTCGATGGTTCGTGTACAACAATATGGCAGCCGTATTTAGAATAATATTAACCTGAGTTAATTATCCATTGGACAGAAACTTATATGTTGCAAAAACCAATCATATTCTTCTACCTAATCTGTTAGATGAAGTCATTCGTTTATAAAAAATATATTGAATAATGCCCGTCATTGTTAAGATAGCCTAGCTCCACAAGGCCCACTATTCCGCTGCGTACCTGCGCTCATCTGCGCCCTATACGCAGCAGCCGCAGGCCAAGCGAAGTACAGGGGCATGTGGCACAAGTCTATTGTTAAGAGGACAACATTTACAACATATTTTTGTTTGTCTGTTTATATTTAGAATTTCAACTACCAATCCTTGTATATATTGTATTACATGAACATAAATAATACTAAAAAAAGATACATTTAAAGAAAATAAGCTTTCATGATACCAGAATAGTTTGCAATCTTCATTGAAAATGTTTCGTAGTGATGTTTTTATTTTTTTCATCTTTTACATATAGATCTTGTGAAAATCATTATTTCCGAATGTAGCATTGCATTTTGGGCATTTTCTTTGTCTTGTATCGTAACGTGTTTTTAAACATTCAAAACAGAAAACATGAAAACATTTAGTGAGAATGGCATCCTTTCGTCTTGTATTACAGCAAGGACATGTGAGCTTTGCCTGACGAAATAAAAATAATTACAAATTATATTTAGATTCAGACAACATCACAGCCATTGATAAACAAGAATTGGGACACTCCTTCGCGTGATTGTATGGACGCCATTTTTGTTCCATCAAACCCAGGCTCGCAAAATTTGAACAAAACGCGCCGAAATAATATCAAGAAAACTTTTGGCTCAATAGAAAAACCTCGTTTTGAGTGGGGCGAATTTCGAGCACCAAACTTGTTTGTACCAACTTTTATAAGTAGATGACTCTGGACTTCATCCCTTGCAGATAACATACTGCGTTTTATTTGTGATATTGATTTAAAACAAAGCTCATCAACAGAAAAAACAGCGGATCTCCGAATCTTAATGTATACTATCAAGAGTTATGAATATCGTTTCATTGTGTTAAAGTTAGATACTGTATGACCGCACCCTGCTATCAACTTTCAGCCCAAAGTATATATATGATATGAGAGACCCATGGGACACACTGTTTTAGTTAATAGGTGGTAGATTCCGCGATGGAGTATCGGAATTACTGGAACACGAAACGGTCACACAGTTAGCACGCCCAATGTAGAGAGTTTCATTTTAAAGAGAGTTTTCGAGTAGGCTATGCATCTGTGACGAAAGGGATTAAAGGGGCTGACAGGACCGGCGATTTTTGTTTTGAAAAAAAATATTTTTTTTTACATCATAAATTTTTTTATGCAAATGCTGCCGGTCCTGTTTGACCCTATGATAAAAGTTATACTGTATATATATAATCATGCAAAATGTTTGTTTTTTTTCACAGGAAGATGAGTTGAACTTTGTTTGGACCAAAGTAATTGGCCACAGCTGCACTTGAGTCGCGAAAAATATATTGATAGAAATATCCTTCTCAAAAGCGAAGTCCATCGCAGCATTTGAACATGTATACACCGACGAGGAATCGAACCCCGGTCTCCCGCACATAGTGCGGACACTCTGCCACTGAGCTACCAGTGCACATGCAAAATGTTGGAAGCACACTGCGTCTGGAGATTTGTGTCATTTACTTTTAAAGAAACACCACCTCAAAGTTTTAAAACTTCTATCAAATTAAATATTTTGAATAAGTATTATAGTCAGTGCACTTCGATAGATTGTCACTTCTGTTCTCAACTTTTTTTAATCTATTTTCGTTTTTTTTTGTAACTTTATTTTGTATCTCTATTTTTGTTCGATAAGAGTCTTCAGATTAACATATTTTACATTACATGCCAACGCTAATGAATGTATTTTGACAACGTTTCGACTTTCACAAAAAGCCATTATCAAGTCTAAAAAACTCTGCTCCCATCATTTTTTAGACTTAATAATGGCTTTTTGTGAAAGTCGAAACGTTGTCAAATACATTCATTAGCGTTGGCATTTATTGTTAAATCTATTTTTTTCATCAACTTTTGTAATTTTTATAATCGACTTGTCCATATATTTCCTATTCTGAATTATTCTTAATAACTATCTAATATAATAAAAATAACTACTATGGATGGGTGGGTGTTACTTTCCTCACCTTGTACATTTTAACTTCTTCAACAAGAATCTCATCTGAAGCGCCTAAATATTCCATTTTCTTTGCTTTATCAAGTTTTCGTTTCAAACCAGAATTTTCTTCTTGCATCCGGCGGCACTTGAATGATTCCTCTTCCAAACGATTGTTTCGATCAATCATCGTGTCTTTTACCTTTATGCAAGGTAAACAAAAACAGAAATGTTGATTGTGCGAAACTAGACTTGCGCCACATGTCCCTGTACTTCACTTTACCTACGGCCGCTTCGTCCAGGATGCAGAGTAGCGGAATAGCGGGCTTTGTGGAGCTAGGTTAGCGCGTAGCAAATCGGAGAGGTGCAGCTTCCATATTGGATCAGAATAACACATCGCGGAAATCTATAGAAACTGATGACCACGAACAATGTATAGAACATTTGACAAGATTATCAACTTGACATAAAAATGATTTCAATGCCTATGAATTAAGCATACAAGCCTAACTAATAATAAGAAAATCTTATTGTGGGCTCATAAGCAATTCAGAACAAGTTAATTAATCAATTACTGAACGCGTGGAATTGACAACATTTCCATGAACACTTGTCAAGAACTGTTCATGAAAAGTTCATAACCATATGGGCAATTTCAACCACGTTTACATGGATGGAGACTACAAACATCTGCCAATCATAGAAATACTTGCCATACCAAGATGCAATATTAAATTACAAGGTTGCCGGCATGGGAGACATTCCCGCTCTGAGAAAATACAATAATTATTTCAACAGTTTATACCTTATCAACTTGATTCTGAATACTTTCTAAGCGGAATGTCAATTCTTGAACTTGTTGACCAGCCTCCACAGCTTTCCGCTTGTGCATTTCAGAAGCTTGCTGTCTTAGCGATGCTTCTTTTTCTACTGATTGCAAAGCAGATTGTAAAACTTTTTCTCGTTCTTCGTGACGTTTCACGACCTCTTCAAGAGCATGATGACGAACAGAGAACGCGGTCAGCTGTTCAACTAATGCTTCTTTTTCTTCACGTAGAAGTTTCTGCAGTTGATTGGCTTTTATTCTCTAGCAAAAAAGTAAGACAGATTATATACAAAGATTATCAAAATAAAATTGTGAGGACAACAAGGATATCTCTACAGAGGTTTTTTTACATCTTTTTTCTTTCACTATGTTCACGGCCTTAATGTTAAGCATGGTTCTTATTCGATAATTCCAAATCGAAATGTGATCAGCAGGCAAGCTACTTTGACAATAATCCATCACGTGATCATCTTATGGTGTGGAACTCAAAAGTAGTGGCAACTAGCATGTTTCATTTTTACTTTTATTTTAATCAACAGCAATCAAGGTAGGGAATAAATCACAACCAAACAGGGGCGCAAATTGATGGGGCTGAGGGGGATGTATGTTAGTCTAAACCCCATTTTCTATGTTCGACGAACCGTCGGTCTCAATCGGATCTACAATTATATATATTGGAGCATAACAAAATAACAATAATAAAATCAGCTTTGGCTTATTAATTTCTACTAGAAATAAACATATTTATCTTTACCACATCAGTGCACAAATGTTATTCACTATCGGTTCACAGTATTCAGTTGCATGTAAATTTGCTAACGTCCTCCGATTTACAAAAACGTGTGTTTACTATCAGTCGTTGATTGATTGTAAAATGTGATATTATATTGAGTAAAAAGGTATTGATAGAATAACTATCGAACAGCATATGTTATACCTCAGACATTAGTTTTAAATTGGCATCATCTTTCTCGCGTAATTGTTGCATTAATCTGATGTTCTGTTCCTGCATTTCTTCAAATGCCTGTCCAGTGAATTCCATTTCAGCAACCAAAGCGTCTTCTTCCTGGCAACAGAAATGTAAATAGATATCAACTACAAGCTGGTCAAATGTTCATATATAATGTTTATTTTTAAACTGTAGTCTAGAGATTGAAACTGTAACTGTAGATTATCATGACACAGCGTGTTTCAATTCTAAGTTGGAATGTGGCTAGTTAGTAGTTATTATGGAACCCTCAAGCCATAACTTCATGGCTTGGTTTTTCTCTGTAAGAATAAAAATAATAAACAACACAGCAATGGAACAATACCGTCCAACATATCAGCAAACATAGCATGAATTATTGTTTTGACTGCAGCTATAAATTATCGATTTAAACATTTATGAATTATCGACTTGAACACAGCTTTGAGGAGAAGAGTCGAGCAGCAAACTTAGTACTTATGAATACAAATTTATAAAAAATACTAATTTTGGTAAATATCATGTCATAAAACAGATAATGAATAGGAAGCATCATCGTTGTGTTGGATCATGAATTCCTGATGCCTCTTTTGTAATCCCACTACGCCGCCACACTCGGTGCATATACAGGGCTGTAATTCATAGATTTATCTTCATTATTTGATAAATATCACCAGGCCAGAAATCAAATCATCTTATCCACAATAGAGCATTCCCTTGAAAATGGTAGGTTTCGTTTGTGAACTGTTAATGAGCTTTAAAACATTCATGAACGCTAAATTCATAGTTTTTCATTGACTTTTTCATTGACTTTTTCATGAAGTGTTCATGAACTTTACAAACATTCATGAACGTTAAATTTCCAGTATTTCATTGACTTATTCATGAACTGTTCATGAAGTTTACAAACATTCATGAATGTTAAATTCCCACTTTTTCATTGACTTATTCATGAAGTGTTCATGAACTTTAAAAACATTCATGAACGTTAAATTACCAGTTTTTGATTGAATTTTTCATGAACTGTTTTCACATGATTTATCTTATATTTTAAAGAGTATTTTGTTGCGTTTGTCACAAGTAAAAATGTTTTTTTTACGAACCTGTTTGGTATTTGCGACAGTCTTTTCTAATTTTTCAATTTTTTCTTTCGCTACTTTCAAATGACTGATTGCTTCATCAGTCGTTATTTCTTGTTTTCGTCTTTCTAAATCATCTTTTAATTCATCAATGAGTTTATTTAAAGATTCAATTTCATCCTTCTGTGATTTCTCAACTTTTAACAATTCTGTTTTGTCTCTTGTTTCTTTTGATGCTAATTTGTACATATCAAGTAATAATTTCAATTCCTTTTCACTTTCTTTTGATTGCCTGATAGAAGAATAGAATAAAGTAGAATTCTTTAATTCAATATGCACACAAAAAAATATTTGTCGTTGTTGGCGTGGCAATATCTTTAAATTTCACTCATGTTGCGCCATGGCAACATTTGAACAGTATAAAATTTCCTGTTAGAGTACATTTATTTGCTATAAATAATCTGGCAACCCCAACTTTTTCCTCATCACAATGGAATATACTTAAATCACATCAATGACATATACACAAAAAGAAGAAAAAAATCAACAGAAGAAAATTTTGGCTCTTACTGTTTCAAATAGACTGCTGATTGAGTTACATATTGAATATTATTATAATTAAAACCCCATTACCTTACGGAATATAAAAATAGATTTGAGGACTGAGGTCAAAAACTGTTGTTCTAACCTAACACATCTAACACTATGATAATTAAAACTTACTTGAGTTCAAGACGCAAATTCTTAAGAGATTCTCCATCACATGTATCTGTTTCAGAGCCATCTGCCTCTGTAGTCTGCTCTTTTTTTTCAGCCTCAGTTGATTCTAGTGTAGTCTCTGTTTCTTGGACTACTGCTGCAACGTTTGTTCCTTCCTTTTCCTATCGATAAAAATATAAGTAGAAGATGAATCATACATATTATTATCTTGAGGAATAGTTGGTTGACTGTGGTACAGATAAAACATTTAAAAACATCAAATGAGTACCATCTTCTGCTGGCAGATGGAATGGACTAACGGGAATTGGAATTTGAAGAGCTGCTGCATACCGCTGCACCTTCATATCGAAGCATACGTGACATCTGTTGAAATTGATCGCTTCTGAGATCAATAAAGAGCATTTACAGTCATTGCTCTTAACGATAAGAGCCATTCCTCTAGAAATAGGCAATTACTACATTATAGAATATGTGAGGAGAACCAGACTATTGACAAGTATATTTGAAAACCATGAAAGTTGAGTAATGTCAGAAAGCAGAAGATTGTAATTAATATTCGTTCGAAAATCCTTGTCGCTTAGCTACCCTTTCGATTTTGTTTGACATGTTGTGATGTGTATATTATTTGTCGCGTACAGTGTTTGAAGGCCATGAAAAATTTTCAAAAGATTTTTGCTATCGAACATCTTTTTGAACCATTTTTTTATTTATTTATTGAACCTTTCAACCTCAGTCAAAACCCTCTGAGTTTTTCTAGAAAGTCGGGTTCGATTAGCCGCTCTTGAAAAGAATGCTTTGAAACACAAAAAACAGATGTCAGCCAGAAACCAATTTGCACAGAGAAAGTTGCGGTCGTTTGCCTAGGGATTGATGAATAGATTGACTACGTGAAGAAAAATCTCCACCGTGAAAAAAGTTCATAAGTTTATGAATTTGAAATTGCCCAACAGATCATGAACTTTCAAGTGTTTTCATGTTCATGAACTGTCTGTGACACATTCAAGAACTGTTCATGAACTGTCTGTGACACGTTCAAGAACTGTTCATGAACTCATGGATTTCTTTCGCAGGTGTGACTGGTCAAAACACAAAGAACATGGTATTATGATCATACTTCTGTAGGCTCTGTTTGAATTTCACCCAATTTACGTTTGTATCTCATCACTTCGCCTTTCAATTGTTGATTATGATTCTAATAAATTAAACAAAGATAGAAATATTCAAATAAATATCTATATCATGAAAGTTTTAGTAAATCCTACCAATGTTGGCGAAAATAAAAGTCATTTGACCACTTTGCCAACATTAATAGGATTTCTTCGAGAACAATAGCATTTTAACAAAATCCTAACAATTTTGGCAAAAATTTTTAAACTTGTTCTGAAATGACTTTTATTATTTTAATTATTTCGCCAACATTCATAGGATTTTGTTGAATTCTGCAAGAATTCAATATAGGAATTGAATCTACAATTCAACTCAATTGTTACTCTAGGAATTCAACAAAATCCTATACATGTTGTTGAAATAAAAAGTCATTTGGCCGGAGCTTTACACAATCTATTTATAGTCACTCGTTTTCAGAAGTTGAAGCAACAGATCGTACCCTTGTCAAAAAGTCCATGAGTTCATGAACATTTAATAAACGTTTTATTTTTATTTATTGACACTTGATGAACTTTTGGGCAATTCTTGAACTTTTTTTCAATAGGGAGTCTTCAAACTGCTGGTTTCCTGCTGCAGCAATAAAAAATATGTTTTTCGTTCCGATGCTTGCTGTTTCGTCTTTGGTGCCTAAAAAAATTTGAATTATAGAACATTTGTAATCCAAACAATAAAAAATGTTGTGCATGCGTGTGTGGTTCAGTTTTCCACTGTTTCTCATTCGACTTTCAAGATCGGTGTTTTCTTCCTGTTGTGGTTCGGACATGCTTGTATTTTTTATTTCACTTTGCATAACGAAAGAAAATATAGTTTTCCAACTGTAATAATTTTATGGCTTCCATTTCAATTTCAAATTTCATCAGGAATTGAATTCACATCAACACATCAACATAGTTGACACATTTTGTATGGTTGTGTTATGTTTTATTTGTTGCATTTATCATTTCCCCTGCGAAAACAGTTCAGGAGTTCATGAACAGTTCATGAAAAGTTCATGAACGTTAAATGGCTCCAATTTTCCTGAACTGTTCTTGAACAGTTCATGAACCCTCACAGACAGTTCATGGACAGCTCATGAACAGTTCATGAAAATTTGGGGCCATTTAACGTTCATGAACTTTTCATGAACTGTTCATGAACTCCTGAACTGATTTTCGCAGGGGTAGCCACGAGCCAGGTAAGCTAGTAGCTTTTTTTCACTGCGGCGATTGGTTAGTTTATTGGTATTTTTTGCAGCATGGGTTCATATTTCATGGTCGGATGCCCTTTCCTGACACCAAGCAATAGTTCTTCTGCCAGGGAATGAACCCAAGACCCTGCGGACCAACGTCCAAATGCACTAACAACTGAACTACAGCACCACTATGCTATGTTTTCATGTTATTTAAATTAACCAAGCAAATGTGGGCGACTCAGTGCTAGTTTCATAAACTCTTATTGTGTTTACCTGTAAGCTATTAATTAAATGTCTCATTTCTTTTGCCATTGGACCAATCTGTTCATGAGCTTTCATGTTATGTTCATATTCAACACGTAGAAGTTCTAGCTCTCGTCGTGTCTCAGCCAATGCCTTTTCGAGTTGATTGCATTCTTGACGTACTTTCTTACGCGTTGTTGAAACTTCAGTCTGAAAAAGAGCATCAAAGTGTTGAGCACAACAAAATCATGTCAATCTGGTTCAGGAAGATATGACATTTATTTATATTTATAGAAAGATCTTGTTTACCAGGGTTTAATACACACTGTCTTTGTTGTCTGCACATCTTCAGAAATACAGTAGAAACTGTTTATAATGTCACCTTGTAGAACTTAAGGATTACTGTTCATACTGAAACGTACAAAAGTTAACTGATGATCTTGGTGAAATTTGGTATCTTTGTTTTTATGAATAATTGGACATAACGGCACATTGCCGTATAACATACTTTTGAAAGTTTCCATGGGGTGCCGTTATAGACAGTCTCTACTGTACTGCCATTGTTTCCAAATGTACCATTTCACAGGAAACCTGATGTGAAGCAAGTCAACAAAGTTCCTTAAAGGCTAAATTGCAAATCCATGTTTGATTAATTTTTTCATAGATTTTGAACGCTCTAGGAACTGTTGATGAAACTCCAAGGAAATTGACTGTCCATGAACTGTTAATAACGGTTAAGCAATATAACTGTAACAGCTGCCTATAAGATCTAGATAGATTGACCATCAAAGACAGGTGGTCTTTATACACAGGGTTAATTCAATAGAATACTGAGTTTCATATATTACTGAAGTCTGAATTATTCATTATAGGCATTAGACAGCTATATAGTAGATGTGGCCATTCTAGTGTTAAGAGCCGTTTGCCAAGGAGGTATCTCGATACATTAAAACAATTTTTTGCTCTTGTTTTACAAAGTTTTATTTAGTAGTTTTATTAACGACTTACATCTAACTGCTCCATTTGCATAATATGATGAGCACGGCTGCTTGTTATAAGTTTGCGGGCATCCTCAGTCTGTGATCGAATCTTAACAAAAATAAAAAACAATGGAGTGTGAATAGCCATGTAACCAATTTTGAAATACAACATACCGTATTAGCGCGAGTATAAGTCGACCTTTTTTTCCCCAAAAAAAGGGTCCAAAACACGACCTCGACTTATATTCAACAAAATTATAGCATTGGGAACGGCAATGACAAAAAAAGCTAGCACTATTTCATTTGACGAAACACACTTCACATTGAATATCATGCGCGAGTGAAAAAACGTGAAATTGCCCAAAAGATCATGAGCTGTTCATGAACTTTCAGGCAATTTCACATTCATGAACCAGATCATTAACTGGTTCATAGAGTGTTCATGAACTCATGGAATTTGCACAGGTGCTGGTTTTAGCTGAAATATTATATTTTATCTTCAGACTTATTTTGGTTAAGCAACTACATTTTCTCACTTTGTAAGTTTGCAATATCAATTCGAGGGTCTGATGTAAGTAAGAATTAATCCTAGATTCCGGGAAGGTTAAAGCAAATTTAGAAGAAAATTGATATTTTTAATGATTTCTTGGATAAACATCAACAAAACAATTCTGAAGAAAATGTTTGAATGCCTCTAGGATTCCAGAAAGGCCTAACTATTTCTCGGATTCTTTCCTCGGCCCTCAGATGTTAATTTTTGAAAAGGTTATTCCTCTTTTAGATAAATTCTACGAATCTCAGAAGATGCCAATGAAGTTGCGGAGCTCTTCTGTTCGGGCATCTATTCAGCTGAGGTAAACAATTAGCGATGCGAAAAATGTTTTTGAGTTCATGAAATGTTTATTAAAGGTTCAGAAGGCATTTAAAAGAGGAACAACCTTGCACAATTAACATCAGAGAGTGATAAACACGATTGAAATGAGTATGAAATAACTCTGTTGAATAGAATCAAAAATAAGCTCACAAATGTAATAAGAAAATTAATCATACGTAGCTGATTATCATACAGATATAATTTAACATTTGCACAATGTCCGACAAAAATGTATAGCCATTAGCTTTCCTGAATCGTGAAAGATTTTCAATATTTTCTTCTGAATATTTATTGAGGTTTGGCCGATAAACGATAAAATTATCAGTTTTCTTCCGAATTTGCTCAAGCCTTCCGTGATCTAAGATCTTCCAGGATCCAAACATATGACATATCCTGCTATGCACTTGAAGATAAAGTTAAGTCTATGAAAAATAGCCATGATTTAGACACATACAAACTGCGCATCATTGAACAACATTGTGAACTTCACTTGTAAGGCTTTATAAGTTGATGATTGGATTACTGCATCTTCAGAAAGGTTTTGACTCTGTAAAAAAATCAAATCAAAATCAAATTAAAAATGCAGTTAAAATGTTTAATGTGGGGTTAAAATCAGCTAATCCCCAGCGAAAAATAGTTCAGGAGTTCATGAACGTTAAATGGCTCCACTTCTCTTGAACTGTTCATGAACCCTCACAGACAGTTCATGAAATTTGGGGCCATTTAACGTTCATGAACTGTTCATGAACTGTTCATGGACTCCAGAACAGTTTTCGCAGGGGATGGGCAGACCCAGACAGCCTACACAGGAGAAAAGGTGCAATTTGTGAATCCAATCAGACCCAATCAGTTGTAATCATCTTCGATAACAGTCAAATTGCAACATTGAAAATCGTTTAATTAAAAGCTACAAAAATGTCTGATTTATGTTTCCCTTTTTCAAATTGGATTCTGAAATTTGAATCTTGAATATCGGAAGGGATCAGATTCAGACTTCAGATGGTTCGCACCCTAGCCTATTTTCAGGAAATCCAGTCTGACACAAAACTCTTAAAGTGCTAGTGCTCCAGAGAAGGAAAGTTGTTTTCGTTACTTCCTTCTTTTGGTCCTGAAGTTATTGCTCGAAATGTGACGTTGCTATGTGTAGTTGTTTATAGTTTCAAATGTCCTAAGTTTATATAAACTTGTAAAGATTAAACTCGGTATAAAAAGTTCCTATTTGTATCTTCATTGCATTTCTTTACAAATTATTTTAAAGTCTTGCTTGGCAATTTTCATTCTCAAATGATCTTAATCAAAGAAAATTTTAGTAGAAAACTCGAAAAAAAATAGGAACATATACATTTTTTACTATAGTTTATAGTTGGTTTTTGATGGTGCCATATAAAAAGCATGCTGATCAAAATCTACACAGGTCAGATTAAGAAATAAGCATTATCAATCGACAGCCGTATGCTACTATGACTGTTATAATCTAATTCTTGACCGAAAGGAATACACTTAAAACTTCAGCTTTCTCTATCAACTCAATTCGAAGCTGTTTGCATTCCTTCAAAAACGGTAAAAATAGTGTTGTATTTAAAAACTAATTAATAAATTTTTGCTTAATAAATTTGTAACAAATAACAGCGATAAAAAACACGGGATTTCACAACGTTTCGCCATATCATATCTTCATGGCATCATCAAGTATATAAATACAAAGGAAATTATCAAATACAATTACACGGAAATTAAACAAACAACCAGGATTTTATAGAATCCAATTGCGTGTTGAGTGTTGGCTTGATCCGCCTGATTGCTAGCATTTCATAAATAAGAAAATCAGTTTTGTGTTCGCATTTATTCAAAACACGGAAAGTGTAATGACTGTTCCGGACAGTTAAACCGTGAGAGTGACGAAGGTTTGCGCCAACAGCTGAAACAGTATGTCTGTCAATACGTTGATGAAAATACATATTTAAAAACCACTCTTCAAACAAACATGACAGGATCACCTCGTTTTCATCCCACATTCAACTATCCATTGTTTCAAGCGACTGCCCAGACAAAGCATCGACAGTTTTGTTGTTTCCTTAAATAATTTACAGCATTGCTGCGTGTCTGTTTGCAGGCGCTAAGTAAATACCTTAACAGAATTCTAATCAGCATAACATCAGCTTTTCACTCACCTCAAAGCGAAGCTGTTCGCATTCCTTCAAACTCTCTTTGTGCGAATCTTGTAACTTCTGTAATTCAATCAATCTGTTGTTGGCAAGTTCTTTCTGTTCTTCTAGTTCACATTTAACATCGTCATCCTATCAACAGATAAAATGTACACCTCAGCTAATTATTGTTTACCCTCTCCACTTGCAGAGTGTCCACTCAGTGTAAGGGAGACCATGGTTCGATTCCTCACAAGTGGGAGCATCTTCTTTGTATCTGTCTGGAAACTCGTTATGTTGCACCAAATAAACAAGAAGCACTCATGCTTATAAGGT
The DNA here is from genome assembly GCA_916610825.1 of Haliclystus octoradiatus. Lineage (NCBI taxonomy): Eukaryota > Metazoa > Cnidaria > Staurozoa > Stauromedusae > Haliclystidae > Haliclystus > Haliclystus octoradiatus. The sequence goes on from OU744450.1 coordinate 2,013,694, forward strand.
GACAGTGAAACATAAATATATACAATTGAAAATGTAATATTATATTATACAGTGAAACCTGTATATAACAGCCAGCTACTAGAGGTAGATAAATTGACCACTATAGACAGGTGGCCTTTGTGTGCAGGTTTCATTCAATAGAAAATACTATTTAAGACATTGCAAGAGTGGCCACTATAGACAGGTGGCTGCTGTATAGAGGTGACCGTTATAACAGATTTGACTGTACCAATTATTCATAATCACTTCATCCATTGATAATTTATTGATATTCAAACTGAAAAATGGGAATGTCCTGTTTCATATCATTCAAATTATCTTGTTTTAACAGAGAAGGCACAATAAAATAACAATTCAAAGATTTATTACCTGTGCTGCAAGAACTGATTGCTGTCCACTCCCAGATGCCAGTGGTATGCCTTTGCCTTGAGCTGCAACTGTCGCAATAGCAACACCACCTTGTTCTTGAATTTCATTCAAACGATTAATTAATTTGTGTACTTGATGATGCCCCTTTTGTAGATCGTATTCCATATCCTGTGACTTTGTCGTCAGATCAGATAAATCTTTTTGAGCAATCGCATGCTTATCATGTAGCTCAGAAAACTAGAAAATGAAAAGTAGAATAACATAAACTCTGTTTCTATAAGTGAGTAATGGAGACGGTATTGCCCTACCACTCTTCTATTTCTGGACGAGTGGCTCTATTCGCTGAGAACAATGACTGTAAATGCTCTTTGATGATCTCAGCCCAGCTGCGATACTACCCCCGTGAAAAATAGTTCAGCAGTTCAAGAACAGTTCATGAACAGTTTATGAAAATTTGGGACCATTTAACGTTCATGAACTGTTCATGACTGTTCATGAAATGTTCATGAAATCCTGAACTTTTTTCGCAGGGGTACATATCAATTTCATTACAGATAAGCCTTGATTGTCGGTGCGCAAAGATGCGGCACAGCTACTCACAAATCAAAATGCAATTCCTTTTGGACCTCTCCATCTGCCATCGGAAGATGGTACTCATTAGATGTTTTAGATAAAGTCAAGGCTGAGTTGATATTCAGAGGATTTGAACCACAGTCAACTAGGCCTATATATGACCATAACTAAAGTCTGGTGACTCCGTCACCTGAGCTAACCCTCTTCTTGTATAGCGGTCTTCTATGAAGCTGTCTTCAGTGGCCACTTCAATGAGCTAGCATTGCTCTTATTATATCAAATTAGCCTTCTAACATAAAGACTACAATAATTTGTATATAAGAACCAGGTGGCTGTCAAGCCCAGTGCACACAATGGCAACTTTCACCAGGCTTTAAAATTCTTCAAAAATCCTTGTCGTTTAGCCACTCCCTTGATCTTGATTGACATTGTTAGATGGCTTATTGACTGGTCGTATTGAACGCATCGGTCGCATTCAAACATAAAGATGCTATTGATGATGACAAACTACGAGGCCAGTTCATGAATGTTCATAATATTTTAATGGAGGATAGTACAGTTGGGTATAAAATATTGAACGTTCTCTTCTGTAATTAGATTAACCTTCAAGTTGCTATGAGACATTAAAAAGGCTGAAACTTTTACCTCTGTTGACATGCCATTATGTTTGTCGTGTAGAGAAGTATTCAGCGCATGAAGACGTTGGTTTTCTTCCTTCAGAGCAAATAATTCTTCTTTCAATGAAGATTCAATCATTGAAATGTCAAATTTGGCTAAATAGAAACAACAAATAATTTATCATGAAAGACTAGTAGAATAGTTTGTGATTGCTCATGTGCAGCATCCAGCAATACCAGAGATAAGCATATCCTCAACATCTGATGCTGTTTAGATACCCAATATATATAGCAAGTCATTTGAAGCATATGATATCAACATGCATCCGAAACACGATCTCCTTAAACCCCAATTGCTGGGCTTGAGAAACTTACGAGGTCATGACTCTATGAGTTACACAACATCAAACGTTTCGTTTTTAATCTAAAGATAATTAATTATGTCAAGGTATACAGGGCAGCCGAGAGAGAGGGCTATTAGTTCATAGTCAACATCGATGCCTTCTGTGGCCACACGCTAGTTCATTAGGACTGCAATTCGATCAAGTGTTTCACTCATTGCCTTGTCTGTTTAATAGGAAATTATCTGAAATCCTCATTCTTCCCTCAAGGTAAATTGAAAGTCTTTTGTATTTTTATTGAAAGGGTTGGTAAAGAATCGATTAGTTTTGAGCATGTAAATTTGTAACCCATGCTTGCATAATTTTATATGTCCCCAGGATTTCATGTCCATACAATTTCCTATAGGCCCAAGCAAAGTATAGGTTAACATCTGCAGTAAATATTAGTTCATAGTCAACATCAATGCTTTCTGTGGTCACACGCTAGTTCATTGGGACTGCAATTTAATCATGTCTTTCAATCGTTGCCTTGTTTGATAGGAACACAGAAATTAGAAACCGATTAAAATGAATCACATGCAGCTTTTTTTCACTAAGGTGGTTGGTAAATTTGTTAGTATTTTGAAGCTTGTGTGCGTTTAATAGCCGGATGCCCTTCCTGACGCCAACCTATAGTGCTCCGGCCGTGGTCCAATGCCCTAGCCACTACACCAAGGCTGCATTGATTAAGAATAGGTCTTCACGGGATCAATGTTGACCATAATGCTGATCATAATCTCAAAACCTACCTTGGTGAATTGGCTTTTGATCAGTTTGTTGTGGTTCAGATTCACCTTCTGTTTTTATTTCTACTTTAACATCTACTTCCATTTTTGGTATAATTTCTTCAGCTATGTTTTCACCTGAAAGCAGTTTTGTAATCTTATCGTTTCTGCTCACAGTTTTATCAACCAATGCCACAAGACGTGTGATAATTGTTTTTGATCTTGATCGACGAATTTCTGTTTCTTCCTCCATGCTTTGCTTTGTTCGGTCAGACAGACGTTCCAGAAATGCAACGGTACTTTCCCCAAGATCTGTAGAGATAACATTGCATTGTGAGGTTTTCATAAATTATATGTACAGTCGAACTTGCTTAATATATGTTAATATCTCCCCTCTGGTACCAGGTACGGATGACAAGTGGGATATAAAGTAAGGTAGAAAGATGAGAGTTTGTATGAATAATGAAAAATAGAAATCAGTTTTATGTAAGGATAATAAGCAAGAAAGGATATTAAAACAGTGATATTGATAGAGTTTGGCTGTAATTTAAAAAGTATAATCACTAAATGAAACCAAACCGCCATTGCTAACAGAGGAAGAACAGTTTCAACAAAAAAAATTAATGAACAGTTCATGAACGGTTCATGAAAATTTGAGGCCATTTAACATCCATGAACTGCTCATGAACTCCTGAACTGATTTTTGCAGGGGTAGGTAACAGATTGAGTGGCAAACCTGCTGTCACAACACCGACCTATTATGATGAAAGAGTGGAATCGTATTTTGGGAAGGTATTACGAAACTGTACAGGCTGTCACAAAGTAGAGGATCCTAGGATCCTGGTTGCCAGAAGGCCAGCACAAAATCAGTAGGCTTTCAATTACTTTTTTTCTGTGTTTTCTTATTTAAATTTATAATTTTTGGATTTCATGTCATCATGCTTCAAAGTAAGTCAAATTTGAGTAACATTTCTTCAGATTTACTACGCATTTCAAATTTTATCCAAAAGGTTTTCAATTTCGCAACGAGGTTCCCGGAAGACTAACTCCTATGTGATACCCTGACTAAATGTCATTCGGAAATTTATTACTGGAAGTGAATCAATGAGGACAGCAATGTTAAAAATAGCTTCGCTACGCTTGGACTCATGGTTGAATGATAGAAAAGAAAAAACTACGCTAAAAAGCCTAGATGGAAAGCTAAAAATTAATCAGTTATAAAAAAAATGAAGCTCAAAAAATCAGTTATTAAGGATTAGAAACAGGTAATCCTTATCATTAATTCAAACAGCATTGATGACTTGATATCTCAATGTCTTTTTGATATCTTGATGTCTTTTTAAATCATGTTGCGAGATCAAAGTTGTATACTCCACTATCCCTGAATTACATCTGGCAATCAAAGAAAAAAGTTATGGGCAAGGCTATGGGCAAGTATAATCTTTTTAACCGTGATTTGTGGCGTAACGTCCCTCAAATAAACAAGGAATTATATATGATTGAAAAGTAAAATTATAATTATTAATATTATTAATACCTTGATACTCTTCTTCATTTTCGTCGATGCTTTTGAATCTCCGTAATAAAATGCATACGTCTTCGTCAAGCTAAATAATAAATTCAGTACATCAAAATCAGATAAATCAAACATGTTAGAACAGCCACCTATATAGAGCAACCACCTGTCTATAGTGGTCACTCTAGCAATGCCTAAATAGTATTTTCCCAGTATAGAAAGGTCATTTTATTTTGTTAATTTATCACTTTTACTAAAAACTGGGTAAACTAGTAGCTTTTTTCATCGGGTGGTTGGTAGGTAGTCTAACTAGTATTTTTGAAGCGCGTATGAGTTAAATGGCCGGATGCCTCACATGATTGAATCCAAGACCCTGTGGGGCGAGGTCCAACGCCCTGATCACTACACTAAGGACCAGTCTAATCAAACTTGACGTTTCTGTTTGCATCCCTGACTCAGATTTGACTATAGTTTCTTTACCTGATTCCATGTACGGTTCAAAATAGAGATAATCTTTTGATCATCTGAATGCAAGCGCTCTAATTCATAAATCTTCGTATTGAATTCTTCTTCCTGTGATTTCAATTCTTCAAGGCGAGAAAACAATTTAGCATTTTGAAACTTCAAAACTTTGAAATCCAATTCTTCCTAAATTGCAAAGTATAATGGAAATGTAAACAATGTGTTAAGCCGATCGAAACACCAGACATGAAAGCACTAATGTTGAAAATAGACTGAAAATAGTCTGAAACTAAGGATTTAGGGGCTGAAAACAAATTGAAAATGACAAATTCTATAAAACTTATTAAGGCAGAAAAAGTCTGATTTCCACTAAAAGTTTTCAACAATTTCATGTCTGAATTTCAAAACATGTCCATCCAATTGAATGAACGTTGTCGTTAATGGTGCAGAGATAAATAAAAAAGGTTCGTTTTCTATTCGCTTGAAAACAAATAATATTTTGGTTATCAGTTTAAGAAATGATGAATCTGCTTCGGAAAACAGATTTACAATAATCAGACATGAGAATTCAAATTTGAAAATAGTCTGAAATCTAGGATATCTTGATAAATTTTAATGGGAAAGAGTGATACATAGAGTTTCACAAAGGTAAAAAATAGTCTGAAATCCGCTAAAAGTCTGAAAATTCTCATATCTGAATAATCAGTTTTGCTGTATTTTAACAGCAAACATATGGAGCAGCTTCAGATTTTTCGAAATGTCTTCCGGGAGCTAGGATCCCGGGATCCTGGGGTTTATCGGACTCTGGTCTGAAACATGGAATTACAACTTGAAAATATACCAAGTTTTGTATTCAAACCCATTTTATTTATTTGACTGAATGAGACGATTGTTTCCATGAGTTTGTTTAGCCTGTATGCTGAAGTTATGATCATACGTTTACTTAATCTATTATTAGTATTTTAACATTCAGTTTATTATACCTGTTTATAGTTTCTTAATGTTTATTCTTTAATGATCACATTTCAATTTTTGATTGTAATGTAGCCCTTGACATCTAAACGCTGTCAATAAGTTGCCACACAAACACCCTTCAATTTGTGATTCCAAATGAATTTTAATGGCATGATTCGGCTATGCCCCTGCGAAAAACAGTTCAGGAATTCATGAACAGTTCGTGAACAGTCCATGAACATTAAACGGCTCCAATTTTCCTGAACTGTTCATGAACTGTTCATGAGCAGTTCATGAATAGTTCATGAACGCTAAATGGCCCCAAATTTTCAATTTTCATGAACTCTTGTACTGTTTTTCGCAGGGGTGATGAATGGCAACCAGGGTAAACAAGAACATGGCTCTAAATCATTGTTCAACGATTCAAGCTTTACTCAAAACGGGGAACTATTCAAGTTTGATAATTTACAACCAACAGGGTTTGATAAAAGTTGTGATCCTGTGATCCTAGATTGCGGAAGGCTGAGCTGAATTCCGAATGCAGCCAATGATCAACTTTTTTGAATAAGATTTCTACTACAAATTAAGAAAATATTATAACCTTTGGTGGACTTTTGAAGCTTATTTGTACATTCCCAAATCGATTATCAGTGTTTGTTTACAGTAAGCTCTAATATATTTCTTTACAAGTTCACGTCTAAACTGGATGGAGCATTGACAATGAAAACAACATCAGACCGAGCTTTCTTCATTATATGCCCGGGAAAAAATCTGAAGGTTTCACTTCGAAAATCTTTGGATCTCGGAAGGCAAAATTATTTAGCGGACCCTGACAACCAATATTAAATAATAAGCATGATATTTACAACCAATATTAAATAATAGTTGTGACAATTTACGGCAATAATGAAATATACGTGTGATGATTGATGCACGGTGATGATATGTTGAAACTGTATAGCCTACCGTAATTCAGCAAGTATAAGTCACATTTCAAGTCCAAATTTTGTCTTCAAAATCGTAGGGAGACTTATACGTGCGAAATATAATTATCATCAACATTTTTTCCAATGTTTTAGCAATTTTTCTGTATTATAAAATGAGAGTCAAAAATGAAACATTCTAGATTTGCGCAACTTCGAGTTTCACACCAGAAGGTTATCATCAGGCGATTTATTTCAACTATCTTTGAGTTAAAATTTGGATAGTTGAAATAAATGATGATCACGCCTGATGATTACCTTCTGGTGTGAAACTTGAAGTTGCGCAAATCTAGAATGTTTCATTTTTGACTCTCATTTTATATAAATGCTCTGATTAATTTCATTGAGCACTATACCAAGAACTGGTGTGGAACAATCCACCTATTAATATTATTAAATCAAGAATTAAACACTTCCTTGTGCAGCATGATATTGTTCTATAAACACCAGGCATTAAGGCATTCAAAAAGCTTCAAAAAACCACTTGCCGCGACAACTCATTGATTTCCTTATGCCTTCTTTGTGACTCATGATGCAACATTCGTCTTTATATAACTCATATTGCACAGAAAGTGTTCAATATTTGTATAATATCATACAGGGTAAAGGAGATTGCCTACACGAGTCATATGATACAGTCAAACCTGTTATAACGGTCACCTCTATACAGCGGTCACCTGTCTATAGTGGTCACTCTAGCAATGTCTATAATAGTAGTTTCCACTCAATCAAACCTGTAAATAAAGGCCACCTGTCTATAATGGTCAATTTATCTACCTCTCGTAGCTGGCTGTTATATACAGGTTTCACTGTAGAGCAATTATGAAATTGTACGATGACAAGAATGAGATACAACATTCAACAAAAATTTGATTTAATCTGAAACTAAATTGTGAGAAATATCGAAAAGACTCACCTCTGTTGATACAGGCCCTAGATTCACTGGTGGAATTGCGGCAAATGCTCGCTTTGTGCTCGGTCCTTGTTCATCATCTTTAGTAGCATCATCAGTTGAATGCACTCGTTTAGATGCCATCATGCCAGCATTCAAATGATACTACATAATATAAGAAGACAAATGACCACATAATATTTCCTACATGACACTTGATACTATAAAGGTGTGCGAATTTGACCCGGAATTCGGATTGGAGTGAATTAAGCTTCCAGATCAGATCGACTTGAAATTTCTCTGTCAAATTACTTCGGATTTTGAAATTATTATTAGGCCAACATTGTTTACATTACAATTTTCATTGTTTCCGACAACATTTATCATTAGATTTAATCAAACAATGTCATGGTTATCGTAATGATTAAGAAACTGTGTGTTAATATGAATAATACAATTATAATCACTGTGGATAACAGTCAAATTGCAACATTAATTTAGGATTTTTTTTGGATTCGAGATAAGAAAATTAGAATTTGATCGTTTTGAAGATTAATTTAATCTTGATATTCGGATCGGATCGGATTTGTATTTCAGATAGTTCGTACTCGTGACCAAATTTTGGAAATCTCTGATCCGACGCACACCTCTACCTGATACATCCTAAACACAACATCAACATGACATTCACATTTTCACTAACCTATCTGACTGATACCATAATAAATAAAAGTACGCAGCGCATATTGTTCCGGCTGCCGGAAAGCTGTCCTCAAAAGATAATGTTCCGCGTGTCCTTTGCGCATGCGTTTGTAGATAGTAAACATGATTGTGTCGATCGATCCAAATTAAATCTTAAATAGTTTGTAAAATAATTCATAGCTAAGCACCGACACCGTAGATTGGATCGACTGTTTGGAATAGAGATGAAACAGAACGATATTTAACATATCTATGCATTAATCAGTTTATTCTGTATTTGATTTATCGAAGCTTTTCAGCGATGCGACCCAGCGTTTTCAATATTTGAGTGTTGCGACATTTATTTGACGTTCTGAAGGTTTCAGAGAATATTTATGTAGCCTAACGATATTTCAAAACATTTTTACTTTGGTGATTTGTAATATAGGAAAATTACTTTTTAGTCATTTCCTTATCCTGTAACTGATGCTATATGCCTACCAATTCTGATTTTGTCGTAAACCAAAAGTCAAAACTCTGAAACTCAAAACCGAGTTCGTTCGCTTTTCTATAAGTTTGGAAGAATAGTTTGGTGTGGCATATAGCGTTGTGAATCCCCCATATAAAGTGCTTTCAACATCTAGCACTTTAAATTTAAATTATTTTATATTCCATTACAAAATTGATGAACAGAATTTTTATTAACATGATCAAGGAACAGGACCGTCCGTCGCCATTGCATTTTGAACGAATGTGAGAGAAACGCAAACAACAAAATCAATACGCATGCGCAATAGACGCACGGAACATTATCTCTAGTACTCTGGATTCTGGCTGCCGGAACATTATCCACTTCGATAAAAGTAAGTAAATCCCACATCTATACACAGCTTGAGATTAAATGGTGACACTTTTTTCTCTGTTGTTTAAATCATGACTTTAATAATAAAGTTGTCGAGATACTCTGTTGAATTCAAAACATAATATTGAGATTGACAAAAAGCAAGACTGCAGAGAAGGGCAATCTTTGCCGAAATCTTGGGCGCACGCCAATTAGTGTGGGAAATTATTGCTAAAACATATATAATTCAAACAATAATAAAGGTGTTCAAACTGTTTTATTAGGGGTGAAACCTCAAAAATAAAATATCCTCCCTAGCACTCTTTCGACAAGAAAAGTTCATATCAGGAGTGCAGTTGCCCTTTTTTGCAGTCTCGTTTCCTATAGTTCTTTATCCAGTCAATATGTCAATTACTCAACTCTCTCTCTCTCTCTCTCTCTCTGCAGTCTTGGATTTTGCTATATAAAGAGTAGACTATCTTCTTAGGGTTCATCATTCTATAGTTTACAAATTAGGAAATTGGAAGATAGACAGCTTTTTTCTCGCCACGTCAGCGAGGGATCAGACTATAGACTATAGGCATACACAAGTTCAGATGAGATTTTGAGATTTAAACAGTTTGAAAATACTAACTAATACATTTAAAGTTGAATAAAAATATCACACCTAGCACAAACTATAACATGGAAAGTATTTTATAGAGAAATTAAATAGCGCGTGCAACATATATATATCGTTTACAGAGCTCAGTTATTTGAAAGGAATAAAAAATGTTTATTTGAAATCTTACCTCTAGACAGCCATCTTGAGAACTAGTCAGTCTCTCAGAATTGAAAATATTCTTGAAATGGAGGCATTTCCCGCCAAAATATTTATAAATATGTATGGATGGCCCTGACTCTGAGATTAGCTCTTGAATGATTTGGAAACCACCGCGATTTGATTCAATATGTTCCTTAAAACGCAAGACTAAATGTTGACGTAACGGTGGGTTTCTGTAATTTTAAATTTTTCGTAGATATAGATAGACTGAGTCTGAAAAGACCCTCTATATCTGACCAAATCTTTAAATTTAAGATACTGTAATAACAGAAATAGCTCTTTATGTCCGTAGATGTTTGAAAACAAAGTATATATATTATTTATATGAACATCAGTAAATGACCGGTGGGCTCTAAAGAAGAAGAAATATTCAAGAAATATACAATGGTTATAGTTTGTTACCGATTTTTAAAATAGAATTCTATTCCTTTATAAAAGGGTTTACATAGCTTATATCAATGCTAATATATATAATTAATATGTACAGCAAATCATCAAGACTCTACTGTCATACTTATTGCGTAAAAGGAAGACAGATTATTATAATAATTTTTACATCTCATTATATATATATATATATAGTATATATGATTTCAAATATAATTTTATCTTATATATATATATAAGTATCTATGACATACATAAATCAAGGATCGAAATAAAATCTATCTAAAGAAATACGATTTAAAAAGCAATAACAAATCTAATATATATATAAAACAAAAATCTAAAACAGTAGAGTAAAAAAGGAGAAAAACGTAAGATACGCATAGTTGGTGTAAGAGACGGATGTTAAAGAAAAGAAAAGTTCAAAAAGAATAACTTGCTGTACAGATAAATGTCTATCAATAATGACTCAGTAATCCTATAGTCGCATCCAGCATGACTAATGGAAATATAAATCAGTGCGGCATAACAATATCTCAATTCAATTTAAATCCACATGTCCTGAAAATTCTTCTTCAATCGAAATATTTCATATGATGAGCGATAAGCAAGCAATGTTTGAATAATGGTGAATTATTGCTTCGCAGTGGCATAATTATTACAGCCATATATATCTTTAATTCAATGATAAGGATATGAAGATTCCTGTTGCCAGCCTGGGGGTGGAAAACCAGCACGCACGTAATGTTCACCACCCCTGACAAAAGATGGCTCCCCATGCGGATATGCAGTCGTGCAGTGCACTTGTTGATGATGTGACGGTGAAGTATAAGCATGAATACCAGATGTTCCTGTCGTTATATAGCTAGGTTGAAATGTGTAGCCAGTAAGAGAATTAGGCATTGGTGGGTGCGACAGAGGCGGGGCGGGTAGATTAGACGAAGGAGATGTGGGGCAATTTCCAGTTGAAGATGTCGGTGAGCTACTTTTTGATCTGTTTTCGTCCTGTGGAGGATTATTATTCGTTAACCATGGTGGAGGTGGAACACTTGTGCAAAGTTTATTTCCATATGGAGAGGCTAATGCATAAGGATAGTCAGATGGACCAAAACGAGGTGGAGGTCCTGAAAACGAAAAAGATAACATTAATTTGTTATAAGAGTAGACAATCAATAATAATGTAAAAATAGATCATAGAAGACGGTTTAACCTCATTGATATCATTGCCAATTTGTGTCAGCCAAAAATCCTGATATTAACAGTAATGATCTTCATGGGGTTATGTGACCATTCTACTAGCTTTTGGGGTAACATCAGAGTATCAAATGAATTTTACTCAATTGAGTTTGAAAATTTCACAACTCGTACAGTAACAAGAGCTACTGAATACTGTATAGGCAGGTATAATTAAAACCATTACGTATAAATATGATAATTTCAGAGTAGCCATCGAATTGTTTTACTTTTATCAATTCATTAACCCAAGGAAACAGTCTCCCCTATGTGTGTTAGAATAAAGTCTGGAATCTCGGATTAAAAATTGTTTGTATAATTCATGTCACGCGAATAATCAATCATTATAGATTTGCCTATCATAGATTTGCGAAAATTTATTGGCACAGTATAGATCTCTGTGCATCAATTAAAACAGCTTGCAATAATCTTATTTTAACCATCGATTTTAATCTCATGTCGAGATCAGATCCAGCTAATTGTGATGAAATATTATTGCCATTATCCATATCATTTTTTTAGAAATTCTTTGTCAGATATGTCTGACCCTGGTTTAAGGCGTTCTTTGTGTAGCCAATGTTTTAAGGCGTAGGAGGGACTATATAGTATTACTACTTTGAGCAAATATATCCCAAGGACGCAAGCAACGAATGCGGTCAGAATGCGGTCAGTTGTACCGCAAGTACAACGGACATACAATCGGGTTAGCTACGCGGCATATAATCAAATATTAGTGCGCCTCGGTAATGTCACAGGGTTGTGCTAAAACGTTAGTGATTATATAAATGACATAATATTGAACAACAAATTAAACGAAACTGTATTTTTAGTCCAACATACAACCGGTCATATATGTAGCTAATCCATATTGATACATCCAACGGAAATGTAAACATAAAGAGTTAGCCAACAGTTAAACGTAGTTAATCCAAACAGTCCGGTTGCTTTTAGCAATACACAATGACCAATCAATCATAATCAAATAGATATAATATGAGCAATATAGAACCATTTGAAAAAAGCATCAAGTCTGTTGAAATAAGGAACTGCAAACAGATTGTTAATCAAACTTTAATTTTGCAGAAAACAAGCTCTGTAACACAGAAATCAGATAATTCAAATAGCAACTCTGGATGTTTATATGAAGGAGGATGGTACTTTATCAAATGAGAGATTAATGTGCCAATCCAAAAACGAGAATTTCATGAGGTGAAAAGTAAACAGAATAAATCCACGAAAAATATCTCGTAGTATAAATATATAGTAGGGTTGGATTAAAAAATACGGTGACAAAAAATGCATCTTTTAGAACAAGTTTAAAAGATTGTTGCTGTAGCAAGCAATGCAGTATTACAGTAACATAATACTGCAGAATCGCAATGAATCGTAAACACAACTTAATAATGATTGAAGTTTAGCTATAAAGACATGGGAAGATGTTGAGAATTTACTACTATGCGAAACCATGGGTTCTCTTTAAAGGCCTTGAAAGAACATCAGATTTCAACGAAGTATCATAATACGCAGCGAAATGGGAAATAGAGAATGACCTTGCTGACAAAACAGGCGGATAATCGAGTTCGCTGTCTCACTACCGATTCTATTGGACGTGCAGCCGGCGATCAGGGACAAATGTTGATCCCGTTGATCAGTTGAAAAATCCGGATCCAAGGACCTTGCAAAAGCCAATCTGCTATCCAAGACCCTTAGGGCCATCTGAGGCCAACCGAATCTGATGAGCTAACTATACGTAGCGTATGCCTCTTCAGGTAGGCTTAGGTAGAATAGGGAGTACAAGATCAAAATCCAGTTACTCGTTACCTAGCGGGACCATCAATCATGATCTATTTACGTACAATAGGCTTCTGGCAAGTAGACAGCTTGGACAGGTGGACCAAACCCGGGACCAAACCCAAATACAGGAGTCTCGATAAAAAATATCCTTTATCCTGGACCCTTTACGTCTTCCCCACAGATCCATCAAATATTATCTATATACGTACCATACGCTTCTGGTGGGTAGACTTGTTTAGACAAGGAGAAAACTGCGCCTGGTGTGGGATAACACATTCTAGTTTGTCCTTGCCCCATTGCTGCTAATGCTGGTGAATAAGGTCGCTTCCCAAACATCATTTCTTGATCGTGATATCTGGAAAAATCAAGAATCGGATTAAACTCTATAGTAAATATTGCTTGTCTTAAACGATTGCTTTCTATGAAAATAAGCAACGCCAGTGTTCTATGAAAATAAGCAACGCCAGTGCAGTTCAATCATAATCGGATAATCTGAAAAACATCAATAAAGATATCGGATTCATTGAAATAGCAACATGTAACTTTATAGATTAGTTTCGTAAGGAACCTGGTCAATTCAACATATTTGACGTTAGATGTTGGAAATGATATGCTGTTAATCGGATAATCCAGATAATATCGTCCTTATGTAATGACTATTGTAGTCTACTATTTGTAACTATTGAGTCGGTATGGTGTATTATATTTTATTATAGAACAGTGCAATGCTATAGCATGATACATATAATATAGCTATAATGCATAACATCGTTCCCATGCTAACTTCCTAATTTCGTTCCTGTACTGATTTGAAGTTTTATTCATGTTAAACCATTATGTAGAAAGCTGAACGTCTCATATGCCGAAAATTGTTATAAACGAACAATCGAATCACAAGATGTGTCAATGCAATTAAGGAACTGACACAAAATTGCAGAAACTCTATAAATTCTACTTCTTCGTTTTGATGATATAGATGTTGACAAATTTTGTTAAGCTGTCGTCATAAGTCGGCGTGTAACAAAGTAATACTTCGACATAAGCGACATTCCTCGTCTGACCGCACTGGCGACATAATTTTCAAGGTAAAATAGTTAGCCTATAGAAACGACACAAAGAAATGCCGACATCATATAATTAGAGAAATCGCAACATCGCAACAAATATGACTGACAAGGAATCATTATGCAAAAGTGATTTTCTTTGCAGAAATGTACTTTCCAAATTTATTAATTAACTGAGGAGTAGCCATCCAAGTATCAAGAATGACAGAAGTGAGCAGATAATAAGATTTTGAAAATAAAACGGCACTACAACTTCGATGCAAGAAAGGGTTTGTATTTGTATAGATCTTAGTTTCTAATATGTGGAACCAACAGATACAAAGTATATGTCCATTCCAGCGTGGAAGTGCGGCCGTCTGACAACTTTTTGCCGGAAATAAAATGCAGACGTAATATCCAAAACTGTTAGTTTTTGCCCCCCTTTCTCGAGTTAGGGGATCAGGCTCAAAGACTCAAGGGCCTAAGTGAGTGTTAAGCCTTCAACTGTCAGTACGTCTATGTCAAATGAGTTATAGAACAATAACTATAACGTGACATAGATAGTGTCAATTTGTTGTTGCAAAAATGACAAATTGGACACTAATGAGATTAAATGTTTTATTTGAAGTATTAGTAATAACTGCTCACTACTGAAGATAGGACACATGATTCATTTACAACGTGCTGATAAGGCGCCTCAGTAATTCAATATAGATCCTTCTTCAATCTCAAAATAAATAAATACTCTGCAAACATCACGCTTTCACGAAACAATAGATCTACATATTTAGCATACGATAAACAAATATACAAATGAGGTATGATGTATTTATACAAACATACTTCGTTAAGTTCACATACATTATATCTATCAAAAAGATATGGGGCTTTGTACGCTAAATCTGTAACTTTATTCCGTTATCAAAGCAACGCCTATTGATCGTATAGAACGCATACTAAATGTGAATAGCGTTTTCTGAGTATGTCTATCGAAAAGGTCGTTTTTATGACCTGGCATGCATTCATGTCAAGATATTTGATCTGAGATTAGCGTACCATTATTCGCCGACATAAACATGCACGTTTTCAAATCCTATTTATTTATAAAAAAAACCACACGACACACGACGTCCAAAAAAGCAAAGAAATATCAAATTAAAATTAGCAATCCAGTAAAGAAATCGGATTATTCTGACGATCAACTTCGGATAGCGGATTGCATGATTTTAAAATAGATTCGTAGTTTCTGTTACCTTTTCATGCTTGCATAATGATCAGTATTACATGCTCCACGAAATCCTTTAGCAAAGGGATTGTTCTCTATCTTCAATTGAGTAATCTGAATAAAAAAATTAGACATTTAAACACCTTTTCACTTCTATGCATAAAATGACTTAAAGGGAGAATACTGACCGGGGAACGTTGCGCGCGGAACTTGAATTCTTCATACCAAATTCAAGTACTCGTTTTGAAACAGAGTTGGCCTCGCCTTAATTCTATTGTTTTGAACGAAATAATCAAAACACGAGACAGGAACAAATGTCGAAGCCGTGAACTCGTGACAATCATCAACGAATCAATGTTTTTAAACAACGATTTATTCCATGCATTTAACACAGATTCGCATAGTTTTATTGAATTATCACATTAGTTTGCTTTTGATATATTTACCCTTGGTTATATTTACTGAAGTTGCCTTGTTATTAGTTGGCAAGCTTTTATGGACCGATCGTTACATCAAAAACATGAAAAAGAACGATAGTCGATACGCAAGATGACCTAAGATGTCAAGAAACACAAGGATTTGGCTTTATAACGAAAATCAAAATGTTGAACAAGGTTCTTGTTTAGTGTTACTTTCGTTCAACATATCAATCGAACTGATCAAACTGTAACGCTTCTGCACATCATACTTTTTATACTGTTGATCACATAATGAACAACACATTAAAGTCCAGAACGTGAAAAAATAATGAAACCAACGTATGTAGTATAGCTCCCAAATTGTGATTTTAATTTGTTCATTTGAAATACTTTTCCATAAAATCAACATACGGCCAGAATAATAAAACGAAGCTCACACGCACGGCAGCTTTTCTCAAAGCTTTGTTTAAATTGATGACGTAAGAGTTGGTTGAGCGCGCAATGTTCCCCGGTCAGTATTCTCCCTTTAACTGGGCTCACTGTAACAGTATCTTACATCATATTACCTGGTTCTAGCGGTCATTATACATACCTATAAGAGTCACGCTTGGCCAAAAACGAGGAAAACCCTCGAAATAATGCTAGAACAATAGCAAAATTAATGTTTTCAATGAATTTTGCTTTAAAACCAATAGAAAAAAAAGAAATCAGGTTTTCATAGACATCATTTGTTTACCATGTCACTACATATGTTCTACCGGTCGTTATCGACAGATAACTATTTCACGTAGGTAGTGCTTGCAGTATGTATACTTAGGAATTGTCAAGGTCCGAAAAGATCAATACCATTCATTCCTAGATTTCAGAAGCCTAGAGAAAGTTCATAATAAAATTGATACTTTTTTATTTTATAGGTCAAACATCAACTTCATATCTAGAAAAAGGTAACCACGTCAGGTTTAACTTTTTGTCAGACATTGATTCTGGGACCTGGGTGCTTACAGTGTTCAAATAGATTATAAATCCTAGAGTTTGAAATTAGGGTAGGTGACATACGATTATATTAGATACATACTCGAGGGTTTTGGTATGCTGTGACAGCCATAAATTCCGTTTCGTTAAACACGTGCGTTGTAAATGTACTCTTTCTTAACGCAGTCGGTGAACTATCATCAGCTTGAACAATGTGAAGACGTGGTTGATATTTGTGCATTGAATTAAGAATAACCTGAAAAAATCGTATAAAAACGTTAAAATAATTTTAACAAAGAAGTTTTCAGACAATGTCTTGAAGAAAAACATGGAAATTGGAAGAGAAGTATTAGACTTGACAGGTTTACCCTCTATAAATAAAGATGATGGTGATCTTTGTTCGGGAAAAAACCCTACAGTCAAACCTGTTATAACGGTCACCTCTATACAGCGGTCACCTGTCTATAGTGGTCACTCTTGCTATGTCTAAAATAGTATCTTCTATTGAATCAAACCTGTATATAAAGGCCACCTGTCTATAGTGGTCAATTTATCTACCCCTCGTAAATGGCCGTTATATACAGGTTTCAATGTATCAATGTTACGATATTTTAGAAGTTACATGTAGTCTCGTTTGAGTAATTAATTAGCCTCATTTCTATGTGATTAGAATTAATATAGATAATAATTAGTCTTGTGTGGCGTAATGCAATCTATGTTTAAATAGTATATTTTGTATATACTATTTTGTGCATTTTGTGTAAAGTTGGTATATACAAGTTGTTCGAGTTTTCGTATATCGTGAGAAAAGATGATTGGCACTTCATTAGCTATGAGTCCAACCTGTTTCTAATACAAATTACTTGATATCATTCAAATTGTCATTTTTGTTAATATGACTTAATTTTTGAGTCCCTGTAGCATTCTTAATACAGTCCTCTTTTGACCATGAACAGTATACGTTATTTTCTCACGAATTTTGATCTGATTTAATCATACCGGTAGATACTAGGCTACATTGCATCGTAGTCATTTGCGAAGAGCATCTACTTATAACAGTCCCGCTGTCTCAACTCACTGTCTCTACTCTAGTGTGAATATCTCATAAGATACTGTATCCGTGTGAAGACTGCGTGAAGACTGCGTGCTACATTTTCAAATAAAGGGGCCAAATACATATAAAATATTATATTATTACATCATTAATTACAGACTGTTACAATTACATACTTTATAATCGTGAAAATGCCAGAGATTAGTAGTCCAACCAGACTACAATAGACGTAACACTACATTATAATACAGACTATGAAAATAAATATGCCTACCAGCCTACCTAGCCTACTGTACATAGCCTGCGTGCAGACAGGATTGTTCTTTGAATGTAGTCCGTCTGCATGCAGGCTAACTGTAGCCAATCATCATCAAATACAAACAAATTCAGAAGAAAATTATGTTCAGTTTTTGTTTGAATGAATGAATGATTTGTTTATTTCTGCATAACAGCATATAAATGTGAATTACATACAGAATAACTTAACACAAATTAACAAAAATGATTAAATAGTTTACATAATTAAGAATTTAAATAGATTTTCATTGGAGAGGTATATTTTAAATTTATAAACAGTGGGTGCCTGACGTGTTTCCAGACCTAAGTTTCCAGGCTAGGTTTGCTGCATGTTTCTCAGTGTTTTATTGGATAGCAAGACCATGTCACTATTTGCACAATAGCATTTCTATGCCTATTGGGAATCTGGTTACTATTATCATATTAAGAAAGCGTTCAATTAGTTGGAATACTTAGAATCTCCTGGGGCCCCGAGGAGCTATCCTATTTCCGCGCTTCTGGTTTACGGGGACGTTCAAATATTCAACAAAACATTTATGAAAATTCTGAAATATTATAGGGTGTTAATTGTCTGTTTAAATTTTTGTTTCTCGATCTGTCCTTTTTATAATATAGGTTATTTTGGATATCTTTTTCATTACATGAAACTTTTTATGGACAGTTCTATTTCACTGTCCTCGTCGCAGAAGCGCAACATGAGTCACCGCATCCCTGGGCTTGGAGTACTGAACATACGATATTCTCAAAAGAAAGTTCCAATCTACTGGCGGATAAATATTCTCATGTAAAAGAGAAAAAACGTGTATTAAATATATATTTACCATGCTAGCATTACCAAATTGATCAAGATGATTATTGGTCAATTTGATTTTTTGAAATGTCACAACTTGTCGCATCCATTGGGAACCAGTTGATGGCGAATCCGGATGAACGTATAAACGACCAGGTAGATGAGGCTCCGCTTTACCAGCTATTGTCCATTCGCTATTATGATATTTATAACGGTTATCATCAACTGAAACAATGTCCATCACAAGGATATATTTTAATTTTGGTTTTAAACCAGATATACTGGTCTTAATAACAGGAAACATACGCCTATAACAATTGAGAATAATAAAATATTAGGATAAAAAAACAAACATTTTTTTAATAGGACTATAAATCTATAGTTTTGATGAAAGTACAAGAACAAGTGAAAACAATTTAAGGCATCATGACTTAGAAAATACAGTAAGAATGAACAGCTATTTCGAGAGTCTTTTTAGTTGGCTTAAAGAAGATGGAGAAAATTTGATTCTTCCACGTGCAGTTGCCAAAACGTAGAAAGGATAGTAGCTATTTTGAGTTGAGCTAGAAAGGATACCATTGGTCAACATCTTAAATAATAAATAATATATTTTTTCAGGCATAAATTTTGCATAGGCCTACAGGACGATTTGGGAGTCGCATTGGGAAACGAGATTGCTCGCAACATGTTTCTGTTGGTCTGCAAACTGACCCTCTTACAAAACCTCCCTGTACGGGAATAAAATAAAAAAATTATTCAATCATCTTGTACAAATTACAGTGACTACAGTGTATAGGCCTACAGAGTCTTGGGCCAGTCTTCATATGTCGCTAACGGGTCTCTCACAGAAAAATGATTCGGGTGAAGCCTCTACATGTGTTTTTCCGTTTTAGATTTCAACAAACAACCTTTTCTATGAACAGAATAAACGCGGATGTAACATATTTGTAAGTGTTTCAAAGTGTTGCAAAGTTTCTTTTCACGTAGAGATAAATTTAGAATAAAGTACTTGAGTTTTATTCTAAAAATATAATGTAGCAGTAAAACGGGAAAGAGTTTTTCACTATTTAAACCTTCCCAAGATATAAATGAAGGTGTTATTGGTTTATATTAAAGTGTTGCTGTATCAACTAAATTAGATATTTCAACGAACACGTGTAGAAGTAAACAATAAGATAGCGTGGATTTAATAATAAAAACTCCTTATACTGAACGTAAATAAACATTTGTCAATTATTTTACAGTTATAGAAATTTAAATCGATTTGGAAAATTGATGAAAAGTAAATATGTAATTTGTATACACGGATTGTGTGTGTTTTACAATATTTCAACTCATATAAACAGTATAACGAAATTGTATCAAAAAACTGCTCCCACGCTATATACAAAAATGGGACGCCATATTTATTGATATAAGTAATTTTAAACCCTACTACTTTATATATGTAAGCACTTGAAATTTAAGTAAACAATATTACACACCGATGTTCGCTGTCTGTCTCACTATAATCGAATTGTAATTGTTATAATTGCTATCTGACGACAGATGTTCTTGACAATCAGTTTTTTTTGACAATAATGACCGATTTATTTTACAAATTGATTTAATTAATAGAGTGAAAAATGTGAATTTTTAGAAAGCATTGATTTTTAAAGAGTTTCTATAATCGCTAAAATAGTTTAAAAAACGTATTTACTTTCTCACGGGCGCCAGACATTTTGATGACTATGATATTCCTGTCAAATAAGAAATCATTTTTCAACTTTGAAATGTAGATGTTTGATACTTCGTATTATATCGTACATTATTCTGTAATAAGAGAGCCCGTAAGAAGGCTATTTAATATGAATATCTATCCTTTCAGTTACAATAAATATTAGAAAGGATATAGGCAATAAATCCTTAAACTATTCAATATTTTCGATCTGTTTTAGAATTATAGGAAAACATTTTTATGTGGTCTCTTCTCAAATGTTTTTATTATTGAATTAAAAACATCAAGTACAGATCTTGTGACAATAAAAAAAATACATTTTTACTTTATTTACTCAAAATCAAAGCTTTATATGAAGTTGGTCGGAACTTCCGAATGCCTCACAAACCGACAAGCCCTGGGGTCCCAATGGTGATACATTGGTTTACAAGGTACAAATTACAAATAAAAACATTGATTCGATAAAAGAGTACATATTTTAATATATTTGTTGATACCTTCCTGCTTTCGTGATAATCATTTCTGTTCCAACAGCATGAAATTTTTCCCACATTTCACGATTTTGTAAAGTAACTCTAATGTTACTGTCCTCTTTCTTTATAGCTGTCGTTGACGTTGGAATATCTGTACATAATTCCTTATCTCCTTGTTGCTGAATGAACTGTGCAACACTATCTGATATTTGATGAGCTAAAACTTGCGCCATTTTCTCCTTGTTGGCTGATGTCGTCTTAGATGAATTCTTAAGTTCAGTTGACGAATTGTCTTCATCATCCTTGCTGATTTCATTCCCTTGGGAAGGAAATATATCAACGTAAACAATGCTATTCTTTGACCATATACATTGGAATTGAATCGAATGTAGTATATAGAAATGGATGGAGCAAATTAGAAAAGGCTTGTACGAGGAAGATGTAGATAGATACGAGAGGAAAACTTTTCAGCTATCAACACACATTCAATGTTGCCGGTTCACACAACACATGTATTTATGGTTTGGTTTCAACACCTCAAAAATAGGGCTGGCAAGTGAGAATATGTTGCTGCAGTGTGAAATTATTGTCAAAGTGTTTTTAATAACGCTCCTCTTTTACGCCTTGGTGGTATTATCACACGAGAGGAACACCTTTTATATAGCTATATAAATGCAGTACTTGCATGGTATTTTATCAGAGTAGATGATTTGCAACCATTTAATGACATATATATATGTAGAGCTACATATATATATATATATATATATATAGACTAGCATTCTATATTAGATCAAGTGATATTGTGATGTTTTATTTCTTGGCATCACCTATTTAGAACGGAAGGTATAAGTAGCATACGATTCGGCTTAACACCAGGCAGGAGTCTAAACAACAGCAAAGTATATCACCTATTTAGCATCAGATAATATAGATACACTATATATACACCTGTTATTATATATATATATGTACTTACTTGTTGAATTTCTACTACCAGTTGGTATATCTTCGTTATTAGGTGATTTTTCATCATAAGACATTCTGGATATGATGTTCGTTCGATGCTCAATTAGATGTTCTGCAGATCGCACATTCTCTCTCTCAGCTACATTCATCATGGGTCTATATGTATATATATAGGCCTGAAGAACACGCTTACCGATTGACTATGACAGCAGGTTGATGGTCTACAAACAGTTTATGAAGTGCAGGTAGAAATGACGTTTTTAATAATAATAACTAAGTCGTTATTGTAGTTTATTACATATAATATAATATGTAATATTCTTTGGATTGATGGTCTTGCCTTCACACCAGTGCTCTCACTCTCTCGACACGAAAGCCAAACTTTGACCGCGATACGGTTTACCTCAGACAACACAAGAGTGTCATTCTTATATGGACGGAAGTCGATCGTGGTATCACGATGATGCGAATCGTGGTGCCTCTTTGTGTCTGTCACCAAATGCCGATATCAATTCCTATTTTGATTCAGGATGCTTACAAATTTCACTGATGTTTTTGAATTTGTTTTTTGATTACACTAGCAAATTTTTATGATTGATTTATGGAGACTCCTGATAAAGACGATAGAGATATATGCTTTACCACGTTACTCTCAGCTGATTGACATGCGGGATAAGACAAACTCATTACGGGTTTGCGGGTACGACAGCGGTCCGTAGGTTATCTGTCAATCAAAGTGTTACTTTAAAGAAAACCTTACGTACATCAGACAGGGCGTGCTTTGATTGGCTAATTAAAGAAAATGTGGCGTCATGTATTTCCGTTCATACGACCTTTGGTAAAACAGAATCAAATCTCTTGACACGTTTAAATTGTAGCTATTGTTATAACACTGTGGAGATAAATCTGTCGACTTAAAATTCTCTAAAGATCTATTCTCTTAATCAACTGTGTTAAAGCAGTTGGTGGTGTCTGGCCTACAGGGTAATGAAAATGACACTTTAAAGGCATACAGACGTTACCATATCTAAACTATAATGTTACTATTTTACTGTATATGTAATTACAGTAATACAATTAATAAGTGATCCATTCAGTAATATTTCAAAATAAATGTCTCCATCTAAATCATCTTGCTTATACATAATTATACTGCACGTACACAGTCAAGCATATATTAAATTCATTCTATTCTAGCTATGTTCCCGGGCTATGTTCTAGCCTAGCTACCTATGTCTCTAATGCTAAGGCCACCATGGCTAAATGCTTCCATAATGCTATCAAAATAATCGATACTTAGCTGTTCGGTTACGTGTCTTAAAATAATCTCTGTTTCTCCTAGCTTTACCTGTTCTATAGATTCGTTAACGATCAGTGGCCGCTTGAGTAAGGTATTTCAATCAGAGAGACTTAACGGACAATACGTGATTAGCAACATTGCGATATATGGTTTCATAAATGCATTTCAACATAGTGATAGTCATAGGCTTGACTAGTGCCTCCATGCGTCATCCGTTCCGGGTATCTATATATATAACCGCTTATGGTTGACCGGAATCGGACTTTCAATTCATGGCGTTTTAAACCCGGATTTAAATCGGACTAGGAACGTTCTCCGCACACACGTATGGATTGTTAAATGCTACTAAGGCCTATACTAGGCTTGTTACTACAGCCCTTTATAAAATACATGAATAATATATTTAATATAATTTTATCTAGGTTGCATCTCAATCACAATTCTTATTCTCTTAATTAAGCATTGTAGAACAACTTTTCATTCAATAATTGACTGTGATGCAATTTGCAGTACTTTTGTGCCGATGTCGTTGTATATTTAGACAGCTACGTATCGGGTATTCTAGCCCATGTGGTATAGGATGCTATATCCGCGGGTTGAAGTTGAAAGTGAACTTAACTATTAAAGTATTCTTAGAGTGTTTAAGTTTGTTTATTGTATCCAAGTATTAACACATGCTACGCATGCTGAGTTCCTAAATCCGAGAAAGGTTGACGGAATAATTTCCATCACTAAAATGATACAAAGTTTTAAAAATAGGGCAGTATTATAAATAGCAATGAGTCACGTGTCAACTACTCTAATTACTGTTTCTATGGGTCCCGCTAAATGTATTTGAATTACAACGTGTTAATACTAATTCGCAAACATAGTCAATAGAGTATCCGTTGATACCGTTTATAAGCTTGGATGTATGTTTGTGTATTGTACAAATTGGGTGTAAATAGAGAACAACTTTTCACGCATCGATTAGTTTTCTCAAGGTCGACATGCAAATATATTGCTCGAAATAGTATGCATTGTAAGTTGTATTTGCTTAGTCAAAGTTTCTATTTGTAGATATGCACATGTCCTTATATGTATACATCTCTGTATGAAGTCAGCGGGGAAGTCAGCAGTACTTGAACGGGGATAACAAAATATGGGGATGGGCGCAGAAGTATTTGAGTCATGAAAAGAGGATTTTCTTTAAACTCACAACATAGATATACTTTGCTTTATCGTGGGAAATATTATAGCAATTGATGATGTATTGTATATTAAAAATAGACCTGACAAGTCAAAGAATGTCAAAAGAATAAGAGAGCAAATTTGTTACATTACAAACTTCTATAGGACATTATTTAAACATCAAGTTTTAATTGAATTAATAATTCAGTAAATTTCAAGATAATTCTAGTTCATAATTATTATTAATAGTTAGAAAATCTGAAAATAAACCCTATTAGTAGTAATTAATTTGAAGTCCTCAAACATGGAAAATGCCCGGATGCCCGCATATAGCATGAACATGTTTTCTAATTGATAAGCTATATGTATATAATCTCGACCATATGACTTGCCTCATCTCATGCCAACAGTGTTTTACTCTGTTATGATTATGACGTCAAAACATTACAATTATTGATTTTGGTTGGTGCATATTTTATCGTGGGAATATTTTCAAGTTATGGAACAGTAACATTTTTTCCTTATAATAATATCATATTTGCTCGAACAAATATATAGTATTTTATCATGTCTGATCAAAGTTCACCTATAGAAATTATCGTAGGTTTTGCTTCTAGTAAAATAAAAAGGGGATTTTGGAAGGCAACCTTTAGAAGGATGTTATTACACTTTTTAATATTGCCACGCCCTAAAATGCTGCAATTAAGTCAATCAAACAGCTGATTCTTTTTCGAGTTAATGGAATTGAGACAGGAATGTTCACAGATTTGTAAATCAAAAATTAAAATTGAAGAGTCTTGAAAAATTAAGAATTGAAACAAAGATTCGAGGCATAATCCCCGGGCATAAGCCTTTTTCGTTTCTCTGAGTTTCACGGAAGTAACGGAAAAAGCTTTTGCCTTATCTTTGTTTCAATTCTATATTGTGCTCTGTCTTAACAAACATTGAGCACTCTCACATATATATATATATAATATTGTAGGCATAAAACTAATATAAAATTAAGAATCAAAATTTCCTAATAAAGAACACTTAACATTTGCTTACATGTACCGCCGCACCTAAATAAGTGTGAATCCGCACCAAATCTAATGGTTTGCGCACCTAAATAACTTAGTGCCCTACGGCTCCGTTCCAAGAGGCTTTTATTCACATAAAACAGTGGATTATACTAATTTACGAGATATGTAATACTTTTGTGTCTTTGGAATTATCATAAAATTCGAGAAAACAAAATCATAAAACAAAGAAAATCAAATTAGGTGCGGTAGTACGGGGTTTTGGTGCGGCAATAATTTATCGTAACATTATACAAAGTGTCACTTACATACAGTCTAACTTGAAGATTACTAATTAGGACATGGCATGATGAAACTATGATTGCAAAGCCGCGGCTCATTATTTTTTCTATATAAATACTTTACAAAATCTTGGCAAATCAAATGACCGTAGTCTCTCTTTAAATTGAACATTACAGTTTAACCCGCTTATGTGCAAGTCAAAATTGCCAACGTTTTTCATTACGTTTATCCGAATTTGCAGTTATCCGATATTGTTTACCAAGGACTTGACCAGAAAATTGTTTAACGGGTTTCAAAGCCAGGTTGCAGATAAGCGGGAATTTCATTTATCCGAATGGCACATAAGCGGGTTACACTGTAATTTCGATATGACAATATCATCTAACATATCGACTTATCAAATAAATATAAATTAGTTTAAGTTATTTTCAATTTTAGGTTGTACATTAATTGATAGCTGTAACACTCTATCCTGTATCTACCAGGTATGTAATACATACAAATAAATCAAATCAAATCTGTCATAATAGCAATAGCTCTGCAAATCAATAAAAGAATGTAGCATTTTACAAATCTTTTATAGCTATCAATGAGAATATGAACGTGAGCATTTTGATGTCTTGATTTAAGAAAAATTGATAACTTCTATAGGACCTAATTACTAAACACATTTTACCTAGGAAGAATGCAAAAATGTTTTACTTGATTCCATATTTTGTATTTTTTATTTAAAACAAAACTTATTGTATACATGTCCAACTATCGCCAACGTTTTCTCACTTTCAAATCGCATGGAAATTGGACATTCTACTCAAAACAACAAATTTTTGACTAAAAACAGGTGAAAAAGATCCTGAAATCAATATGGTTACAGCAGTCGGGCACAGTATATATGGAGAAGTAAAGTGGAACAAGAAAATATAAGGAACTCTCAAAAAGTTACATTTTTCAACCGATTGGCATAGACCCCCTTGGGGACCAAATATGGAAAATATGCTAAGAAATGTATGCACGAGTTTGGAACATTACTCATCAATACTACTGGCGATAATAGAGCGTTTGTATGTATGTATGTATGTATGTATGTATGTATGTATGTGTGTATGTATGTATGTATGTATGTATGTATGTATGTATGTATGTATGTATGTATGTATGTATGTATGTATGTATTATATTTTCCAAAATGGACAGGTACATTAAGAAAAGCATGCTTCCACTTGTAAACAACGCAATTTAAAGTATAAATACAAGGTACCTCTCATTAACAAGGCCACTTATAAATTTAGTTTAATGCTATTTGCAATAACTAGATAAATTATCTTGCTTATCTAGCTCTATTTGAAAGTTGTATTTTTTCATATTCTGATTAGGGGAATCAGGTAATGAATTCCATCAAGGAATAATTCTTATTGCAAAAGAATTCTTCACAATGTCCACGTGTGGCATTAGCTTGCATTGAAGCATTTTCGAGTGTCCACGGAGACCGTATTTTGTTGACCTAATAGTGAACATATCTTTTGCTGGCATATCAACTAAACCGTTTAAAATTTTGAATACTAGGCAGAGATCTTGTGTTATCCTTCTAGTCTGTAGTGATTCTAAATTTAAAATCTTCAGTCTATCAAAATGTATGATGTAGAAGGCAGACTGACCAATTTGTATCCCAGTATTTTTGGAATAAGAAACCTTTTGATAAGAATTTTGAGGTTTCTGCCTATATTGAAAACTCTGAATAATAAAAAACTTGAAAATGTGTTGACTTTGAAAATAGATTTTACTTGGTCAGGCCAGTTTTACTGGTACTTTTTGATCTGTCAATCGCACAAGCGTTTGGTATTTCGTGGTAAATATCATAACGCTTAGTTCAAAACAAGATTATTAGTGTGAAATCGAATGTAGACACCTTGAAACAAGTAAACAAATTAAAAAACGTCTCACAAGAATCAAAGCTTTCTTGCCACGTAGAATATTCTTGAAAGATGTCTCACAAGATTCAAAGCTTTCTTGCCAAGAAAAATATTTTTAAAAAACGTCTCACAAGAATCAAAGCTTTCTTGCCACGTAGAATATTCTTAAAAGATGTCTCACAAGATTCAAAGCTTTCTTGCCAAGAAAAATATTTTTTAAAAACGTCTCACAAGAATCAAAGCTTTCTTGCCACGTAAAATATTCTTAAAAGATGTCTCACAAGATTCAAAGCTTTCTTGCCAAGAAAAATATTTTTAAAAAACGTCTCACAAGAATCAAAGCTTTCTTGCCACGTAGAATATTCTTAAAAGATGTCTCACAAGAATCAAGCTTTCTTGCCAAGAAAAATATTTTTAAAAAACGTCTCACAAGAATCAAAGCTTTCTTGCCACGTAGAATATTCTTAAAAGATGTCTCACAAGATTCAAAGCTTTCTTGCCAAGAAAAATATTTTCTAAAAACGTCTCACAAGAATCAAAGCTTTCTTGCCACGTAAAATATTCTTAAAAGATGTCTCACAAGAATCAAAGCTTTCTTGCCACGTAGAATATTCTTAAAAGATGTCTCACAAGATTCAAAGCTTTCTTGCCAAGTAAAATATTCTTAAAAGATGTCTCACAAGAATAAAAGCTTTCTTGTCACGTAGAATATTCTTAAAAGATGTCTCACAAGATTCAAAGCTTTCTTGCCAAGTAAAATACTCTTAAAAGATGTCTCACAAGAATCAAAGCATTCTTGCCAAGTAAAATATTCTCAAAAGATGTCTCACAAGAATCAAAGGTTTCTTGCCAAGTAAAATACTCTTAAAAGATGTCTCACAAGAATCAAAGGTTTCTTGCCAAGTAACATACTCTTAAAAGATGTCTCACAAGAATCAAAGCATTCTTGCCAAGTAAAATATTCTCAAAAGATGTCTCACAAGAATCAAAGGTTTTTTGCCAAGTAAAATACTCTTAAAAGATGTCTCACAAGAATCAAAGCATTCTTGCCAAGTAAAATATTCTCAAAAGATGTCTCACAAGAATCAAAGCTTTCTTGCCAAGTAGAATATTCTTAAAAGATGTCTCACAAGAATCAAAGCTTTCTTGCCAAGTTAAATATTCTTGAAATAACTAAATATTTGATTGGCTTGCGACATTTTGCGCGCTGATGACATCAGAACTCGGCGACATGTGTCAACATTTTGACGCAACAAAACCACTACTCCAAAATGCGCAGTCTCACCCATA
The DNA here is from genome assembly GCA_916610825.1 of Haliclystus octoradiatus. NCBI lineage: Eukaryota > Metazoa > Cnidaria > Staurozoa > Stauromedusae > Haliclystidae > Haliclystus > Haliclystus octoradiatus. Next base: position 2,042,854 of record OU744450.1, read on the forward strand.
CGTTCTTGACTCTATCAACAAATATTTCAAAATGTGCACCAGAACTAGTTCCAGACTCTTAATGTTAGAAACCAGACAAAATTGATTAAAGCATTGAACTAGTCCCCGTATACATTTTAAAATATTTTTTGATTCTAATTAGTTCAGAATATCATGATGAATAATTCTACAGCCATTTTGTTATTGGTAAAACAGAACATACAGAACAAACCGATCAAGGCATTTTTTTGTCTTACAAGTACATTTCAAATATATTTTACAACTAAATTCCAAAGAATAACATATCAAAAAGAAATAATTACATTATGTATATAGTAATAGATGTTATAATAATAAATTATGTACTAATATAATTTCTACATAAGTACTAGTTATAATTTATTATAACTAAATATTTAAGGAATAGAATTATATCAATTAAAGATTAACAGTTATCGAATGTTTAGTTGTTTGCATACAAGTATATGATATAAAAATAATATTATTAATGTTAATTGAAAATAAATTATATTATTTATAAATCAAACAACAAAGTATTTATAAATTAGGCAGTAATCGCCTTGCTGTCAAATAATATCTATATAGGTGCTACTTATACTGCAATAGAAGTAAGGTTCTATTATAATATCGATTTTTATTAACCAATTATATGCAAACGAACTCTCAAAGTCAGAGGTCGTTTGAGGATAATTTCAGGGATAATTACAAATTATGAATAATTAAAAAAGTTGGAGTTTATAATTTTGGTCTGTCCCTTGCTCATATGCGTCATAATTTGTAAACTATGCCAGCATTTTTCAACTTCACTTCGATCGAATCATGAATAACGGTTACCGTTTTCACAACGTCAATATTAAACCGTCATCACCAATCACTTCAAGAATTACTACTCATTTGAGTCTGTTATCATTTTGTCAATTCTCCGAAAAACGGATTATTAACTTGAATAGAAATGAAGCAATTTAATAATGTATTTTCATTTTATAATTTCTTTTTTGCTTTTGGCGATTTCTTTGATCTACCAAACGACCAACAAGGAACAATGTTACTATTTATAGCTGATGCTGGTCGTGATAGCGCATGCGCAGATAATGATGTCAGATGGGACGAGTAACCATCAGTTATAAACTAGAAAAGATAGATAGATATGCAATCAAATCTCAACCGTATTTAGCAGATCCTATATAATTTTATGTACATGATGTAAAAAAAAATAAAAAAAATTGTAAATCAATTTATACGCCCATTGAAATGCATCTATACTAACTACTTGTATGGAGGTAAATATTGGTATTAATTAAATCAATCAAACAAACAAACATCAATTGTTTTATTACTATTATTATTATTCAGAATCAACTGATAAGTGTAAATACAAAACTGATAACAGTGTCCTGGTATTGAAACCTCGCGCGGAAATGATGGCCAGGATGACACGACGAAATTAAATCAGACAGACGATGATGTAGCCTGCCTAATTCCGTATGACGTAAAGAACATCCATTATTATACCTTGTCGAAGTTGGCAATTTTGTCCACTTCATATTTATATATATGTATGTGTCCTAGTTGTATTTTATAAGGTCGAAAACGATCACAACTTAACGCAAGTCAAATAGTTATCTAATGTTGCATATTTATGCGGTTTAATATCGTATTCGCTGTATTATCTCTTTATAATGCCAAGTTACATATTTATGGTCAAATAACATACAGAGCTCACTTCATGGTTGACGAGAGTGTATAAAAACGGTACCGTACGTCGCATGCGTAGAGAGATTTAAACACTAAAATTCGGTAGAAATAGCTTTCGACAGTGAAACAGAATCGTATGCGGTTTCTGATTGGACGTACAATGATTTTCACTAGTGAAAATATGCCGTATGGAGATTTACGAGTTTCTCCTCCTGCAAAATGCTAAGAAAATAAAAATTTCTAAAATGGCACCAATGTGTGCATGGCAGTAGCTTTAACAGCTTAATCGAAGGATAAGAGGATAATAACCCGACCAAAAAATCTGAAAGATATCAAAGTCCTGTAATTATTTTCATTACTAGATGCATATTCAGTCTTCTATCATAAAATTAGATAAACTTGGGCATACAGTGTAACCCGCTTATGTGCAATTCGGATAAGTGAAATTCCCACGTATCTGCAACCTGGCTTTGAAATCCGTTAAACAATTTCCTGGTCAAGTCCTTGGTGAACAATTTCGGATAACTGCAAATTCGGATAAATGCAATGTAAACCGTTGGCAATTTTGACTTGCACTTAAGCGGGTTACACTGTATATATGAATTATGAATGAGACATTATTATCCACTTCGGCGATGAATACATGATGAATACAGGTGATCATTTTTGAAACAAATGCCTTCCACTTATCATCTTCCTTATCCTATCAATACCCCAAATATTCGGTTAGAAATTTACCTGCACTTCTGGATACTGTTTCTGATGTTTTGCTTTGCCAAGAATAAACATTCTTTTTCGTTGAATGCCAACACTTGCATAAACTGGAATGTCTTTATTTGAACCATAAGCAGCGTGAATTATAACACATGACTATATAAATATAAAACAGACATGTCGATCAAAAGTGGATTGACTATAGTCTTCTAGGAATTGTAGATCTACAGTATATAAGCACTTGCTAGCCAGTACAACTGCTTTAGCCTGTATATATGTATACATTACTTAAATATAAGGCAGGTACTAGCAACTCTTAGCTTCATAGAGCGGAATCGGAGGCGCTTGCCTATTCCTTAATGTATATATGGTTAGATGTATTGCGTAACCCCCAAATGGTGACTATAAGGGGACGTGACACTTATTTTGGGTCCATATTCCAGCTGAGAAAAATAAATTTTGGAAAAGAAATTCCAGATTATGGAACGTTCTAGGTCTCCTTTTGTAGGATTGTTGGCAGGATCCGAAAAAAGTTGGAAGCTTAGATTCCAAAAGGTTAGAGGATATACAGAAGAAAATTGATATTCTTATGATTTATTAGTCAAACATCAACAAACAAATTCGAGATTATTGGAACTTCTTTCAAGGATTTTCTTGTAAATTTTTTCCACAGTAGCACCCCCCTGTCCTAACAGAGCTGGTGTTACCCCTCGTGTATTGCAATCTTCATAATCATCGTCATCATCATCATCTTTTATTCAGGAATTAGATAAGATCGTGAAAAAAAAAAGACAAACCAGTAGTTTCAAAAATCATTTTCCAAGAAAAATATTTCCAAAATCTGACTATATGACAATTATGCCTGGTTTCAGTTTTTCTTGTAACAATGTGAAAGTTTTGGTTGGTATTCATTTTAAATAGACTAATGACTGACAAAATTTGATGGACATGTTGATTGACATTGATTGACGCACCACATTTTAATTGTTGTTTAAGAGGCGAATGTTTTTGTAAATATTAAGCCCTGGCCAAATGACTTTTTATTTCGCCAATATTCATGAATTCAACAAAATCCGATGAAAGTTGGCGAAATAAAAAGTCATTTGGCCACCCTCACCTTTTCGGATTTTGTTGGCTGATGTTGAATTTGGATTTTGAATACATTCAAAAATTTCGCCAACATTCATCGGATTTTGTTGAGTTGTATTGTTCTCTACCGATGTTGGCGAAGTGGCCAAATGACTTTTTATTTCGCCAACATTGTTGAATTTTGTTGAAAATATGAACCTTCCTCTAAGACTCTAATTGGTCAACAATGACGTAGGTTGTCTCAAGATTGGTGGGCTCGATTGACTAGCTTCTAAGCCTCAAAATACCAACCGCTGTTGACGAAAATGAACTCAACAAAATCCGATGAATGTTGGCGAAAATAAAATGCCATTTGGCCAACCTCAAGATGTTGGCGAAAAAAGGCAAAAATCCATCGGATTTTATCCAAAAATCCATCGGATTTTATCCGATGAATGTTGGTGAAATAAAAAGGTCATTTGGCCGGGGCTTTAGTCGTTGTTGACGAAATAAAAATAAATAAGTCGAAATTATACACCGAGATAGCTATGAAAAACATTGATTAGTACATTAATTAGTTTCTACTAATTTCTCTTAGAGCATAAGTGGCAACATTTGATTGAAATTGATTGAAATCTCACATTTGAATCGTCATTATTCAAAAAACGCATGTTTTTGTAATTAGCTCAATTTTTGTATTGCTATCTGAACAACATACTATAGTAGATTCGGCGAATCCATTTACGTTTCGATGGTAGACAATTCTGTTTCAAAAACATTTGCTATAAAAAGGAGCTTACCTTGACTAAGAGTTTTAAGAATTGTAGTTTATGCTTTTGAATATCTTTCGATAAGGATTCACAAAAGGATAAAATACCAAATGGAAAATTATGTTGTGCCAGCCATGACATAACTTGACCTTTTTGAAATAATAAGCGACTTGTGACGTAGATAATGAGATAACCTTGTTCTTGCCAATGTCTAAAATCAATCAGATTTAAGGATTATAATCAATATTCCCCTCCATCAAATTATAATATAAATATAATTATCTGTATTGCATATATTGTTTTATGAAATCCCCTATTGATTTCTAATCATATCTCTTCCAACAGTTTTCATAGAAGACAGATCCCCGTTTCCAAGAAGCAGTGATACATGCACGGCCGTAAATCTTAAGGTGTATGAAACCCCCAATAAAAATAACGTTCGACTCATATTTGGCAAAATATGGCAAAATCGTGCAAATCCGAAGGAGTTACAGTACTATGAAGCTCCCATCTATGCAAATGTCACGCCAGCGTCAAGGGCGAGATGACCTTCGGTGTATTTCAGTCTGTCTGGTTGTTTTGAGTTAATGACGCAGTTAGCTTTATACTCTTAATTTTATCAAATCTTACAAAGTATCAAGGCTACCGGGATTTTCCTTTCTAACCATCTCACATTTGTTTCATACCGGCTTACTATAATACATGTTCCTACTGGATGCTTGAGGAGTGTAGGTTGATATAGAACACCTAAAGGCTATATATATATATATATATATATATATATAACTGATATATATATATATCAAGGCACTTATGTTGTCTTTGCTGTTTCAATAGTGCTCAATGCCATAAATGCAGAGCTGTTTATTAATTATATAACTGCGTTTATATACCTGACAGCATCTACAGCTCCACCTCGAATCTTTGGATCAATTCCACGTATCGAATAACCAGATAGAAACGATCCATCGATACTAAAAACAACAGCTTCGATACCAGGTGGTAACATAGCCAATGTACAATCAATGCTACTATGATCTCCTCTAGAAATATAAACAACAAGAGAAAAAATAAAATAAAATGAAGCAAGTAGAATCATATAATCACACTGTTATTCAACTGGACCTGCACTATTCGTTAGCAGGACTTTAAGTGCAATGCCTGGAGAGCTACGACACCACAAAGTCTCTAATCTAATGAGTCATTTGGAGTGGATGAAATCACGTGTCTCAAAAGAATCATACAAGATACAAGCTCTATAAAGTTTCAGTTCTATCCGTTAAATTTAACTGATTCTAACCCAAACATTCCAAACGAAAATATATACAAGCATCAACATGTAATGAATCAATGTCTTACCTGACAACTAATTGTGCTGAATAAATTCCAGGTCCTTGTAGCACTTCATTTGGTAATTTTACTTTGAATCGACCACTTGAATCTGTCAGTTGAGTACATGTTAATTTCCAATCGTCTAATGGTTGTCGAGCAAGAAACAGATCAACCTAGATTTAAAAATTGATATTGAAATGCAAGATCATCAGGCATATTATTCCACAATAACGGTGCTAGTTCCCTAGGGCTTCCGTTATAAACAGTTTCTATTGTATCGTGTAAAAGTTAGACAATGGTGAAGTAAAGTAATCATTGTCTACAGAGATTGTATACTCACAAGTTCTCCTGATAGCGAGGCAACATCAACAGGTCCATATACAAACTTTGCAGATAAAGTAGGTAGATCTGATGATGAACAAACAATGTCATTGGCACGATGATTAGCATACAGATTCTAGAAAAATAAACATGACTATACAATAATATGTAGACAGGGTACGATATAAGTTTTCACCGTTCGTAGAAGGATTCCTGGACAGTTCAAGAACAATTTATGAACGCCAAAATCATGAACTATTCACAAACATTCTCAAATGGTTTATGAATCATGGACAATTCATGAACATTTGGGGCCATTTAACGTTCATGACCTGTTCATGAACTGCTGAACTGTTTTTCGTAGGAGTGTATTCTAGCTTCTCAGGTGTCTTGCAACATCCCAAGTGCAAGAGCTTGTAATGCAGCACAGCAAAACCCGTGCTATGAAAACCGTAGCTATTTCATATTATGTCCGAAATTGAAATTTGGCTGATTTCCATTTTAGTTGTTTTGAATTATTATTTGAATTCTCCAGAAACAAAGGTTCAATTCTGGTACGTGCCTCTATCTGTATTTCTTGCAAGCTCAATTGACAAATCAAGCTGCCAATAGTCATTCTATAGTTGTCTAACAAAAGGGATCGAGATCTTGGCGTGGACCAATGAATGAACAATCAACCAATGAACTTGCTATAATTCAATTGCTTTGGGATCATTTCAAAGGGGGTAACTGCAACTAAGGAATCTGTTACAAGGATCCTTAGCACTGAAAATACCTTGATTTTTAGCGCAGTTCTTCGTTTCTGCCATTTCTCTTTCGGCATTGTCGGTAGCAGTCCTTTTGACCCACTATGACTATATGATGCAGTATTTGAACGACGACCTTTATCAAGAATCTAAACAAAACATAAATATTCATGAAATTACAAGAAAGAAAATGAATGATGTGAGATGTAGCATTACAGATATTGAACTAAAATGGAATAAATACTCAATTAAAATTGGGTCGGGGACCAGCTGCTGTTTTTTTAATATCACAGATAAAGAATAAGTAGGTTCGAAAACTAGAAATGCAATCTGCGATAAACCGCTCCGGAATTCATAATCAGTTTATGAACACTGTTTGTGAACGTTACATTGCCCAATTTTCATGATCTCTCATGAACCTTCACGAACAGTTCATGAAACTGTCCATGAAAATTGGGTAATTTAACGTACATGAACTGTTCATGAACTCAACAAATGTTTTTGCAGAAGACAGTGCAAAAAGTCAAATCACAATTTCGTTGGTGGAGAAAGCAATTAAGGAAAAGATCTATACATTCGACACAAAATTCTTGCTTGAATAATATGTTAAATTTTGATTATTCTTTAAGATACTTCACAAACTGTTTGTGAAAATTCAATTTCATACAATTTACAATGTATTTATATTGAACATTATTTTTGATTTTGATAAAAACTATCAAAAACAATTTTCATCCATGAAAAATATTCAATTTGTATATGCGTAAAAATATTCAAAAACAATATGTATGGGTAAAGAATATTCAAAAATTGTTCTTTTTGCGTGAAAATATCCAAACATAAGTTGTATGCGTAAAAAGTTTTCAAAAACAATTTCTATGTGAACACGTTGAGTTAGATTATAAATTGTTTTCTTGAAAAGTTCATGAAAAGTGTATCATTCAATGTTCAAGAGCTCTAAATCAATCGTTAAATTAAATGTTCACAATGTTTTCGCTGTAACCCCTTTGCAAAAAACAGTTCATTAACATTTCGTGAACGTTAAATAGCCCCAAATTTCGAACTCATGAACATATTCTCACAGGAGATATTTTGAGAGTGTGTATTCGAGTGAGTGAGTTGATTTTACTTGTACGCCAATTACTGCCACAATAAATTATTCTGATTTTAAGTAACACATGATGACAACATATTATTTACCTGCCACAAGATAAAGGCCATGAGATCACGTGACTCCCAATAGCTATTATAACATAACTGTGTGAGAACATGTTTTGGAAAATTTTGTAAGCCATCAGGACATGATAAAGCATAGTCGACACGTTTATTGCCCCATGGAATTGGACCTATTGAAGATGAAAATAAACAATTTAACAAAAACTAGCCCATTGTTAGCAACACATATTGTAGCCTGCTTCCAGACTAAACGTTTCTGAAGGAAAGTGAAAGTCTGCGTAGCCGATCGAACAAAGCTGTTTTGCTAACACTGTACTAGATTGGTGCCGCCTTAAAAAACTTTAATTTCCGGTCTCAGTTGTGTGAGTGAAAATCACGTTTACACGTTAAACATTAAAAAACACTCAAGCTTGGGAATTAATCGATGAAACTATTGTCTTACCGAAGGAGGAATTGATCATTTCTGTCCCGATGTTATAAGATACCAATATAATTCCTATATTTGTAAATTTTGTGTTGACTTTCAAATGTGACATTCCTACTCGCTCATCAAATGTTCAAAGTGCTCCGTACGTTCGAAAAGGATTGCTACAAATTCACGTGAAAATAAAACATTAGCTGTCAATAGTTTCTTTGAATTTTTCTTCACTGAACTATAACTGTTCCTGGATTTTAAATTAAATTTAACTCACCCACAAATACATCGTATAATTTCATCAAATAAGATTGTCTTCCAAATCTGAAAGTCTTCCTAAATGTGGCCCCACGTTTGTTTATCACATGACCGATACCCACAATCTGATTGGCTGATATCGAATTAAAACCATGTGAGCAAAGCTAACAAATAGGATTGAGTCACTGCTTTTGCAAGTCTAGTGCAGTGTCAGCAAAACAGCTTTGTTTGGTCGGCTACATGGACTTTATACTTTCCTTTAGAAACGTTTTAGTCTGGACGCAGGCTACACATATCGATTTTATGATATAACAACATGAAATTTGAAGTGTAATGTGACTAGGGTTCAGGCAATTACGCATCCATGAACCAGTTCATAAACCAGTTAATGAAGTCTCTGTGACTGTTCACAAGCTGTTCATGAACTGTTCATGAATCCACAAAAAATGTTCATGAACTGTTCATGAACTCATGGATTTGTTTTCACAGGGGTAACAATAATGTTTAAAAAAAAATAAATAAGAAATCAAACCAGAGGCAATATGATTAAGGGAGCCACAATCAATTCAAATGTTGAAATTCTTTATTCATTAAAATTATAAAGTCAAACCTCTTATAACAGTCACCTCTATCAAGCGGCCACCTGCCTATAGTCGTCATTCTTGCAATGTCTAAAATAGTACTTTCTATTGAATCAAACCTATATTAAGAGGCCACCTGTCTATAGTGGTCAATTTATCTACCTCTCATAGCTGGCTGTTATATACAGGTTTCACTGTACTCACTGTGTACATCTATGCTGGCATTTGATGTCTTTCTTGAGTTAGATTCATAGTCTGTTGACGAAATTCTCTCGCTGGGTGATTGAGGAGTAGCTGATATATCACTAATTGAGCTATCGAATGACGTCATAAAAAATCCAGCTGAACCAATGTCATAAAGAATTTTTTGTGAGAAAGGAAATGTTTGATATTTTGGTATCTTAACAGGCGAAACTGATCTAAATCCACCATCGATAATTGGTTCAAGACGTGTTGCTGCAGGATCAAAAGGATGGAATATGTTGTAGACTTGAGAACATAATGGACGGACAACCTCAGCTGAAAATAAAAAGTATAAAGATAAAAAAGTTTTTGTGATCGACCAACATCTCAAGATGGAGATCGATTGAAATCCAGCAATGAGATTGAGCGAATACGGTCGCACGGCCGTCAATTCTAACCTGTATTGACTGTTTTGTATTTTTAACTGTTATGGTGGAAAGGCACAGAGGGACAATTGCTTTCTTGATACAATAAAATAAATCAAACATTTTTGGTTATGATTATGTTTTTGACTCATGGTTACGTAAGTGATCTTGAGTCTATTCTGTCATGGTAGAAACATCGATTTTTTAAAAACCTAACATAAATCAATTCATGAAAGGTTCATGAAAAGTTCATGAACGCCACATTTCATGACGAGTTTCCTGTTTATGAAAAGATGAGCAGAACAACTTTATTTGGGCATTGCAGCCTCTGCGAAAAACATTGTACAAGTTATTTTCAATGAACTGTTCATGAAAAAATCCTGAAAAATAGGAAGTACCAATCGTACCAACTGTGTTTGTTTTAGGGATAATGATCATAATTAGTTTAAGCAAAAGGACAGTTAAACAGCGATAAGATCTCAACAATATTACGAAGTATCTGCTCACCGTTATGATTTTTAACAAGCATTTTTGAAATCGTAAGACCAATCGGTGATCCAACGTTAAACAGATCAGAAACATGGAAATTGAATGCCGATAGACCACGCGATGAACATTTACGATGATAAGATGTTGAAGCCGATGAACGATTACCACCAATAGATGAAAGACCCTCCAGTGAAATACTTTTTCTAGTAGATTGAACAGGTTTAGGAACACTCGATAAAGATAAACCATTATCTGGAGCTATGCCGAGTGCAGAAAATGCATGTTCACTGAAACTAACAGGCGACAATAAATTGTCAAGTCGATCTTCATCACATGTTAAAGCATGGTGGACAAGAAGAGAGCCAATGGAATCTGCTATGACGCAAACCTACAAAAAATATTGCAAGTTCTCTGAATGGGTCTATAAAATACTTTGTTTACTATTAAGCAGAATAATTTAGCAGTAAATAGCTTGCGTTCATTCATTTTCTTTGTAAATAAATTCAACGGTAGTCAGTATCTAATGAATTTCAGAAATACAAATGAAGACACACCAATGTTGACTAAATCCTATGTTCTCAAATTATTAAATGGCTCATAGAAATTCAATTAGTCGATTGAGTGAGCAATGAATATAGATGAAGGGGTATGTCAAAGTTGCACCATCGTTCTGATCAACCCAAATAAAAAAAATCTAAAAATGATGGACAAACAAAATTGCAAATTTCGAACACAATTGCATTTTTGCATGACTTTTTTTTTTTTTTTTTTCGGATTTATCATTTGTGCACAGCTTGCACAGCTTTTTCACCAGGCTGTTTGGTTAGTTATCAAAGTATTTTCGAAGGGTGTGTGGTTTAATAGCCGGATGATGCCCTTTCTAACGCCAACCGGTAGTACTCCTGCCAGGGATTGAACCCAAGAACCTGCGGACTGAGGTTCAATGCCCTAACCACTACATGTAAAAAAAACACACATCCTTTACTGACATCATTCAATGGCAAACAAAGGAGAAATTTGTTCAGATAGTCGACAATGATTGATGAAAGGGAATGTTGACTTTTATTAATAGTTTCGTAAGTTTCATTGATTGCTGAATGTTGAGTGTCATAAACAACTTATCTGGTCCATGAATAAGTTCATGAACTTCGTTTTTCATGTAGATATAGACAGGTAATAAATATTTCAATTTTATTATTATTATTATTATTATCAATTCATTATTATTATTATTTTATCATTATTTTGTATATAAAACTTCATGAACTCAGTAAACGTTTTGCAGGGGTCTGCTATAAATACATTTTGGACAAATCACATTCGCTAATACAAATCAGATCTTCGTGAACATAATTTGTTACGTTTCTGAACATTTCAATGAATAATGAACTCCATTTCAAAATTAGTTTGATACAAATTTGAATACTTATGTCATGGAAATATACGAACAGCAAAATAAATATACACATTAAACAATCGATATATGCATCTTTTTTATCGGAGAACTTTCAAACTTTTTCGTAGCTGGCTGTTATATACAGGTTTCACTGTACGTCTTTTTTATTGGATCACCTTCAATTTTTTACCAATCAAATTTTTTCAGTCAATATACATCAGAATCTATCATTTATTTGAAAAGTATTTTTCAAGTAGAAAACCTTATTGTATTCTAAATTCTTTAGCAAACTTACAGATAAGCGGGGATTCATTACAGTAGATCAGAAGTCCAGAAATGATGTTTTTGCTGGAAATTTACTAAGAATGCAAAAAACAGTTCAGGAATTTATGGACATTTCATGACCGTCAAGGAGCCCCGGATTTTCCTGAACTGATCATGAGCTGTCCCGTGAATGTCCATGAAGATTGGGGGAAATTAAAGTTCATGAACTGTCTTTTGCAGGGGATTTACCTCAATATTATTAGTAGAATGACAATCTTCTTTGACAAACTTGTCATAAACCTCGTTAGCAGATAATATCATTTGACGTACAGCACCTTGAAACCTTGATGATGATGTGACAAATAACGGAACAGATGATACAGGAAATTCAGCAGGTAACCAAGATGTATCGTTTGAAGAATAATCTTTAAAGAAAATTAAACCTGTATCTAAGCAGCCAATTTCAGTAATATAAAAACAACATCATTCTAATGAATCAAACCTGTAAATAACATTTATCTGGCAATCGCAGCCATTATATCTGGAGGATACCACCCTTGTGAAAACATTGTTGAGTTCATGAACAGTTTATGGACTTTACTTTACAAACTTTTATTAAAGGTTCATGAATGCCTTATAAACACTTCATGAACATTTTCATGAACAGATGAGTTCATGAAAGGTTCAGGAGCTTTACAAATTTTTATTCATTCATAAACAGTTCATGAACGTTAAATAGAAAAACTTAAATAGGACTTTTCGTGAACGGTTGAACTCAGCAATCATGAACTTTACGAACTTTCACAAACTGTTCATGAACATCATTAAACAGTCCATGAGCAGTTTATGAACTTTACAAACTTTATTAAAGGGTTCATGAAAACCTTATGAACAGCTCATAAACCTTGAGTAGCCCGATTTCTGTGGACTTTTCCATGAAATGTTCATGAAAATTGAGCCAAACTTTTAAATAACAACATACGCACAACATACCTACGTATAGACAATTGCTGTGATTTGAAATTAATAATACTGTTATGAAACGCAATTATGACGAATTTGGAAACCGTCGAAACAAAAACTTTGCTTAGAATTTGCGCATTTAAAGTTTCGAGCCTTAGTCGTATGAATATAATGTTTGCGATAACTTAACGACCATATCAACAAGAACATGATAGTAGTGATAATTTACGACCATATGATATTATCCGTTATCTAACACATACACATGGAAGGATTTGTTAAAAATATATCTAATATTTCTATTTCATAAACCAAATATCAAACACAGACATGAGAATTGAAATTTCAAAAATAGTTTGAAATCTACAACAACTTAATAAATCGCAATGGAATTGAATGGGAAAAAGCAATAACTAGAGTTTCACACGGCTCAAAATAGTCTGAAATCCGCTAAAAGTCTAAAAATTCTCGTGTCTACAAACACTTATGTATCGTGCAAACAGGGGTGATAATTATAGAAAATGTTTTGTATTTGCAAAACATTGGCTACTTACTCCTGTCACCATTATTAATGCATATTAATTTGAGCATATCGATAATATCAGGACAAACAGGTGGACAATCAATTAGTCTCAAATGAACATCTTTCTCGTTTGGGTATAGTAATGTACACACTTGCTTGAAAACCGTTTCAAAAGTTTTGAAATCTTTTGGTCTAAAACTACCATCTCTATCCATATCTAACACACTTCCACCGTACGTTACTAGGACAAGAATTGTATCTGGTGTATCCTCAGGGCAACTGATGCTAAGATTCTGCAATTAGAAATAATGCATTATGAAAACTTTGAATTTTATGAAGATTAATAAATACCCAATATTTTACAATTTATTCTTTCAATAGGGGTGAATTACCACTGTGAAAACAGTTCAGGAGTCCATGAACAGTTCATGAACAGTTCATGAACGTTAAATGGCCCCAAATTTTCATGAACTGTCTGTAAGGTTCATGGACAGTTCATGAACAGTTCAGAAAAATTGGAGCCATTTAACATTCATGAACTGTTCATGAACTCCTGAACTGTTTTTCGCATGGGTAGGGTGAATAGAATAAAATCGAATAGAATAGAATAAAATAGAGGGTTTTGTGGGTGTTTATGTATGGGGGGATAACCAGTGTTGACCACATAGATGATTATCAGTTTGGGCGCTGCATCAATAAATCAAGTTGAAATAAATAGTGTAAATCCCTGGGCAAGCAACAGCAACTTTCATATTTCACAAATTCGTTTTTGTCCAACGCGTGTTTGAGTATTTGTGTATTGAAGCAGTGTTTTCAAGAGTGGCTGAACTGGCCCGATTTTCTCGAGACGTTTCAAGAACAACTTCGAGGGTCTTGAATGAGCTAAAAGAAAGCTATGAAAAAGCACCAACATTGAAAGGATTCGATAAAATGCAAAATATAAGAAATTATGACACCCACATTCCATTTTAAAAATTCGTCAGAAACTATTTGATTGCCATTAGAAACACAAAATGACAAATAAAATGCACAATCAACAATGGTAGACAAAATCATAGGAACGGCTAAACAACATTGATTTCCAAAGGATTTGAATGTGGGGGAGACTTTGCCGTTATTTGGACAGGGCTTAAGCATAACTAAAACTATAAAGCTTAACTGATGGGTTACAAAAGTAAGTTAAAAATTTAATGGTTAGATTAGGATGCTTAGAAATAATACCTCTACTTATTTGAGGATTGTTCATTACAACTATAACATTTTCAAAAAACTATGCTTGGATGCTTTCTGGAATACAGTTTCTTGAGATTGATTTGGTAATGGCTAGTTTTGAGTTGGGGTCTTTGTGTAGTTGTTAGGGAGTTGGACCTCAGGTTGCAGAGTCTTGGATTTACTCCTTACCCTGCAAAAAAAAGTTCATGAGTTCATGAACGTGAAATTGCCCAAACGTTCATGAACTTCCAGGCAATTTCAAGTTCATGAACCAGTGCATGAAATGGTTCATGAAGTGTTCATGAACTCTTTGTGACTGAAACTGTTCATAAACCAACAAAAAAATGTTCATGAACTGTTCATGAAGTTCATGAACTGTTCATGAACTCATGGATTTTTTTTGCAGGGGTTGTCAGAAGCATTATTGCGTGACATCCTATCCAGTCATCAAATCACATATTCCACAAATTCTGACAAATAATTATTAATAATAATTCCAGAAAAGGTAAAACAAGGAAGACTGAGCTATAAATCAACATCTTAAATTCTTAAAATTCACTTTTCATTACCTGATTTGTGGGAAAATCTGTTTGATGATTAAAGAAGCCAATAGTATGCATCTCGTTAGCTGTTTCATGGTCTTCTTCATCCAATGATTCTAAAATTTAAAGAAAAAGTAAAAACATGTAATAAAAATGTGAAACCTGCATATAAACGATAAACCTGTTCATAAAATAAGTAATGAGACGGCATATTCATATAAATCACATAGCCAATATTAGTGATACATATAACTCACCTAGCGCATCAACAAACTCATCTTCATCAGCCGAACTATCAGATTCAGTTTCACGCTGTTCAATCGCGTTCATACGTATACCAAGTAAAACCTCTTGAGATGAACGCATTGGAGATACATTATTTGAAGAACGTGGATCATTTGGTGAAAGATTATATCCATTACTATCTGCTGTGTTGGCGAATCCATTCAAAGGTGGTGATGAGCCAAGCATTTTAGCTAGTTCATGTTGTGCTTCCATTTCTAGTCTTCTGATATCAGAAATTGTAAGACCGTACCACTCATCTTGCCAGGACCATGCCTGACGATGACCAACTAGGATTGGATTGCGCAGAGAATCATGGATGAAATGTTCAATTTTACTCTGTAACATAAAAACACAGTATCTTTAAATTATCACAAAGGTTTTCTGCAATCTGATTGGTTGAAAGATTGTGCATTAAAACCTAGGGTAAAACGTGGCTTCAAAAATTTGGAAACCGCTAGCTTCAAAGATAACAGTAACATGACAGTCTACAATTGTTGAAAATTGTTGTTTCTACAAGAGCTGATTGGCCTGTTTAAACCTGTTATAGCGGTCACCTCTATATAGTGGCCACCTTTTAGATTGTTCACTCTTGTTACGTCTAAAATAGTATATTCTATTGAATCAACCCTGTATATAAAGGTGGACACGGAAGGCTAGACCAAATTCAGAAGAAAATTGGTATTTTTAATGATTTATTGGTCAAACATCAACAAAAAAAATCAGAAGAAAATGTTGAAATGCCTCTAGGGTTCCAGAAAGCTGAACTTTCTGTTGAACCATGACAGCGGTCAATTTATCCATTTCTTGTAGATGGCTGCTATATATACAGGTTATGCTTAAGAGTAGAGTTCAGTCAAGAGGGAGGAAAACTCGTTAAAACAATAGCTAGATCACACAAAAAAGGACGAAATCCGCTGATTGGAGAAACTCTCTCATGCCTGACAGCCCATGCGAAAACAGTTCAGGGGTTCATGAACAGTTCATGAACAGTTCATGAACCGTTCATGAACGTCAAATGGCCCCAAAATTTCATGAACTGTTCATGAACTGTCTGTGAGGGTTCATGAATTGTTCATGAACAGTTCATGAACAGTTCATGAACAGTTCAGGAAAATTGGAACCATTTAACGTTCATGAACTGTTCATGAACTCCTGAACTGTTTTTCTCGGGGAAAATCAAAACAAACTGTTCAACAATTCTTATGATTCATTGAAAAATATTCTGTTTTCCAATCTTAAAATATAAAAGAGAGTTCCTCCAAATTTATGTATGATAATAACTCTTCAAATTCTCTATTAAAATGTATGAAAGTAGCTTTATTAGAATCACTGTGTTTTCATCTATGATTTTATTTGGCTTTCTGATTCATTTTCGTTTTGCACTTAAATATGCATCTTTTCATTTTGTGGCCTTCACTGCTTTTCATCAATTCACTTGCTACTGTTTGCGAGGAATTTACTTGTGGATCTCCCCAATCCAACTCAGCCAACACTAAACCCAGCAATGCGCGTATCTCATTGCAAGTAATCAATAAATTGGTCTTTTGAAGACTTTAAATTTGCTCTGTCATCATAGAAAATCCTCTCTACTACACAATCCATGAAAATAAGTAAGGTTTCTATAGGAGTTATCAAGCTAGATGGTGCAATGCAGGTTACTTGAACTACATACCTGCATTCCCCAATATTTGAATTCAACTTTGATTAATTTATAAGCGCACATGATTGGTGATTTGGATTTTGTTGCCTTGTGAAGTTTTAACCAATTTTCATTAACTGGACCACGCCCTGTTTTCTTTGATATGAATATTTGTGGATCCTCTTCTTTTTTGTAACTTGAACTTGGGACCGTATCTTTGATGGGGTCAATGATATCTATATAAGTCAAAGAGAAATATGAATTATAAATCGTTGAATGTTGTTCTAGCAATCTGATTGGCTAATGGTCATGTTTGGAACTCACAATGAAGACAATGCTAACAATGGCGGGATATTTGGATCTTTTGGTTTAGAATTAAATTCAGATAGTAATAATAATAATGATAATAACGGAACACAAAGGTTACATACTTGTACAAGTAATGACTTGTATATCCTTCTGAATGAAACACAGGCGAAAAGTACGAAGTACAAAACAAAGTATGCAGTAAACATTTTCAACGGACACGGTATGTTATTGTGACATTGAAATACCATTTATTTGAGGAAATTAATTACTTTCCCGTATTGTTGTGCTGCTGTCGTTGTTGACGTTTTTACTAAGTGATTGATGTGTCATGGAAATGATCAAATTTGCTTAATTTATAGCAGTCTTATAGATAAATAATGTAAAGTCAACAACTGTGTAGGTATATGTGTTTGTAAGATTGTATTATAGAGTTTTAAGGACGAAATAAGACAAACGACCAAACATCAAGATAACTTGTGTAACTCTGTTTTATTAATCATATACGTGTTAGTTTTACAACGCTGTGCAATACACTCCGGTGTGCCTAATTTACAACTAAGTGTGATTAGTTTAATGACGTTGTAAATATTAGTATTATTAATTATTATATACTACATGCCTCCCCTCGGAGACATAAGTTCAATACCTTTTTTCGTCTTTATGGCTGATACCAATTCGGAGTACGACGGATACGGGTTGAACTTTGTTGTTGACCTTTGTCTTTATCTTTGTCTTGGTCTTTGCCTTGGTCTATGCCTTGGGCGGGGTCTTGCTGGTAGGGGCGGAGAAATCGTCGGTTTCGCCACTTGAGGCGGTTTGTTTCTGTCTTTACTAGATAGCTGTGTCGACCTTCATATGCTTCAATTATGCTGGCAACGGTGTCCCACTGTTGTGTTTTCGGATTTTGTACCAATACTACTGTACCAGGTAATAAATCTTCTAAGGGTTTGGAATGTTGGTCCTTGTAGGCCTTTGCCTTCTGCCGGAGAGTGATAGCTTTCTTATCAGCAGCGTTGATTTCTTCTCTTATATCTTTACAAAATATTGCGGGTCCAACTGGCAGGCGTGTTCGAGTTGGGCGTCCAAAGAGACGTTGTGCTGGCGATATTCCATCCTTTTTGGGGGTGTTTCTATACTCTAATAGACCTTCCAAAAATTCCTTTGTATTAATATTTCCTTTAGGCGTGGTTTTCTTTACTAAAGTCTTCATAGATTTAATTCCTGCTTCAGCAAATCCATTACTTTGGTGGTTGTATGGGGACGAGGGATCATGCTTTATACCCCACACTTGACAAAATTTTTTGAAGTCTTGTGACTTGAACTGTGGGCCACCATCAGATTCTAGGTTGACTGCAATGCCAAGTTTAGCGCTCCATTGAGTTATGCGTTCTACGACATCGTCAGTATTGCTTCCTCCTCTACCAAGGTCATATACTTCTGGCCATCCAGAAAGACGATCAACAATCACCAGATATTCTTTACCAGCATAACTGAAGAGGTCCATGGCTATAGCTTGACCAGGCCACGTAGGTGCTTCTGCTTGGCAGATTGGCTCTAGAGGCTGACTGGGTTGATTTAGTTGACATGGTTGGCAATGTTTCACACTTTGAGTGATATCGTTTACCATCTGAGGCCAATACACCGTTTGTCTAGCTCTGCCTAGTGTTCTCTCTATGCCTTGATGAGCCGCATGCAGAAGTTTTAACATCTCTGGTCTCAACGACATTGGAATGACAATTCTTTGACCATACATGATGAGATCTTCATGCAAAGACAAACTTTCTCGCACATTCCAGAACGAATGTAGATCTAAATCTAGGCTGTGCTTGTCAGCCGGAAATCCTTCTTTAATGATTTCTTTCAGCTTAATGTATGCACTGTCTTTTGAGGCAGCTGCAGTGACTTTACATAAATTGACGTCTTTCAATGCTGCATCAGCTGCCACTAGCATGTTTAGAGCGACTTGATTGACTAAAGTATGAATACATGCACTTTCATCTTTGTCTTCGTCATTAGGTTCACTTGTTGGATACCTTGAAAATACATCAGCAACAGTGTGTGCTGTTCCAGGACGCCATACAGCAATCGGACAACATCTGTTGAGCTTTTCCTTCAGGCGGATGATGCGTGGAGTTGTCACTTGATCATAACTCTTGTTGTTGATTATTGATATCAGTGGCTTGTGGTCAGTGACCAACTGAAAATGGGCACCATGTACAAATAGTTTACATTTTTCAACAGCCCAAACAACAGCTAACAGTTCTATTTCCGTTGCAGAATACCTTGTTTCGGCAGGGATCAGCGAACGACTTCCACATTGAAGCAAATACCATTCGTCGGTGTCATGTTCTTGCTGCCAGAGGGCGAATCCAAGGCCACGAGATTGTGCAGCATCCGTCTCCAATCGTAGCTTTGATCCTGCTCTGTAATGTGTTAATACGCGTGGGGATGTGAGTAGCGAGATTAACTCTTTAAATGCTTCTTGCTGTTCCACTCCCCAAATAAACACAGTTTTTGGTGACAGGAGTGCATGGAGTGGTTCAGCCAATTCACCTACACGAGAGCTAAAAACATCAAATTGGCGGATCAAACCACAAAACGACCTTAAATCTGTTCGATTTGAAGGAGTTGGGAATGATGTAAGGGCTTCTACTAGCTCTTGTGAAATGGTATAGCCTTCTTTACATAGTTGATAACCACACCATTGTATACTTGGTTGGGCATAAATAAACTTTTTACTGTTTAGTGTTATACCTGCTGTTCGGCATCTCTCTATTACTGCTCTGACACGTGCATCATGCTGAGGACCCGGTTCTTTGTCAAAAATTATAACATCTTCAACAATTTTTTTCACGTTTTCTATGCCTTTGAGGGCTTCATCGCCCCGGCGATTATGTTCATCCCCTGCTGATATGAGACCCATGGCATTTCTCAAAAACCTTTTTGGTCCCCAAGGGGTGATAAATGTTGTTAGCGTTTTACTATTTTCGTCTAAGGGTACCTGCCAGTATCCATGACGTGCATCTAGGGTGGTAAACACGCCCATCCCGGGTGGGATTTGTAAAACTTCTTCTTTAGGGGTTTTCATCATGTACCCAGGGCGTTTGACAAACCGATTTAGCTTGGTGAAGTCAACAGTTATTCTAGGTTCATCACACCCTTTCTTTGGAACAATGACCATAGGATGGGACCAATCTGGCTTTTCTCCTAGAGGGACATCTTCAATTATTCCTTTTAGCATCATTTGATCTAATTGCTTTTTGACTGGCTCTTGCCAATGGAGAGGAATTTGATATGCTTTATAACATTTTGAAGGAATAGCATCTTCTGTTAGTTCAATGCTCATTGGGGGTCCAGACATGGGTGGGAGAGGGCCATCAGAAGTAAATACATCTGAAAAGTCTGCTAATATTTTTTGCTTCAGTTGGTCCTGACTTGAATCTTTCGAAGTGGGCACTATGTGGGTTGCTTTGGGAGAGCTTGGGGGTCCCAGGGATAATGCTTGTAACGGGACCTTGGGCCATTCTTTAGGAATCAATTTGAGAGCAATACAACCTGCTCTGCTCAATAAAGGATGGGTTACTTCATTCAAAATGTGTACTTTGGCCTTGTACCTATGAGTTTCACGAAATATTTCCAAAATAACATACCCATGGGACTCTAGAGGGGAACCATTTGGTCCAACTAAATGTTCATTTTCAGGCTTAAAGTCAACATCATTAGCCCCCATTAATTGGTAAAGATCTTGGAGTCCCATTGCGTCACATCCTGCCCCAGTATCAGCTAGCCAATTTATTTGCTTGCTGTGATTTCTATGGGTGGTTTGCAGTGCAATCAAATTTTCCTGGTGGCTACTTATGTGAGCCATTTCAATACAGTTTTGCGATACTTGTGATTTTGTAAAGCAAAACTTCTGCAAATGACCCTTTTTCTTGCATTTGTGACACTCTAAATTGATGGCAGGGCAATCTCCTTTTTCATGTTTGGTTCCACATCGGCCACATGCGTCATTTGCCGTGTTTTTCGCGCCAGTATTTTTCGCGGCTTGAAACTGTTTCGGTTGTTTTTGAAACTTCTGTTTTTTGTAGGCGGACATCGCTCTGTTGGCGTTCACGCTTTTTTCTGTTAATTGATCATCAACATTACGACTTGCCTCGTAATTTTGGCAAATGTCTAAAGTAGCTTTTAAACTTAATTTTTCAAGCGGTGTTTCGAGTACCCTTTGTCTCATTCCTGAGTCCATTAGGCCTGATATAACCCGGTCCCTTAATCGTTCTTCACGATGAATTGCATGGTTTGGACAATCCTCGGTGGAATATCCACAGTCTTCATCAATTTCCCTCAGTGCGGCGTAATAATTGTTAACGCTTTCCCCCTGTTGTTGATCACGTTGAATAAAAACGCGTCGGTCTACAAGTGGGTGGCGATGAATTCGCAGATAATCTTTTAATCCCTTAATAATTTCAGCAATGTCATCAGTATCTTCTATTTTGATAATTCCTTGGGTCCACATTTTTGTCCACTCTTCGTTGAGTGTTGATCTTAATAAACCTCGACGTGCGTTTAAATCACATTCTTGATGTAGTCTCGTAGCAGCAGCGTAATCATTAAATCTGATTTCCCAGTCACGAAAATCTATCAATTTCATGCCTTCAGGACTTTTAAGTTTCGGCATTGATATACGTTTGGCTGTTTGAAGATTTGCTGGTGAATTAGAAGAGCCTTGATGGACATTCGAAGTTGAAGTGCCCATATTCATAGTCTTGAAAGCATTAGTAAGTGACTCACCCTGTGACTTCATTGCTTCCGCCAACGCCTTTTGCATTTCTTGCTGTTGAGCCATCATTACTTCTTGCATTTTTGTTTGCTGGTCAGTAACCGATTGTAAGATTAACAGCATTGGATCTTTCGAGGAATTAGCTAGTTCTTGTCTGAGTTGAACTACTTCTGCTTCCAAGTCCGCTTTCGTTGGGTTCTTATTAGCCATAATAAACCACGAAATAAATACTAAGTTTTCGCTGGATTATAACCATGTAAGTCCGTTGAACATTAATAACAATGATTCAATAAATAACTTTATCTATTGAAATTTATAACTGCGCCATGTAAGATTGTATTATAGAGTTTTAAGGACGAAATAAGACAAACGACCAAACATCAAGATAACTTGTGTAACTCTGTTTTATTAATCATATACGTGTTAGTTTTACAACGCTGTGCAATACACTCCGGTGTGCCTAATTTACAACTAAGTGTGATTAGTTTAATGACGTTGTAAATATTAGTATTATTAATTATTATATACTACAGTGTTCAATGATAAATATCAGAGCTTTAATAGATTAATTGATAAAATGAGTCAAAAAGAGACTACTTCTCGCTACTCCGAGTTTCACATCATATGGTGATCATCAGGCAAGTATATCAGGCAAGTATGATACTTGCCTGATGATCGCCATAGCAGTCTTATAAATTTGTGCAGTCCTTATCTCCGACTGATATACTTTGTATAGGATAATTCAATCAAACCAATCAATAATAGGCCGTACTAATAAATTAATTTATGTTGTTTGCGCACATGGCATTATGCGATCGATTCCTGTCTACGCGACAAGAAGATGATGATGAAAAAGAAAATCAACGTTTTTCCAGCATCATAGGATAGACTCAAAATATCTGATCAAATTATGAATCATTTACTGTCATTGACATTCTCATTTGATAAAATAATCGAGAACGGATTAAATCCACCTGGGAATTTAGATTGAGCTTGTCTCCTATGAAGTCTGAAATATGTTTCAGTCTTGTCT
The DNA here is from genome assembly GCA_916610825.1 of Haliclystus octoradiatus. Classification (NCBI taxonomy): domain Eukaryota; kingdom Metazoa; phylum Cnidaria; class Staurozoa; order Stauromedusae; family Haliclystidae; genus Haliclystus; species Haliclystus octoradiatus. The sequence goes on from OU744450.1 coordinate 2,065,970, forward strand.
GTTATCAGCCTTATCAAGTCTCTTATGAAAAGCAATGCATATAAAAGGCAGTCCCATTTGGATTCACAATGATATAGGCCTAGTAATTGAAAATTGACTTGCTACTTCATCAATATGCTTGTTAATTGAATTGCAGAAGATTGTGAACCGTCTGTTTTTATTGTCTCACGTAGGTAATTTTAGGTAACATACATAACCTCAGTCTCAAAGCAAGTCATATTTAAATTGATATGATAAAATATTGGCGGCTTATACTATAAGACTTAAAAAAGTAATGTAGACGGTATCGCCCTATCGAAGGCACCTGTACCACTCCTCTATTTCTAGAAAAGTGGCTTTTTTCGCTAAGAGCATTAAACGCTCTTTACTGATTTTCAAGATTTTACGACTTAGTAGTATTATAATGAGAGTGGTTTTCTGAACCATTTTAAGTGCCTCCTAGCAGCCCGAGTATTCATATAACCAATATTGCGCAAGAACGTGTTTAATATTTGATTTATAAAATAGAAATACCCTATACGTTATCAATAAATCCTTCCTTGTGATGCGTGATCAAACATATCGATCAATAGTGGTCAGAAATTATCACTTGTATCGTTCAATATAAGGAAAGCTTGAATCATCTAACCATGATTCAAAGCAAAATTCTTGATTACCCAGGTTACGGTTCGTCATAGCCGAATCATAACATTCAAATTCATTTCGAATTACAAATGGAAGTGTGTTTGTGAGGCGTTTCATTGAAAGCATTTCGATATTAGGTTTTAATGGAAGTTCCACTCGTTCTATTTTCTAATGACTAATATCACTGGGCTACTTTGAGATACAGTGAAACCTGTATATAACAGCCAGCTACGAGAGGTAGATAAATTGACCACTATAGACAGGTTTGATTCAATAGAAAATACTATTTCAAACATTGCAAGAGTGACCACTATAGACAGGTGACCGCTGTATAGAGGTGACCGTTATAACAGGTTTGACTGTACTTTGTTAGTTCAAGCTTTCTTTTACTTAGGTGACTGGTTAATTGATTATCATTTTAAATTGTACATGACCAATTAATCAGAAAAACATCATGTTTATTTTCAGAATTGCTCTACACTTTCTTGATCTAGAATTCCAGGATTCCCAATTTGGTCGAACCCTGTTTACGATTAATTGAACATAATTCAAATGTGTTCTTCTTACCGACAGGAATGTTCGCTCTTTCTGAGGATGTAAATCCGAATATATTATCCTAGTAAGACAGACAAAACAAAAACAAATTTATTTTATTTAGTTTCATATTAGTTTCTCATCCAAAAGAAGAGATAATATCAAATCCCTGTGAAAAATCCACGAGTTCATGAGCAGTTCATGAACTTAAGGAGGTTTGGAACGGTAGAGCAAAAATTTTCCTTCTGTTCAATTTTTTTTTAATTTCAGAATAGAATTTGGAAGCTCAGAACTTCATTTTCAATAATAAAAAGGGGGTGTACAAATTAATTTTTGGGTTATGGGGAATTGCAGTCACCCCATTTGTTACATCAATAATAATACATGTTATAAAACAATAAATTTTCAGAGAAAAGACACAAAAACAGATAAATGGTCAACACTAACAGTTGACAAAAAAGTTCAGTATCATTATTCTACGTTGAGAAATGAACCAAAAATGGCAAATTTCTGGGGATGGGTGCAAAACCCCCCTTATATGTTACTAGCAATGAGTGACCTGCGCTGCTGGGTTGATCAATTCATTTTCAAGACTGCACATCTCTGTTACTTAGATTTAGAATTTGATTGACAGATTTCATCAATAGAACAATAGAACAATTGTGTGAACAATAGGGAATGGTCAATGATGCGTGTGAAACTGAGAAGGACAAATTGCTTTGTTGTTGTCACGCAAAGTTGGATTACAAAATAAAGATATGTTTTCTTTCGATGCAGGAAATAGGGAATGGAATATAAAAAACTAAAAGCGTCATTAAACTCGCGGGATAACATTAATTCTAATGATATGTTTTTCGAAATTTTTACGTAACAGCTGACAGAGAAAAACGAAAAACAAATCCAGCACGCATACACACACACACACACACAGAATTTGACGTTTATATATATATAGATAACTGATCAACATTTTTCAAACGCCTCCTTCTGTTGAATTTTTTTTATATTAACAACATTGATGTGAATGTAAACTTCAAAGATGATGATGAGAAAAGAATAGGGGTACCCAGATTATCTTTTGAGTTATTGCAAAAATCATTATCTGGCACATTGTTTTGAAAAATATAGAGTGCTGCGCTATTTCGTTTCAAATAAATAACTTCTATTCTGCTCTATTCTAAAATGGTCTCTACTGTACGTATAAATTACTGTATAATTGTCCCCTCCAATTAATATAAAAGCACTTGTGTTTGAAGGCAAAAAATGAACCTGATGACACACATTACTTGTGGCTTGATAAATGGCATTCACTTTTCAAATTGGAGTCCATAAGGCCAGATGATCAATTTTATGCCTTTAAGTGGGTGCCTACAATCATATAATCATATCTAATAACTATTTGATTGACCTCTTCCTCCAATGGCAACATAAATTTTGCTAATTTGATAAATGTACCTAAAATGTTAATTTTATGTTACCGTAGTTAGAATCAAGCCAGTCGCAAGATGACGCGCCTTTCCAGGTGGTTGCTATTGCAATTAAAGTGAAGCAAGTGCAAACTATCATCCGTAATTCTCAACACGAAAATATTGAACGGTTAATATGCCACGCAAGTCGAGAAACACACAAGATGCAAGGATGAAGGAATCAGGAAATTTAAATCCCACCCACCCTCCTCTTGATAACACTATATGAGGTATTATCTACTTCCATTGTTAATCAGTGTGACTGGTATTTGGTTGGGGCATGATAGGGTTCTCAAGGTGAGTGCGCACACCACCAAGCAAATGACTCCCACCAACCAAGCACCTAGGCCAAGCAAGTAAAATTCATCTACTGGTGATGAGTTTAAGTAATGATACCTGTATGCCTACATGCTTATACAACTAGACTATATTATGACTTACCTGTGAGCCATCATCAGAACAATAATAAGTTTCCACATCAACAAAAAACTTTTCAATGAAGGGACACGTTGTTTTTGTTTTTGTATATGGGTAGGCATTCCATGCCTCTTCTTCGACACAGAGTGCAGATTTAGGTAGTAACGATTTCAGCCATCCTGGTAAGTGACTACCGATGTGATAAATCTTTTTGGTGTATTGACCGTTGCCACCCGGTCCATTTATATAGGGTTCATTGATTATAATTTCAACACCACTGCCACGATCTTTACTCTCCACTCGACTTTTCTTCTGTTGTTACAAAAACAAAATCTATTCTTAACAAACAGCTAGCAATTAAAGCATTTAGTATTTACTTTTTTTTTATCCACAAACAGGTTGACCTAGTAGCTATTTTCCATCGGTTGGTTGGTTACTTAGTTAGTATGTTTTATGATGCAAACCACTGGCACGATTCCAAAGTGATATAGTTTCCAAAAATACAATAAAGTCAGTACAGGTTAACAAAAAAAGCATCATCATTCTTCGTTGTGATATAATCAAATATATTTTATTCAATTCATTTCTCTTATCGGCCATATTGAAGATTTCTTTGCCTGCATTTTAACTTCATTGGGAAGCGTGCCGTTAGTACTTCTGCAAGGGATTGAACGCAAGTATGAGCGGGCCATCAGGTCCAACGCCTTAGCCACTACGCTATGACCATTGACCAAGTACGTATGTGGCACTTGATAGTATCATAGTATCACAGCACTATCAGTGATGTGTGCTTGGTACCAGATAAATCAAATAATGATCAATGCTGTGAAATATTTAAAATTCAAATTGATTCCATTAGAATTTGTGAAATAAAGTTATCTGTGCACTCATGTGAAATTGTGTACAAAATCTAAGAAAATTAGAAATTTTAGTGTGAAAAATATACACAAGACGTAATGCAAAATGCAATAAACTTCCATGTGATCTGCTTTCAAGACATTTTCCTGCTTTTTAAAAGATGAAGACCATGTTAATTTATTTATGATGAAAATTTGCAAGAGACGTGTAGATTCAGACAAAAACTTTGAAAAAATAAAAGAATTGCGGAACATACAAAGTTGTATTGGAACCTGTAATATATTTCGATATCAAATTTCACCGGTTGTCAAATTCCAAGAACACATAATTTGTTATATAAATAACTCATCTGTGTGAATCGATGTCTCATTGATAATTGTTTTTTTCAGTGTGAACCATAATCAAGTTTTAGGTTTTCTCTTGATTAAATCGTGTTGTAAATATTTGGAACCAATTACCATAGTTTGTTGTATTTTTGTCTTCTCTTACTGTATTTAAACATAACCTGGGCTCAATTAGCTTGGTTAAATTTTGTAAATGTTTTTAATTTCAAGTTTTAACGGTTTTCGTAACAGCTAACCTGTATAGCCTAATCTTACCTACTCTATATTATGTATAAGAAAATTATAAGAAAAAAAGGTATGTTTTAGGTTCTCTCTTGAATATATTATTTCCCAATAATTATTTCTTACTCATTTTCGTAGCATTATAACTACCAGCTCATATAAATGCTAGCTCATTAAAACAGTTTAATTTGTTTTTAAACTGAATAGTACACCACCCTAGACCCATTTTAAAATGTGAGATTTTCAATCATAACAGTTAAATATTACAACCATGTTTGTTTTTCTCAACAATAATAATCTTTAAGTAATATGCAACTCAAGTACAGCATATAATCACTAAACCACAAGACGTGGAAAATGTTAAGCTGATTACAATAACAAGAGATGAAATAAAGGCCTATGCCTTGCATTCAAATATATTGACAAACAAAACAGCTGAAACAGGATCAATGTTTGAGTTAATATAAAAAATCAATATGTCTTGCTCCAGCTTGCGTAGGCTACAGGGTTCTTGATTCTAATTTTTGCTTTTAATATTTTTTGGGTTGATTAGTCATTATGCAAACGGTTTCACACTTTTATTTAGAGGTTAAATTACGCATTTATTATCATACAATTACGATAAAAACTGCACCTAACCGTTCATCTTCCACAAAAAAGAAACAAATTTTGTTCTTCTAATTGTAAAAACTTGATTACATTGAACTTCCTCTTCTTTCTTCTGAATTTGTGCTAGCCTTCCAGGAACCTCAGTCCCAGAATCCCCCATTTTATCAAACATTTGTTTATGACACCATAGGGCCTGTAAACCAATGTATGATTTTCAGCCCAGCGAATAGATTAAAATCGGCATATTGTTTACAGCTCGATTCTCACACTGTCACAAAACTTCAACTGTCATAAAATCACAATTCACATGTCTAAGAGCAGCTGCCGCCACAATAAATCAAATTATAATGCAGAGTAATGCATATGTCTACACTATGTTCATAACTCAATGGAAGTTCAAATGTGTTGGTTCACAGGTATTTAGATGGTTTTTCTTGTGGTTCTGAAGAATATATTTCTGCCTATAGGTTATGATTACGTAGTATTGATTGTGACTAATTTTCACATAATCACCATCAAAACTTTCTTGCAAAGGGAATGTAGGGATGAGACACCCCTTGGTAAAGGTTTTGAAAACAAATTCGGCCAATTTTGAGACGTAAAATTGCAGTATTGTGCAATTTCAAACAAATTGAAGTTCTAAAGATTTCAGTTGCACATATGCCACGCCCATTTTGTCGGGCAAAACTTGAAATATCTCCAACACAGGAGTAGGTCACATAATTACGACTGTGCTTTTATTCTAGCATGATGGTTGCAAAGATGAGCTTTCATGAAACCTGGAAGGAAAACTTGCAGATATTTCTCCAAGGAAATTTTTCAAATTCATGGATAACATTATAGCTGCTTGGGCCTAAGTGAACTGAAAGTCTGATTCTGGAGAAATGTTATCAGAAACTCCAAGATATGATCTACTTTGAAGCTTGGTTACATGAATTTTGAATACAATTAAATTTGATATTCTAAAGTGATAACTTCAGGAGCGGCGAAACTGATCTGGTTTTTTGGAGAAGCTACAGCATGGAGGTGCCCCCGAGACCTTGTCGAAAAGTACCTACTCGACAAACTGGATCATACGCGATACGACAAGTCAATACATTATCCAACAACGTCAGGCAAATTCAACAAGTGGCTAAATGATTTTCAAAGGATATAAAAGTTGGGTGTAAATTACCGTTGTTTGCCTCTGAGCTATAAAAATGGAAATTTACAAAAATTTTCAGGAAAAATATAACGTTTTAAATTATTGTAAATTTGTAATTATTGCATATGGCTAATCTGCAATGTTTTGATATTAATGAGTTTAACGAAAGAAGTCTACATTCTCAGACACAGCAGTAAATCCTGAATCACCCTCTCCCCCAATCAAAAAAAATTTTCGCCAATTTTAAGATGAACAAAAGGTATTGCAGTACTAAAGCTCCCAAATATGCAAATGTCACACATTTTGTGGGCAAAATGCCCATTTCGTTAGGCAAATTAGACAAAAGCCCATCCAGGTTAGAAGCATGGAGTCACGGTCGCGTTTTCAGGATCGCATTTTATATTAAAGCCAATAATTATTATCAAAATTAATTGGCAAGTAGATTTTTCAGCATTTCTTGATGTTTCAGTAATTTCAGTAAGATTTGTCAGTAACATTTTCGATCCTGACAGCCCTGTTGTGTATATGCTATATCTAGGCATATTGAAAAGTAAAAATTGAACCTTTTAATAAATATTTACCAATTAAAAATGACAAGCAATTATATATCTAATTCAAAAGATGACACTTGAAATTGAGTTTCTATGTGAGGTTTAATTCTAAATTTAAACCAAATCAAGCTGGTATGTCCATATTGATTTAAGATAGGGCTACAAATAATGTCAAGCGTGGGTTGTAGACGTAGTTATAGATCGACTGATTGTAAACCAACTATCAATGTCCTAGGTAGCGCATATCTCGATGATCAAAGCATATCATTTAGTAGAGACCAGACTAAGTAACTACTAATTGTAACTGATTATGTTTTAAAGTCGTCCATATTTTGTAAATATAATATCTAGCTACTTACTTGAATCATATAAAGTTGTGCTATCCTGTACTCCTCCAATGATAATGGTAGTGGAATACGGTATTCTTTAATCAACATCTTTAGATAATAATGTAGTACATCAACTTCTGCAAAATAACAAGGCTAAAAATCTCTAGTTACATCTACACATTTTATTGTGTAAGAAAAATTCGATTCTGAATTTCATTTCAATTCATGAAGAATTTCTCTATATAATTGAGTCCACGATTAATAACATATGCAACTCAATAATGAATATACACTGGAGAAGCTGGAAGTCGAAAATCAACAAAGAGCAGCTGAAATATTCAACTAGCAGCTTTTAAAATCGCTTGACAGTCATTCTTGTTTTGCCAGAAATCCAAACATGGACTAGGTAATAATTTAGAGCTTGCAAATTATAAATCGAGTTCCACATGACATAATCCCATATAATGTAACAGTTGATGAATCAATACATTTTACGATGATAGACTGCTCATGATGTGTAGATAGCTAATAAAGAAGAAAGAATAACGCTTGTTCACTTCATGTAAACACACAATGGAAAATTGCGTTGGTATTTTTCAGTTTTTGTTGTGAAAATTGAAAATTGTGGAAGTTGTTCTATAAACCTCGATGCCAAAACAAACCTCGTTTGTTCGGCAATTTCTCATTTCATTACATTTACTGTGTAATTAAAGGGGCAAAATTGACCGGCGACCGCTGCGAGCACAAGTTGAATTTATGCTTAGCGTAATTCAACCGTCTCGCTTTGAAACAATTGTTATACGCAGGCCTAACTTGTAATAAAATTCATGTCAACAATAAACAAGGTGTTATAACAATAAGCGTGCACGTGATCCTAAGTGCGTAGCGCCTGCCGGTCATTTTTGCTCCTTTAAGTAGGTACACAATTAGCATAGACAATTGTACGAAATGTGACAGAAGTAGATGCATATATCTCAATATTAGGGAAAATTTCGACATGCTTTTATATATATATCATCATCATTCAATATAATTTAGGGAAAATCTCAAAAGCTTAAAACGAAATTGACTTAAAGTAAATAACAATTTGCAGCTCGAAAATATCACTAGAGATATTGTCTGCAACTCATTACTATTTTTTCGCGGTGTTTATAATCGATATGAAATATAACGTACATTTTTCAGAAATTTGCAGCTACGATATTCACAAGATATCATGCTGTTTTTCAATTAAAATGTTTTGAAATTTAAAACATCAGGTTTTTCAAATGGATAAAAAATTTGACATTTTTAGCTCATTAAAATTTCAAGTAGAATTAATACGCCCACAAGTAATATATAGAAGTAAAACGAATATTTATAATCTCTAAATAATATATTTAGCACCACACTGAATCTTTAACAATTCTATTCAAAAATCTCTATGATGAAGAAATATATATATATCAGTAAGATTTTACTGCTGAATATATGTCTTGTAATTGATTTTTATTAAAATTGCTTCCATCTTCCCCTGTTAATCAAATGATAATTGTTCATGGTACGCCACTCCCTATATTCAGTGGTTTTATACAAAAAATTCAAGCGTCAAGGCAGCAAGAGAATAGGCAAATTATCAGTATACCGTCTCACATCATCTTTGCACAACTACGTATAGTATAAATTACCCACATATCAAAAATACAACACAGATAAACTTGATTAATCTTGCTGAAAAGGTGCTATTCGAATAAGATTTCAAACAGGAACTTAAGAGATTGGAAATATAAAACTTATTTAATCTGTAAATTTTCACCTCAATTTGTATATGTAATCTAGTTTTATTTTTATGTATCTACGTAATTTTATTTCAACCTATAAATCTAATACTTTACATTTTATCTTGAATCTATACTTATTTATACTATATTTATTAACTTTTACACAGATATCTCGTTATTCTGTAAAACATGCCCTAGCTGGGCAACAATAATATCTCTGATAGAGTAGAATGGGAGAATTTATAAAGTTTACCATTATCGTATCTACTCGTTGTCACGGCTCAGCGCGGTTCAAATGAAGTCGCTATACAGATACACAGAATTATACCTACAAATGTATTTATTATCATATACGAGGTCATCTGCAAGAAATATTTAGAATTGATCCACGTATTTAGACTGTATAAGATAAGATAAACAACAGGTATAAAAGAGGAAATAACTTTCATTATCATGACATGCCAAATTTGGTATATGCCCCAAATCAAACGTAACTTTGAAATTAGCTATAATATATAGCTAAATTATAAGGATAGGCGAGATAATTATATTTGAGCCATGTTTTTAACCAATCAAACTCTACACTTTTGAATCTAGATAAATACCTGTAATTGTACTTACTACAACGATAATTCCCATCGGAAAAATACATGATTGACATGATTGACCGGTATGAAAGCAGATATATACTTAGATTTTACATTAACTTTTAAAAAGCTTACCATAAATTTGTAGCCATTTTCTTTCTTCTACTATATTTACCTTTTAACATCAAACATACATGATATTTTTGTTATTAGTTGGCAACAATGTTTGTTACGTATACATGATAATTTGCGTGATCATAGCAGATTTCATGAACCGAAATAATAATAAAGCTTTCTTATAGGTTCATAAATGTTATATAGTACGTAAATTGTTAACTTGATAATAGATTACAAAGTAGTTTGATTATCTACAACTGATTTTAATAAAGTTTTGTAGTCTTCACTTGTAAATTATGCATGATAAGTCTGTGATAAGACGTAAAATAGCAACAAAGGGATTTTTTCTACGCGGTGATAAATAAACGATGTCGGCCACTCTATTTATACCTGTAAATATCTCAACAGCTATAGTACATAATTATATATAAGCAAGAATTATAAAATATGGATAAAATACTCTCGTGTTACATTGCATTTAAAACGTTTAATTAAAGTGTTAGAGCCAATTATAGTATTAAGTAAAAGTTTGAGTACATAGGAGGTCTCATATCATCGCTATTGTCGTCCTCAGTGTCGACAAAACTAGAAAATAGAATATTTCAAATCCAGCAACTATATATATGGTACATAATTTAAAAAAAATTAATTTCTAAAAATACTGATCAATTCCTGTATGCTATAATTCCTTTCCTTCGCGGTGTAACATGAACTGTGCTTTGAGCCAAAAATCCAACTTATCTAAATGGGATTCTTACAGCCCTACAGTATATACAAGGATAAGAGTTAGAGCCAATTACCCCTAAAATTAGTTTAAAGTCTTATCAAGAATTATTCCAAATCACCCGCAAAAGGGTTTAACGCATATAAAGCTGGTAGCAGCTTGACTAGTATAAACATTGCATCCAACATATTACAATATACTGTAGTGTCTAAATTGGACAAGGTTTTAAGAAAGAAATTTGGAATTAACCTTGTTGAGGCCGTAGCCTCATTTTGAGGTTCACCTTCAATGATACTTGGACCACTTGAAAGTCGCATAGCCTTGGGTCGTGGCTAGATCGTGGCTAGATAAAGACATTTTATGACAGACTTTTATATCGCTGCTTTGTTGTATTAAATTCTGTTTAAACCGATTTTCAAAATTATTTTTGCATTTAGATCAAATCTACTGCGAGCTTGATAAAATGAAAAATATATTGCAACAAAGGTTAGTTAAACAAAAACGTTTCCACACGGAGTCCCGGGCACAGAGTGCAGTTTAAAAGTTGAATAACTTTTTTATTTTTCAATTTATGTGGAAAGATTTGTAGTATGTATGTGTGTATTTTTGTAGCACAATGGCTAACAGGGAAATGAACAAATATATATATCAAGGTTAAGAAAGCTATGTTATCAGAGATAGTTAACAGGCAAATGAATAGCTACAGAACTGTGATAAATTAACGTGATTAAGTTTAAATTTGAATGTTTGTAAAGAACTAAACGATACAACTTCTTCAGGAAGGGAGTTCCATATGGCTTGATTATTCTATTTGCAAAGTCCTGTGAAAAAAGTTATTGTAAAACTTATCAGGTTCTGAATAAATGATGATGATGATGATGATGCAACAGTCATAGTTAAATGATTTAGTTGGGTAAAGCGTCAGTGAATGTCCACGCAAGGAATATTTAGAATGTTTAATAGTGAAAAACTCATCTGGAGCCAAGTCAATCAAGTTTTCAAAATTCTGAAGACCATGTGAACATCCAACTTAAGGCGGCGTAATTCTAGTGACTCAAGGTTGAGGTAGGCAAGACGATCTACATAGGGCTTGTAAGCATTATTTTCAAACAAACGTATCTTGTGAAAGAGCGTTGAACATTTTCTAAAATATTTATGTCCTGGATGAGATAAGGATTCCAGACTGGCGTAGATGACTCAAGCATTGGTCTGACGTACGTTGTGAACGCTTTCACTATAACAGCTCCTGGTTCTTTGAGGAAAAGCATTTCTTGATTAGGAAAGAACGGTTGTTTGCTTTAGCGGCTAGCATGGAACAGTGTTCTGTGAATTTTAGGTCTGCAGTTATTAGGATTCCAAGATCTTTTACAGAAGATGAACGTGATAATGCCTTTCCATCTAACTGATACGCATCATCCGAAATAGATGATTTTCCAAATGAAAGTACAGAGCATTTCTCCTGTGCAATTTTGATCCGGGATTTTGAGTTGCCACAGCATTCTGCCCAAGAGGAGAGGTTTTCAAGTGTAGAATGTATAGAGGAGGACTGCTATGGTGGTAAATCTTTTAAATAAAATCTTAGCATCATCAGAAAAGAGTTTTATACCACAGTTAAGTTCCAAGTAAATGTACAAAGGTAACTAACAGATGCAACAAGAATTTTGATAATCGATTGAACCGAAATCAATGAAGTGCAATTAGAAGCTGAAACTACAGGATTGACGTTTTGAGAAAAGGGCAAACACTTTATCAGTGAAGTTGTAAAAACTTATCATAAAAAAACAGTTGAAAAACGTTCAAGGGCCTTCCTGTGGCAGAGACTATCCGTGGCAATCCAGAGGGGAAATGATGTATCACGTACCCTTCAGGAAATAAAACATACCTAATTTTTAACATATAATTTTATCACGTCATATACTTTAGTTTTCAAGTATTTTAGTCTTGATGAACTGAAAAATGAAATAAGTAAAATATGTATATAAGTAAAGATGAATTACAAATTGAAAAAAAAGGAAATGATATAAAAGCAGCGATACAAAATTCATAAAATGTGCAACAATGCGCCGCAGCTACTCACAATGCAATTCCCTCTGGAGAGTTCCATCCACTATCCTCAGATGGTACTCATATAGATGTTTCAGATAAATTCAAGACTGAGTTGACGTTCAGGCGATTTTAACCACAGTCGATCAGATATGATCCGATCTGAAGTTCGGTTGCTCTGCCATCAGCTAATCCTCCCTAATAATCCTCTTCTGTTTAGTCGTGTTTATCCCAGGCAATCAAGATATATCTAGCTAAACTAGACCATTTCCCAAATGGTTAAATGCTTGGCCGCGTACATTCCAAAACTCTACAACTAGGCCTAACTATACTATAAAAACTATTACTGGACTGTAGTATCACTATTAACATAGATTAACTAAAAAAATATTTCATTCCTAATAGTGGCTACCACAGTGAATCGCACACCTTTTATTACAAGCGATTATCGGGCAATTTAATTTATTTACGTTTCAGCAAATTTTCTTGTGCAATTCTCAAGTTAATATTTTATTAATTAGAAAATTACAAATTTATAGTAAAAAAATGTTTGCCCTATTGAGGGAGAATGTACATACAATAGTAAATAAAATACTGAATATTGAGGGAAATCAAAGCAAATGTATTACTGTGACATACAAAGTGAGTGATATAGCGACAAAAAATTAAAAGTAGGGGTGATTGTTGAAAAATTTTCGGTATATAGTTATTAAATTCATATACAATAAAATAAAATAAAATACGAATTTACAAATTACAATTATATATTTTACTAGAAAAAAATGTTGCTTACCAACCAACAAAGGTAAGCCGGAGGCAGCCTTTTTTTCTAGTAAAATATATATTTGTAATTTGTAAATTCTTATTTCATTTCTTTTGAACTTACGATGGTATATGAATTTAATAACTATAATATACCGAAAATTTCTCAACAATCACTAATTTACCAAAAACAAAAAACTTGCCAACATATCGAAATCGTTATAACAATAAGTGAGACTTGGAGCAAGTCAACCATGATTGTTGAGTAACTACATTACAAATTTATTCAAGTCACTCAAGGGGGCACCTATAACACGTAACCCGGGAAACACCCTTATTCGATTGCATTCGATTGCATTAAAAAACAGGAATTTTTCTCAAAAAATATTCCCTTGAAACTCGGTGAAACGAAAACAAGGAACTTCGAGTACGAGGCTGATCTAATAGATCCAGGGATTTCCCCCACGTGGTCTTCCCCTTTGTCATGCAATCGGCGGCTTCCCATCGAGCGAGACATAATATTCACACTCGACATTGTTGTTCCAACTGAGCGCTGAACAAACGTGCAGAATAACATAACCTTTGCCTACAAAAGACAGTTGGAGCTCAGTATATACGAACGTATATATATGTATGTATACATAACATGGTTATAATTATTGTCTAACTTTTCCAAACGCGTATTTTTCAAAATGAATGGTTTGCAACATGCAAATGGTGATGCGTCTGTCAATGATAACCTTTTGTACAGTCAATATGGGACCTCTCCTTCTGATCAAATGATGGAACTCTATATTATCAAAGATAGATTACGAGTATGTTCCATCAAGAAGAAATCAATTGCAGCTTATATGCATACAATCACTAAGGCAGCTCTGCTACACGATTCACGGTAAATTGATATTATTTTGCTTTGCACATTGACTGTTTTTAATCCCATAGCCTACTGACAGGTCGAAGGTTAGAATTCATGCAGTGAGCTCAAGTGACGTCTACCGGCAAACGTTATATTGTTTATTCCTGTTAAACCTTTGAAAATACCTTTGTTTTTTTAGCTTTGAACCATTATTTATAAAAAATTACTCATTGTTGTTGTTCGGAGGAAACTGTTTTTTATAGAATGGGCTTGCATCAGTCTTTGCTACCTTGCGAAAACAAATGAACAATATTTTATTTTGAACGACCGGCAAGATATATGAATTTCAGAAGCATTTCAAAGCATTACGAATAAAATCATTACGATTTCAAAGCAGCATGATGTAACAATCAGCACGTTAGAGCTTATACGTATTTCAATTAACATTTGAATGAAAATTCTATAAGTTAGGGACTAGATCTGCAGCTATATAATTGGCTTTAATGTATTTGTCTTGTTTTCTTGAATGTTGTTTACTATACAAAACATGGATATAATTTTTGACATCAACAAAGTTGACATTTATCTGCATTAAAGCTTTCATTTAAGGCAACTGCCTGTCAATCATCTTAAATAAAAAGCCTTCTTTGATAAATTTTAAATTTCTTCCATGGACTGAAAGTCAATCAATCAGATTCTCACCCTTAAGCGTAGGAGATGGAGCTGATGTGGCTTTTGTTAAATTGTTAATTAGAAAGTTAAATATGAAGCAGAAACCCAATGTGGGAGAAAGGAGCCTCGCCTGGTATCCAATATTTCCTCTACTAATTGTTCTAGTCAGACTTTTGAACTTTTATTTAAAAAAGTAACAATGACTGGCGGTCGCTACGAGCTCAACTTGAATTAAGCTTAGCGTAAATTCAACAATCAATGACAGTCATGGCTTCGACATGGCTTCAAATTTCAAATTTCAGCATGGTTTCAGACACAGAAACAGTACAAACGAAAAACACACATGTGACAAGTGTTTAGATACTATCGGTCATTTTTGCTCCTGCAATTTGTGCTTTAGGAGGATTTTTGCAAATTTGCTTTGTTCAAACATTCAAATGCACCATACAACACACGTACAAATCTATATACACTTGCTCGTGTTTATACTGACCGCGGTAAAATAACGTTTTCCTTCCGTGGGGCTTCACTCCTCAATAAATATAGTCAAATAGAAAATTGTCGCAAAGAAAAATACAAATTAGAAGTTAAAAATAGACTAAAATTATAAATAGAACATATCATTTTGCATTATGAAAATCAGTCAGACATCAAGAATCAACAACCTTATAATGAATCATACTTATAAACTGTAAAAAATTAATTAGCCTAGAAATCCCTGTATCAAGTTGTTTATATGTCTTTAAATATACTAATATCTATCTATCTATTGTAAAAAGTCTCCTATATATAATGTCAGTCAAACTGATTAACAGTGTTATTTGTGGTTCATAATAAGGCAGGAATACTGCATTTGTGCACAGAAATCATTAGCGCTTCAGTAGCTCAGCCAAATGCCTAGCTTGTGTGGCCAAATTTAAAAGATAGCTATTTCCACTGCATGTTTTCTCCAGTGCTACTTCATCTTGCAAGCTAATTCTGTTGCTATTTTGATATACTAGGTTTCGAGTTGCATCCAGATGCATGCTTATTTTCATGCTTATATTGAGATATGAATCGCCTGGCTTAACTGTTCAAAATAAATTCATGAAGAAATCTATGTAGCTTAGATAATCTGATCGAAGCCTTAATTTAATTGTGAGACTATGGTCGATGTGAGGGAGACATAAACGACACAGTAATAGTTTCAAGTAAATAACATATCACTGGTCCCTCGATAAACTCTAAACGCGAGTTGCTTGAGTCAGACTTCAAACTCTGTTTTTATATTAATGACAAACACCGCTGACCTTTGATCCTGCATTCAGCTGGCAGACTTTACTAGTTTCCATTCCATCATAAATTACATCACGGCTATGATCACAGGAAGGGACAACAAGCAACATGCAATATATCTAAACATAAATCTATGTAGCCAAGATAATCTGATCGAAGCCTTATCTTAATTAAGAACATATTCTACTTCATGTTTTGCTGTTGAAAGAAGCAGAAAGTTTGAAGCGAGAAGTAGAACGTTTGCACATGGTTTTATTTACTAAATTAGGTACTATTTACTTGATCCCAAAGCACGTGGAAGCTGTAGCCATACCCCCTGAAAATATCCAAGAAACATCACTGACCCGAATGTCATAAAGTTGTAAAGTACAACATTTTATATCACTGGAAATATTTTATAACATTGTAATTTAATTTCCATAACGCGGGTTTGTTTACAAATTTGATAACGTTTTACTCCAAATCTTGACTTGCCCAAGTCTCACTTTACTTTTACGATTTTGATATGTTGGTAAGTGGTACGCTTACCGCTCGTCAAAGTGCGGTATATCAAAGCGGGACTTATAGATCAGTCAACTCCAAATCTTTTTCCGATATTAATTTCTGGTTATATAATTTCCAAATCAAGATCAGATGATAGCACATCTTATTTTCTTCACTTTCATATAAACACATGTGTTTTTGTTTGTTTACGTTTGACTTTCCATTTTGAGAATTACTACGGGGAAAATACATAGATCGTACTGTTTTGTATTTGCGAGACAATAGAGGTTTATTGAAATGCGAAACTGTTTAATTAGCGCTTCAGTCTGAGAAATGATTGTTGTTGAAAAGCGAAACAGTTTTTATTGGTTTTTCGCAACTTATATGTATTTATTTAAAAAATGAAACCGGCCATGTAACCCCTCTGGTTAATGACGAATCCATTGATGAATAATATGTTTCTCAAGTATATTGCATCTAAAACGGCATCGTGAATCCCCGCCTTACCTACTACAGACATACAAATGGAAATAACGTAAATTTAAAAGTAGATGGGTTAATTATTATTGATCAGCCCTCTTATGGTTTGAATTATCTTTTTTTTTCAGGCCCTCATTATTCAGTTTCACAGAAACCTTACACGATTACACAGTTATTTTATCTGAGGAACAATTCCACGGTAAGAATATATTCAATTTCTGAAATATTATGAAAGGGTCGGCATGGACGAGACAGGAAACATGCAGTTATTAGAAACTTTAATCTTTATAATATTATGGCTGTAAAAAATGTAGTTATTATGTTGTTGTTATTTGTTTACTTTTCTTTGCAGAGCTCCAGCAACATGGTGATTTTGAGTACTCTCCGTATCCATGGCGTATATTTACTGTCTCTGCAGGGGCGTTTGGTACTTCGAAACTTGTTGGTGTTAGCAAAATTGCTAAATCTGTTATTGGACCATTGGCTGATCATGCAATTTCTGTCCTTTGTCTTTCAACGTATCAATCAGATTATATTTTGGTAGGTTGATTTTAGTTTGCTGTATAGCAGTGCCAGCTTATAGAATGCGTGTTGTATTTCAAAGAGATAAAAGAGAGTGGTTTACTATAATAAATAAATGAATAATAATTAATTAAAGTTTGTAGCTTCGTAGCTAACTATCTCTTGTAACAACAACAAGAAAACGTTTTTTTTTAGTTTACGGTATTGTGCAATACTGATCGTAAAGTATGACCAGTTAACACATTGACCCTTATCAACTTAATTCGTTTGATAGGTACAAGAACCGTTCCTTGATGAAGCAATCAAATGTCTTGGTAGCTATTTCAAAATATATAATGATGATCACGAAAAAGTGGAAGACATGAAAAGACCACCTCAAAATCCACCAGCATCACGTAAGAAGCATGTACCTACTTTATATCCAGGATCAGACAATTTAGGTTCATCTGTCTGGGATCCTAGAGGCATTTTAACATTTCTTCTGATTTTTTGTTGAGGTTTGACCAATAAATCATTAAAATATCAGTTTCCGTCTGGATTTGCTCTAACCTTCTGGTTCAGGATAAGCGGGGCTAATTAAAGTTGAATGCTCTTAACCAAATATGTATTCAAGGGGGCATCAATACTATGATATGTGGATGTTTGAATATTGTTATTGGACATGGATGTTATTTGATGTAGGACATATATTTTATTCATATCTTGATAGTAAAAGGTAAAAAGAATGAGCATGATACAAGTTGGCAATAGGGAATTCTACTGATAATAGATTAAATTAATAAATTAGTAAACAGAAATACAAAATTTCCTAAGTTTTTATAAACTTTTCTTGACATTCGTTGATGAACTGTTCATGAACTCATGAACGGACTGTTCATGAACTCATGAACGGGCTGTTCATGAACTCATGAACGGACTGTTCATGAACTCATGAACATTTCTGCAGGCGTAATATGTACGTCTATTTAACATCAAAGACATATAGCAAGATCAAGATGAGTTAATCAATGTGGTGATAAATATTCACCACATGAATCTATACCTACAAATGTTTGATCTATTTTATAGCTAAAGATCGTGCTATTACTCATCCACTTATTTGTCCATCAAACAAATTTTACATAACTGGTTTACATTGGTCACGATTGCCTAATGTCTTACAAATTCTGTTGGAGATTATGTTTTATCCAAGGTAGGTTTGAATGTTATATAAGTTTTCTCGTATAACCCGTTCTGATCAGAGTCAGACCAAAAGGATAATCCTTCAATCCTAGATTCAAGAAAATTGATATTATTAATACCAAATACCATTGTACATATACCAAGGGTGATCACTATAGACATGTGACTGCTGTATAGAGATGATCGTAATATCAGGTTTTACTGTACCAATTTTATGGAATGACGATGCAACCATTTTTGTTTCTAATAGATAATGAATTACGTTATCTTGAGTTAAAAAACCCTTCCTTATGGATTTATTGGATAGGCTATATGCATCCGAATTGTTGCGGATACGCAATATTAGAGGTGTACAGGAGCCGGAGTCAAACTCCAGTCTGGCAGGAGTATCCATATTTCAACAGGAACCAAACTGGAGAATATTTAACCAGTCAGGATCAGAAGTCGCAGCCGGAGTCTAGAATTAAATCCTGTTTATTTCTTAATTAGTATTGTAAAGTTAAATATTGTCTGGATATTCTACATAGAGGTTGGATTGTTAATGTATTTCAAATTATGTTAATTTATTTTTTACTTTTTAATGTTTGGTTAAAATTGAGGTGATAAATTAATTAATTCTCAGGACATTTATAGGAGTTTGTCTGAAATAGTTTGGAGCCGATGTCAGAGTTTGAATCTATTTTTCATATATTTTTGGGGGCGGACTCAGAGTTCAACACTTCTATATGGACTTTTTTCGGATTCAGGGTCTGAAAATTCTGACTCTGTACACCACCGGTAACCAAGTTTTAGGTCAGTTTGTTTAATACAGTTTTTGTGTTTTCTTTTCAGTCCTATTGATCCAAAAAGTAACAAAGAACCATTTTTCCATTTTTCTGCCATTCAAGGTGATATCTCATTGATACTAGATGGAGACGCTCTTGCAAAGTAAGTCTTTTACATAACAGAAACAAAAATACTTCTCTCCAGTTCCGCATCCTGGGAAACTGCGAACATAATCAGAAGGTTTCACTTATGTAGGAGATTTAATAACGACACAATTCATATAATTTTGATACTCTTTATTATGATATGGCAGGCCGTGTCTGCTGACATTACAGGGAGAGATGCTAAGGGCTACTATGGCCGTTAGTCAGAGCTCTTTGATACAACAGGCACGACCGTACAGTAAAATAGTAAGAGGCGAAAGAGAGCGTTTACGTGGTACAGTTTACACACATATAGATTTACAGGAGATGATTAACAATAGACAAATATACGAGGACGTGAATACAATATAAAACCACTACACTTCTAAGTTTTGTTTTCATTTTCAAATTAGCCTATTTCGATTTCAAAATTGCTTTTATTTTGAATTCATGTTATGGACTTTATCAAGCTCCAAACAAGCAAGTCAAGTTTAATCTACTGTATTTTGTAGGCAACAATCCTTCAAAATGTTCAACTTAATTTTTAATCCAAATTGTGCTTTGTCCGCGGAAGGCTAATATGATGTTAAATATTTTTGAGGGGACCTCAGAACTTTTCCTTCTGTGAAATGGAAAAATCAACCTGCCCTTTCCCCCCTTTTAGATAACCTGTGTATATGCCTATATGGGTTACCTTATATGTATGTAAGGTAACCTGCTTCAAATGGTCACAATGGAGGATCAACTCAAATGAAAGAGCAACCCGATTTAGGATATACAGTGTAACCCGCTTAAGTCAAAATTGCCAACGGTTTTCATTGCATTTATCCAAATTTGCGGTTATCCGAAATTGTTCACCAAGGACTTGACCAGAAAATTGTTTAACGGATTTCAAAGCCAGGTTGCAGATACACGGGAATTTCACTTATCCGAATTGCACATAAGCGGGTTACACTGTATGATCATATCAGATCAGGATCTACTATATCGTCTGTGTTTCAAAACCCCTAAAGCTTAACTCAGCCTTGATTTATATAAAACATCAAATGAGTATCAGTATCATCTGATGCAAGATGGAATGGTCCAGAGGGAATCGCATTGTGAAGAGCTGCGCCGTACTGCTGCGCCTTGAATGATTGATACATATCTGCCATTAGATCTGTTGAAATTGATCTGCAGTTGTCCCGGCTGATATCAATAAAGAGCATTTACAATCATTGCTCTTCAGTCAAACCTGTTATAACGGTCACCTCTATATAGCGGCCACCTGTCTATAGTGGTCACTCTTTCAATCTCTAAAGTAGTATTTTCTATTGCATCAAACCTGTATACAAAGGCCACCTGTCTATAGTGGTCAATTTATCTACCTCTCTTAGCTGGCCGTTATATGCAGGTTTCACTGTAGCACAAAGAGCCACTCCTCCAGAAATAGAAGAGTGGTACGGGCGCCTTTGGTAGGGTGGTGATAGTCTCTCAGTTACTACTTTTACTTACAACACTAATGTATTTGTACTGTCTTATTGTCAAGATTCCCTCCTGATTCTCTGTACACTTCAACGAACGACGAGAGTTGGCGAATGATAAAAATCGGTGACAATCCTCTTGGTTTCGGTATGTTCACTTAGACTCAATTTATGATTTTGTTATCCCTTCATAGAGACCTGAGTAATCTAGTCTGGTTTTGGTCCTGTGTTTTTGTGAATGTGTTCTGTTCAGGGTCGGACAAAAGTAGGAATCCTGGAATCCTAGATAAACCGACACTACCCGACTGCTGACTGGGCTGCAATTCCTATAGCCATACATGAACTAAACTACATGTATGATTTACCTGATTCAAGAGACCAAGCTGTCTTTCAGAAGGCATTCATATTTGACCACATATTTGTAATGATTCATGGACTGATACTCAGGGTTAATTAATGTGATTGGTCATTTTCGGGATTGCCCATTACAGTCAAACCTGTTACACCAGTCACCTCTATATATCAGCCATCTGTCTATAATGGCCAGTCCTGTATTGTCTAAATGACTATTTTTTATTGAATCTGTCCTGCATATAAGGTAACCTGCATCTAGTGGTCAATTTATCTCTCTTGTAGCTGGCATTTATGTGCTAGGCTCACCCCACTTCACTCGCTACGTCTAGTTGATCAGTTGTTTGTAGGCAACGTAATAGTGAGATGGTCTACTTCGAATATTCTCAATTATCTTAATGTGTTTTTACAAGAGTATACCAATGGTGCATTTATTAGGATTGTCTCATCAACATCTATTATCCGAATACGTCCTTGATGCCAACTAATGCGTTGTGTTTGGTATTCAGTATGTTTTCTTAACAAACATATCATTTCATGGCCTTCAATGATCTATCCATTAGTAATAGTTTTATGAAGTTTAATCTTATGTAATGAGGTACGATAGCCTGCGTGCAAACTAAAACGTTTCTAAAGGATACAAACGAAGTTGATAATATGTATTAATTTAAGAAGAAATGAGAATCAGTAATTAGTAATTTTACAAATTAAACTGTGCAAGAAAGGCATGGAATATTGGGGTATTGACATTGTATATGAATTATCATAAA
The DNA here is from genome assembly GCA_916610825.1 of Haliclystus octoradiatus. NCBI lineage: Eukaryota > Metazoa > Cnidaria > Staurozoa > Stauromedusae > Haliclystidae > Haliclystus > Haliclystus octoradiatus. The sequence goes on from OU744450.1 coordinate 2,088,023, forward strand.
TGAATGACCCCGTTGTATATTGTATAATTGCAGCTTATTTATCATGATAACATTTATCCGGTTTTGTAAAAATTTTGTTTTCAGGATTTGTATTTATGTTCTCAAATTAAGTTATAATTTAATTGAATACTGATGCTGACAATTGAATAGGGATTTCAGCTCAATTCAGATGGCAGAGCAACAAGTCACCAATTCTGATGGTCTATGGTTCCAGTCCGCCTTCATTTTAATTGGACTGTGGACATCACAATACACTGACTTGTGATGTCGCATGGAAATGATTCAGTTTCATATTCGATGTTCTTTTTAAAACTCATTCAATTAATTCAATGGCCAATTAATTATCTTATAGATGTCCATGGCGTCGTTGCTCAGGTGTCTGAACCAATAGCAACCACTGGCATATCGACTTACTATATCAGTACATATAAATATGGACATACGCTGGTTTGTATTTTGTTTTCATCTTAATAATTAATCACTATATATTACGTAAAGAAGATGACGATAAAATTGACCTTATCTTATCAATTAAACGTGCTGGTGGTATCAGATTCATTATCTTCATTTATCGAGGTATTCTCGACAGAAATAAAAACGTAAAAACAGCAAAAAATGTGGTGGAAAAACGGATTGGGAAAATGTGTTTTTTGATATTATTTTTCTCGAAATGAGATGTGTTCATTTTCATCTCGAACATTTAATTTCACATATTTATGCATTTTGTAAAAATTTAAAAGTGTGATGATAATTATTACAATAATTTAACTAAAATAATTATGATAATATAAAATCAAAAATATAAAAATGACTCATCACGATAATTCAAACATTTGAGACTAATATCACGGTAATTCAAAAGTATGTCGCTAATTATCACGGTAAATAAAATATTTGGTGATAATTTTTGTCGCAATCAATATTATCATCTATAATCGTGAAATGATTTATAAATTCATCATTGATGAGTTCCACAATAAAATTTGACTAAAACAAGAAACAGGAAAGTATTTATGGTATTTTTATGAACATTTATGTTAATTTCAAGTTGCCCGGAGAAACCTGCCGTTACAGTTTTGAATCAACAAAACAAATTAAAAATATTACGCAAAATCGTCAGCTATATACGTCGAATTTAAGAAGCTTTTGTGATATTTTCTCAATATTATTCATCTCACTAATTACTGAATCAGCTTGATATCAAGATCTCTTATCAATTAAATATCAATATCTCTATTAATAATTAACTCAAAAAAGGTTTGTCGACATTGCCAGCGGTTGCTTTCTACGATTAATTGAAACGCATCTGTTTGACGCCTTGGACATAATCACTAGTCAAGCCTAATCAACGTAATCGTTATCACATATCGAGAATTATATTTGAAAATGATTTTCAATCTTCACAGAGGAATGTGGTATAGTCGCGCAGGTGGCTGACCCACTGTCTAACGCTGGTATATCAACATACTACGTCAGTACTTATCTCAATGATCAGTCACTGGTAGGTCACGTGATCAAGTTATTGTTCTTTTTGTCTCCAGCTATGTGTGATAGTGAATGACACCCGTTTACTTTCGATAATTATTATATATCACGATAACATGTGTGATAGAACGACACCATTTGTTTCCTATACATGACGACGACAGCATCAGATTTTTGTTAGAACTGTAAATATGTGTGATAGAACGACCCCATTTGTTTCCTATACATGACGACGACAGCATCAGATTTTTGTTAGAACTGTAAATATGTGTGATAGAACGACACCATTTGTTTCCTATACATGACGACGTCGGCATCAGATTTTTGTTAGAACTTTTAAATATGTTGTGATAGAACGACACCCGTTTACTTTCTATACATCGCAATAAATTCAAATTCATGTTATTGTACAAGAATGTAAGCGAGGTTGAATTCCAACTCAAATGTTTTGATTGAAATTTTTGCATTGAAATATTTTTGATCTGTTTTCTTCTTGTCTTTTTGATTTGAATTTGAAATGTCCACGCTACCGTTTGTGTTTCGTTTTTGAATGCTTCTTCAGACTGATAAACAATGCTCTGATAGAATATGAAGTAATCCCAGATAAAATGATAAATTTCTATAGAAACACCGTTAGATGTTACTTCATTTCTTTCATTTCAAAAACATTTTGAGTTTTCCCGCCAATTCCAGGATTTGAAAACCAGGTCTTTGTTTTCTCTTCAATTCGTCACGTGATCATTTCATCTGAAGTTAATCCTTAACTTTTGGTTAGATAATAATCAAAACAATCCTAACCATAATTTACCGAAATTAGGAGAAATTATCAATGATGTTTTGTGTTTTAACTTTTGGTTGAATGGATTGAAGTATTTTGAGCTTTTAAATTGTTTATCGTGCATAATATCATATGATAATATCTCGGTCTATTTATTTTAAAGTATAATGGATTTTGACTTTCTAACGGAAATCAACACTCTTACAAGGAAATGACTTACATGACTGCCCTATAGTTCAAATTTATTAAAGTTTGAAATCATTCGCTTTTTATTTTTCTAGCTCGATAATTCTGATATTTGCGTAACACCAAAATCCAATGTAGGCCGAACGCCACAGAGCTAAAACTGCAGGTTTCTCCGTACAGCTTGAAAATCACATAAAAGAGTTCATAAAAATATGCTAAACAATTCCCTATTCCTTGTTTTAACTAAATTTTATTGTAAACCCTTCAAAAATCCAATTTATATTCATGATTCCCGGTCAAAGCCTTTTTTACAATTTTGAGAAAATGCTCCATGTGAGCTTCATGATCTTTGATTCTTTTGTTTCCCTTGATTTTGCGAATCCATAGAAGCATGACGAAACACAAAATGTATGAATTAAGAGGGCTTTGACCGTGAAATGATTTATAAATTCATCGTTAATGAGCTCCACAATAAACTTTGCTAATGCTTTTGCACCTCTATTTCCGATGAAATCCGCTCATCAAGTGTCTGGAGGATCCTGATGGTGGCTGAACTTCTCCATCCTTGAGGAAAATTAAAACTTTCTGTGAAATTTCATCGAATTGTTGGATTAAATAAATGCTAGGATGTGACAAGATTTGGTAGCAAAATCCTTAAATGGTTATGAAAAATTACGATTCCAGAAGATTAAAACGTTTTCCTGAATTTTTCAAATATTGACCAGAAGCTCGTTTGAAATTTTTTATATTTGAGGCAAGTGTTATTTTGAACTAAAACTGGGTTGAACTTGCGAAAAAATGTATGTGCACCCAACGAGGAATCAAACTGCGGCCTCCCTCGTTTGCTGCAGGCATTCTATACCACTGAAACTGACATAATTAATTGTTGGAATGTGACATACATAATTGTAAAAATAGGAAGGAAATGTTACTTAAAGGAGCAAAAATGACCGGCAGGCGCCACGCACTTAGGATCACGTGCACGCTTATTGTTATAACACAATGTTCATTGTTGACATGAATTTTATTACAAGTTAGGCCTGCGTATAACAATTGTTTCAAAGCGAGACGGTTGAATTACGCTAAGCATAAATTCAACTTGTACTCGCAGCGGTCGCCGGTCAATTTTGCCCCTTTAAGATTTCGAAAGAAGAAACCTTATGATCAGAGAATCTGCTCTTATTCGAGGGATATGAACAAATATAAATATGAATTATTTACATCTTTTTTTTTTTAGGTGTTAGATACTGATATTGAGCAAGTTTTGGAATTATTGAAAAGTCGAAGAATTGTAGAGGAAGACGCTATATAGTGAATAAAGGGTATCATGCACAAACTGTTATTGAATAATTTGTTGTTTCATTTGTTGTTTGAAGTTCATATAAAAATGATATATTTTAAAAATAAATCCTTAAGTAAAACGATATTCAGTATTATACCCGGTATTATGTTTAGTTATTAAATTGTTTTTGACGGGTTTTGGTTTTTGTGATTGAAAAATCTCATATATTATAGTTATAGTAATAATATATGGTGATTGAGTCAAAGAATACACACTCTGTACTGTTACTCAAGTTTCAAGCATTTCACTGCGATCTTCAGACAGATTTTTTACTCAATCACAGTTCTGAATAAAAATCTGTCTGAAGATCGCAGTGAAATGCTTGAAATTTGAGTAACAGTACAGAGTGTGTATTCTTTGACTCTTTCATCATGAAGACATAGATCACTATATATTTCGATAAACATGACTTTTATTATTATATTATAGTTATATATTAAAAGTTTTTAAAAACGTTTTCTATATACTGTATTGTAAATGACATTAAATGGTATATGCACAAACATTTTCATATAAAAAGGTGGAATATTTTTAAATTATATTAATTTGGTAAAGCTATATATTAATTAGAGCTTATTTAAAATTATTTTTGATAATTACAATATGTTATATATAGATGTTAACTATTGGAATAAAGCGATTTATATCGATTTCAAGTTTGTTTTATATATGCATGATTTTATATCCTTTCTTAACTCATGTTGTTAGTATTATTTTTTCTAATTTTCTAATGTTTATTTTCAAATTCTAATTAATATAAAACTTTTATTAACAAATCTGACGCTTTAAATTAAATTTTATAGATCTAATGTTGCAGATAATCAATCAATCATTATAATATATAATATAATAATAATAATAATGGTGATAGATCAAAGAAAACACATTCTTTACTGTAACTCCAAGTTTCACGCTACTGCGATCATCAGACAGTTTTTTATTCTAGAATAACATTGACATTGTTGACATTGAGCACTATTTTGTCTGCTATTAGATAAACCTATACTTATTATAATATATAATATAATATGTAATATTATATATAGTATATAAAGTAACTTAAATCTAGCATATCAGTGCTTAAAACTGGTCGTTAATGACTGATTTCAAGACGAAATCTTATTCACGAACTTGCTTATTTTAGAATGGATATGCTAACCATGGGATTCTTATCGAGAAATATATGCTTACCCCATGGACAAGATTTTTATACTTATTATAAGTATTATTTTGCTTAATATAAGCAATATTTTGCTTGAAATATGTTTTTCATTTTTGCTGTGAATAGAAGCAACTTAAAAGTCATTACTCAGTACATCTAGAAATAATCAAATCTAAAAGTAATAATAATGGAGTCAAAGGCTACTCATTCATTTTCTGTGACTTGAGGCTTCACGCTTTATTGCGATCATCATACAGATACTAATATACTATACATAATTTACATAATTAACATAATTTACTAATATACCAAAAGACTGATGACTGCAATAAAGCGTTAAACTTCAAGTTACAGAAGATGAATGGGTAGTCTTTGACTCCATTATTATTATATTTACGCTCTGTCAAATGGCATCGAGCACTATATGTCAACTGCTATAAGATACCATATTATTACTATTATAATTATATTATATTGAATCTAAAAGTAGTTACAGAGGAACCCGCTTAAATTGCACATGACACCAAAAATGTTTTTCCGGAATCGAGTAGCCCATGCAAAATAAATAGGAATGGCGGCAATAGTTTTTAGATTTGGACTCTTATAAGCTGAGTTATTTAATGTTGAAAGTACCATATTTCAGAAATAGTGCTCCTTCGAAAGTCGGAACTCATGTTGAAATGACAAGAGATGTTATATATCTATGATGTAGATAGTTTTATACCTGTTAGATATACCTGTTACTTGACTACCTTTCTACATATATAGGCAGCAAAGTGAAAATTGTTTCTCATGGACAGAAAGTTCCAACGAGGCATGAGACATTTCCTTGGAAAAGCTGATTTTCTCATTTTTATCACTTTTAAAAGAAACGAAACGAGCACCGGTTTTGCTATTATTAATTATTTTTTATTTTTAGGAGTTTTTTTCCCCCTCTTTTGACTGAGTTTGACTCTCATGCGTTCTTCCAATGGATAGTTAATCATAGACCATCATAGTTCATATTGAACCAGAAATCATTGGGTATGATTGAAACGGTTAGAATCATTTGCCTAAAAGATCAATTAAGATGTTTCACCTCGACAGCTGTTTGGCGTACTTGGACAGCGCGCATTGCAGTTGACTACTACTACTCAACCCTGTCGACCAGCAGAGCAAGAAGATCTGGAAGGAGAAATTGATATTGAAATGTTTGCCACGTTAGGATTTGGATCTGTTTATATGCATAGTCCATCGACACTCCTACCTGTACAAAATATCTTCATTTAGAAATACTAAGACACGCTGACCTCCAAGATCCCTCATAACAAGCAACTACTTCAAGCTATAGTGTCCAATGAAACAACTGGGTGGATAGCACCATTCAAAACAACCAAGGACTCAGCATCAATCGCGGCCATTGCCATCATTTATGGCATCGATTAGTCATTTCAGCGTAAAGTTTTGACTGACCTTGATGCTGCCTGCCAAGGACGATAGCGTACTTTGAGACTGGCTAGGGAATGTGTTGTATGGCCTCTGGCATGATGAATGACATTTCAACCACGGTTTAATCGTGTAACGTCTATGCTGTTCAAAGCTAAGTAAACAAGCGGAATTAATGGCGTGTGACACATCAGAAACTCGCCCTGAAAACTCGGAGATAATTGCCACTTGTCTATTTAGCTTTGCCGGACGGATGTACATATGTAAAGTCATCTGATAATTACTCTAGCTGGAAAGAGGTTCACGATTGTGGCGGAGATGCTGCAAACTCACATCATGTTGCCTGCTGCCTCATAAATTGTGCCTGTATGATTGGTTTACCGCAAAAGATCACATCAGACGGAGGTTCCCTATTCCAAAGCAAAGCATTTCCAATGTATTGGTTTGAAAAGAACACCGTTCACGACTCATCAGCTGCTCCCTAGGCAAACGAACATGTGGAAGCAGCAGTGAAAACGAGCAAAGCGACTATGGTCAAATTCAGCCTAAACGGTTCAATTGATACCTCAGCCTTGGGTGAGATACTCATTGAATACCACAACACTCCAGCTGCCGATGGTATCAGTCCTGCCAGATACGTTTGTTTGGTTGTCCTTGTGATGAAAGTGGACAGCTCACTCCTGTAAAGATTTTGATTTCACCGACCAATAATGGACACTTGTCAAGAAGACGCAAAGATGGAAGCTCTTGGAAGTAAAGCAAAACTTCAACATGATAAGACAGCTCGGAGTTTTCCTCAATTAAAAAAAAGAAGGCAATGTAAGAGTTCAGAACGCAGCTAACAAAAAGTGGTAAATAATTGATGAAATTGTAAGAAGACTCACTCGCAAGAGGAGTTAGTTTTTAAAGTTAGAGACTAAGCATCTCTACTGGAGAAATCGAAAGTTTCTAAACATTTTCACGCAAGAACGAAAGCATCAGAACCAGAATCAGATATGGAAGAAAACACCGACTCCGACTCCGACACGGATTAGTTTGTCAATCGAAAATTAAAATTAAATTAGAATAATCTGAAATACGTAGCCAATCCAACGTCTATATTGGAATATCCAGACAGTTTTTAACTCGATCTGCAATGCTTCATATGAAATTACCAGAATAGCAATATGGACTGCGACTCCAACTCCTACTTCTGATTTCGCAAACAATTCATTCCACTTCTGCTCCTGTTGAAATATGGATACTCCTGCCAGAGTCGGAGTATGGCTCCTGTAACTTGCATGGGCAAATTTCGAGTTCATGAACTTCTGATCTTCATTAAATATTCATAAAATAAATCTCTGCTAGATTTAAGATCTTTCAAATATTAACAGTTTTAAAATTGAGCTTAAAACACTCATTAATTCAACTATTTAATTATAGTTATGGTTAGTTATAGTGAGTAACATTTTTTACGTTTTACATTCTTATAGTTAAAACCTACATTTGAATATAAATATTGCCCTAATTGAGCTCCATGTATAAATAAGCAATATTTTATGTGTTTTTTCGATCCTCAATAAAGTTTGATGATGATAATGATGCTCGTACAAAATGCTTGGTTTTTGACATGATTTGCATCTTCAAGCATAAAGAATATGGTATTGTAAAACTCGAGAGATTTTCGAACTGCTGTTATAGTAATTTGATTGGCTAACTCCCGTGTTTGGATCACGCAAGCCAAAACAACTTGGACATCATGATAGATAAAATCAAAACACCCAAAATTTCAATATCGTTAGCATCGTCAATGATATATAAATATTTCAAAATATCATAATTAAAAGCATTCTTCCTTTCGCGTCATTTTGTTTGATCATATGGCTATTCCGAGACAAAAAGGCCCTATAAAACCGGCACAAGTTTGAAAAACAGCCGCTCTACAGGCTCTTGTTTTTCTGATGCTTTCTCGTGTCTCCCAACATCCTGCGTGTTGGTATCAGAGAACCCAAACACGGCTGCCGTGCAGTAACCCTTTAGTGAAGTATTTAACGTTCTTCGATGAAACAAGACATTTCTTTTATGCATGAGATGTAAGCAATTTATATTTATATATATATCACTATAATATAATTTGTGTCTGTTTGTTAAAAAATTATTATCATATTTTTTATACTTTTATATTTGTTTTCTGTTCGCAATGTCTCACTGGCAAAAAACAAAAGTTTTTTTTTGAAAGTGGAATAAAATAAAATAATCAGTCCTTTGATAAAAAAAATTGTGTAAACTTAAATCTCCTTTATTAATAAGATGATAATGATGAAATGATAGAGTACAGTAATCCGTTGTCGGCAAATTATGCAAACATTTGAACATTTTAAAAATCATAAATTTCCGACGTAGTTAAAAAAATAATGAAACTCCGTTGATATATTATTTGATATTATTTTTCTTTAGTTAGTATTATAGACAGTCACATTATAGGAATGTGCCGTCCCTCTAACGCCTTACATATTTGCTACACAAAGAACGCCACAAATCACGGTTAGACATAGCTGACAAAGAAACTTTTAAATAACACAATTCACGATACAAAACATTATGAAAAGATACTACTCTCCCATAGCCCCGTCGAAACATCTCCTGCGGTTGCCAGTGAAGGATGTCATGCAGCGGTTGAGGGACATACGTCTTTGATCTTTCGATTTGACCTAAAAAAGACATATGCCGTTGGTGAGCAATAACAGAGGCAGAAGGGGAAAGTTTTCTGAGTTTAGCAGTAGACAGTAAGTTGGGTCAATGTATTCATAAAGCATACCGAAGCATGGCGTCATAAGCTGGGTCAAGTCGGGTCAATAGTAAGATTGATAGAACCCACGTTTCAGATGAATATAATAGAACAAGCTCTATCGTGTGTCTGAACAGTTTTGCATTAACAATGTAGAGATTTTTGTTTTTAAAAATGTTATACATTTCTGTTTATTTATCATCTAGGTGCCTGTATATATGTAACGGGTCACCAGAAAAATTTAACTTTGCGGGCACCTTTCATCCTTAATGTAGACGAATTTTTTTTTTTCATTTTACTTTTTTCCAATTATGAGGATGAAAACAAATAGTCTAGTAAATGTTCCACAATTTACATATGTTATTATCTCCTTGCTATACCAATTAAGTGTATTTTAGTACAAAAACAAGATTTGTGGACATAATTTATTAGTATATTGATATATAATATAGGTAAAATAGAAAGAACTTATTTTTGTGATATTTTATTTCTCGCAAAAGCTGCTGTTTAAAGATGTATAATTCCAAATACAACACATCTGTTGAAATGATATCATACATTGTGATAAAAGTCTTTGACGTGGCCAAAGTTTCAACCAATATAGACATAATAGATTTTCTACTATCTTTTAATTATCTAAAACTACACAATTCTTATTCGACTAACTCATTTTTATAGTTACTATTTAAGATATATCATATATATATATAGAGAGAGATTTTGTAAAGAAAACATGTGTTATTCTATCACTGTAAGACATAATAGATTTTCTACTATCTTTTAATTATCTAAAACTACACAATTCTTATTCGACTAACTCATTTTTATAGTTACTATTCAAGATATATTATATATATATATATATATATATATATATATATAGATTTTGTAAAGAAAACATGTGTTATTCTATCACTGTAAGACATAATAGATTTTCTACTATCTTTTAATTATCTAAAACTACATAATTCTTATTCGACTAACTCATTTTTATAGTTACGATTTAAGATATATTAAATATATATATATATATATAGATTTTGTAAAAAAAAAACATGTGTTATTCTATCACTTTATGATACTATTTATAGCAAATTTGATTTTTATTTAGCGGGGGTGTACGAAACTTTCAAATGACTTTATGAATGCTTGTTGCTCTTTAACAGAATTCGTTGCGTCATTTCGTTATTAATTATTCATAACAAGTGGACATTTTTACTTGAAATATACATCAACTATAATCAATACATACTCTTGTTTACAAGCCAGGTCATTTTTCAACTTGAAGATAGCGCGCCTACACAAACGTTGTTATTCAAAGGCTTCAAAGGGCATTATATTTCACCACTAAGGATGTGTCTGATAGAGGTGAAGAACGAAAGTTTGTGCTGTTTGTTTAAATAAAAGATATTATAAAAATTGGAGATAGGTTTTGGAAATAAAAATGAATCCAATAAATGCTAGTTTAGCGGCTTCATCGTATAAACCACAAGTACGAAGTCCCCGACCATCACCAAGAGCAAGTCATCGTAACAAATATAATTCAACATCTTCTCGTGATAGCAAACAAAATCAAGCTTCAAGCAATGATGAAACAACAGTAAAAAAGACAAAAAAAGTGAAATCGGATAGAAAAAAACGAAAATGTACGATAAGTTAATAATATTATACCAAGAGCGTTCTCATAATCAACTGTCAATTATCAGATACATATATAATTTGATGGGGATAGTATATATATATATAATATACATATATGTAATAAAAATTTAATAATAAAACACATGCATAATATATATAGTAAACAAATTAAACAGTGACTTTTTCTCCAGATTTATAAATAGACGTACTGTTATGAGACTTACTATATATATATATATATATATATATATATAATATGTTTATATAAGACATATGATGAAGACTTAAGTAGAATGTAAACATTGTTATCTTTCAAGTATAACTTTATTGTTGTAATGCTGTATTTTATTTCAATAATTATATATTGAGCATGTATTTTTCTTATCTAAGCATTGTAGAAATTATACCTTTATCATGTAAAAAGGGTTAGGAAAGAGCTTATCTATTGAATATAGCGATGATCGGTGCGACGTATAATTAATGTAGAATTGGTTTGCAAAGATATATATTATATATGAAACGTATCTAACTTCATTGGTTGCAAAACATCAATAGAGTGCTCGATGCGGATATGCAGAGCAGTATAGAAATAAAGTCATAGACTATAAACGTTGTCTCCAAATATGAATAAAACCGTCTGATGAGCGCTATCGCGCGAAACTCTGAGTAACGGAGACAACGTCTATAGTCTTTGATTTTAATTCTATGAAATGTATATATGCTCGATTCATGTATGAAGCTTGATGATTTACAGAAAATGACAGTGGCTGTCCCTACATAGTGAGATGTGTTCATCCCGGCGATAAACAGGAATCTCAATCCTTATGACATATATACAGTTATCTCCTTAGAGAAATAAGCGCATATGATATATTTTGCCTTACGCGGGTACAGGTGCGTAGAGGACTGTTTGAGTAAAAGTGCGCTATTTTTATCTTAATGTTCTGCCTATAAATTACGTTATCCATCTCATTTAAGCTTTATATATTTTCGTTCAAATCCTATTTTTACTGCCACCTGCTGTAAGCTATAATATAAGCTTTTAAGGAAAATAAAACAAAAGTTACCATGGGAACATTATTAGATTTGATTAATTTGCGCTGTGAAACGGAGTTAGACGAGAAACGAAAAATTGTATTGTGTATCTCAAATTGAATAAATTAGATTAAAGCCATAAATATACGCTGTCTGCTGGAATGAATCAATGGCCCATAAATGTTACGACGCTTTTGTTACTTTCAAAATCATATTTATAAATAGGTTTAGGTATAAACCATTTTTGACTCACGTTCCCAGATGATCTACTGTAGTCGGTATACCGTATAATGTAGAGAAAAATGCAAATAACTAGCAAATGTACAAGCTAAAAATAAATGTACCTGATGAAGACAGGTATAAATTGAGTAGATAATAGACCAATATAGTAAACTTAGCTCTCATGCATCTAAGTGAAGAATATTGTTACGGATTATGATGTTTGTTGGTTCTATCAAATATAGGCCCTGCGATATACACACTGTATAACACATCCGAGACAGAGAGGTAGCCTACGGAATACGCGACACAAAGTCCAAAAACGAATGGAAATAATTGTGTACTCCTGGACAGGGCTCAATATATATATATATGCATTGGAAATCATACGGTTTCGAGTTCAATTCGGAATTTTTGTGCACCAGTGGGCTTTTCAAAAAGTTTCAAAATTGCACAATCCGTAATTATACAATTTGAAACTTTTTGAAAAATGCACAAGTGCAAATTATTTCAGAATTGAACAGAAACCATAACGGATTACCTGCTAATCATATATATATATATACCTGCAAAAATGTTCATAAACTCACAAAGAAAAGAATAGAATATAATATTTGCGAGAAAGAAACACGTCATCAATGAAATATTACATCGAACGACAATATGTTCCAATTCTTCGTTACCATGGTCCGTATTATTCGAACTCTGTTTTCATTGGCTAATATTTTGGTCGATTATTCTCAGATCAACCAATAAGTTTTTGATTTTGCCTTCTGCTCCTTTTGCACTGATTGCAATTTTAAAAAAATGCGCTTACCTTCCTTGAAATTTCATTTCTCTTCGAGACAATCAGAATCGAGATATTTTTGCCGGCATATGGGATTTACGAGTGAATTGATGTAAAATAATTTGTTTCGATGTAAAATTTAACTGGATATAAAATTCCGGTTTGACTAATTCGGCAATCGGGATTGTTTCCCCTCTTCTCGGAGACTCGGATGATATTGTAGTATAAACGAAAAAGCAACGTGTCAGTATCGTTTCAGCGTAAATAAATAATTTTCTATTCGCAAAAATCAGTGTAAGAAATTATAAATTTAAAAGTTTTTCGTCATGTTTCAACCCCATTTATTTTTCTTAATGAGCACTGTGCCCTAAGGGGGTAGCTTCATTGCCCTTCGATGTGGTTATTCAAATAGAACTTTAGGAGGATCACCATCAACATGTTTCAGATCACGATAAAGATATAAATTTATTTTCTTAATTTTTTAGCATTTGGTGTAAATGCTAACAAATTAAGAAAATAAATTTATACGAAGAAAATGAATTGTGCTTAAAAAGAATTTGACCATCGTGCCTTTCGAGCTCAAACCTCAGAAATTGAGCTGAGTCATCATCATGCAACACATTCGATGGCCGAGCGCAAAAGCAGACGGTCAGTTTTATGCCTTTAAAATAAGAATAGTGTTTCCATTCAATGTGGATAAGTGTGTATATTTTTGAATCAAAGAAAAAAATTCATGAAAGATGTGTAAAAGAAGAATAAAATTTTGTTGTAAACAAAAACACTCTTAAGAAATGTCTTGAAAGAACAAATCTTTCTTGCTGTAAGGAAAATATTCTTAAAAAGTATACCACTAGAATTAAAGCTTTGTTTATGTATACGGAAAATATTCATAAAAAATGTCTCACAAGAATCAAAGCTTTCTGATCAGCTAAGTAATTTTGGGAGATATCTGGTAAGAATAGTTTTTTCGTCACATTAAAACTGTCAAAAACTTTCTCAATGTTATTTTAAATATTCCTGGAGGATGTTTTGCATTTTGAGAACTAAGGAGATATGTTATAGTAATTAAGCTGTTTTATGATGTATAAATATACTCACCAAAAGGGTTATCAATATTTGATACGACCCCAGAAACTATAAAGAACATTAAATTAATCTCAGCGGGTAAATTATCTTGTATTCAATACAAATCTTTCTTAATTAAATGAAACCAAACTTGATCTCTCTATAATTGTCATAGACTGTATTATAAACAAAACAGTACAACGGCATTCATAGTATAATATCAAGTTTATTAGTTTGATAATAAAACTAGTTTCAAAACTAAGTAAAACTGAAAGACGACCAAAAGAACGGGGCTGTCCGCCAGAGCACGTGCAACTGCCAATGAGAGGCTAAAACAAGATTATAACAATAATCATATAACTAAAACGTGGGAAAAATTACCTGTTATTGAAATTGGATATTGTAACCAATTCATAACTACACATTATAACAATATTTCTTGGTTTCTATTCAAGTCAAGAACTATTTTTGATAGTTATCGCTGTGTTAAAGCAATTGAATCTATTCAAAACATTATATTTTCAGCCGCCTTTTGGATTCTTCCAAACATTGAATTTGGTAACACGCTTCATATTAGACGACGTGAAATGCCAACATTCGCCATGCAACAATAAACACGCGAATCAACATGACCTTTTTACGTTTCAATCATTTGAAATTTACAAAAATCTGTAGAAGTTCTTTCGATACCGATCTATATGATATGCATGCCTATTAATTTCAATGACTGATAACTCATCTAAATTCTAGATTTATCAAGTTCGTAATATGTGGTTACTTCTAGTTATCATTCTTCCTGGCGTGTTTTCAAGTTTGGAGAAAGGTAATGGAAGCAAATCATTTATCTCTGAAAATTAATTAATGTCTATCGATGAATAACTATAATCTTTATCGTATGATTTTATCAATAAAATAGTGTTTAGTATTCAAGCCTTCATTATTAATTCAAGATATGTACTGTACTGTATTTCACAACTAGATAATACTAAGATTGAAGGATGTGCCAGTAAGTTGCCATTGTCGCCGCGGAGATCAGAGACAATCGGATAGCGCCACCAGTAACTTAGAAGGTTAATGTTATGTTTTCATTGGCATGTACTTGTGAAAAATTGAAGGTTTTCCCATAAAAGAAGATAAATAGATCGCAAATCGTGCTTCATATTACAGCATGCTTCTATAAGTACTTGCAGGCCAATATAGGTTAAGTGAGCAGTAAAATAGTCAAATAATTATGTTGCTGTGTTAAATTTAAGAATTCTGCCTATTATACACCCACACACACACACGCCTTTGGCCGCTGTATCGTTTGTCCTCTAAAATTATAGCCTGGGGCTACTTTAATACTTTTCGCATATGATGTGCCATCTAGAAAGTCCTTCGAAAAATTCCCTGAGAAGGATATACTCTTACAGGAAGTATACGATATCCACAGGATAGAGAAACCAGTAATTTTCCAACGGGAAGCCGACATTGAACATTTCATACGCCAAAGTTCCCAACATGTTGTAAAACTGAAAATAAATAGGCGGCGCATACCATACAACGCTTATATGGACAGTGCCCAACTAGGAAATTTTTTCTGATGAATAGCCATTTACAAAATTGATAAAATTGCTCAGTTGTTGGTATGGTTTTAATTGTAATATTGATAATTAGGTGATCAGTACATTGTTCTTGGCGATCAGAATGATATTGAAAATGGCTATCATGTTCATTGTTATCCAGAAAAACAATGTACTTTCACGACAGATCCAGATGGTGCACACATTTTTATTTTGCGTCAGACGCCATTGGTCGTTGAAGATAATCCACAAGCGGTTTCAATAGAATCTTTAAAGTTTCCTGGATATTATATAATTGCTATTAAGAACATTGTCAAGTTGAGAAAGCCGAGTTCAGAGACAGAGAGTAAGTCACGATCAACAGCATACTACTCTTCTTCCCCCGGGGGGTAACTCCAGCTCTTCAGGGATGAGGGGGGGTGCCACTTTGGAAAAGGTAAAGTACCCAAAAAGTTCCAAAAATTTTGTTGATGCCACCCAAGAAGTTCTAGCAGGTTGAATGATTTTAAGTAAATACACAAAAATGATGCAAAATGTTTTCAAAATTCTTGGAAAAGTCAAAAATAGGATACCCAACATCTCCAAAATTTGAAATCTCATACCCAAAAAGTTTTTCCTCAACTGGAATATGGACCCAAAAAACGTGGCACGTCCCTGTATAGCCGTCACAGTGGAGTTACCCCCGAGCTATCAGCAAGGCATGCTTAGTATATCTATTTATAACATGAATGGATTCTCATTGACTTCCTTGCATAAAAGTAGCCAATGTTGAGATGGCGTTGCAATGAAATGAGCCCCAGACCCTCAAATATTTCACCACGGTGTTATATATCATCTAAGGGTTGTATTTCATAATGCACTTTACTTCCGCTGCTGATACAGTGTATTTCCCAGACATCTTCCGACAATAATTTTATCAACAATAGCACATTCATTCTTGCGAGGCATCTCTTTATAAGAACATGTTTCTTATATCAAGAAAGCTTTGATTGTTGCAAGACAACTTTCAAGAATCTTCCTTTCTAGGTAGATACTCTTGAGATTCTTGTGAAATAGCTGGCAAGAAATTTTAAGCAGATGAATTAATGGACAAAAAATAGTTGGTTAACATATGATTACAGGCTCAAAATCGAATTACATTTATCCTCCTTACAATTATAAAGCTAACACTGTCTGATTAGTCATAAACTTTCAACTAAATGAATTATTTTAATTTGCCATTAATCTGACTTATTCGATTGTAGGAAAACGTGGAACATTCATAAAACATCACAAAGTTCGAACTAAATCGATAATATTCCAACTGTCAGGCAGTTTTCCTTATTCATTCATTTGCAATACAATTACGGCTAATTGGCCTATGTTTATTAAAATCGATGATGATAGCAAATATTTTGCAGACAGATGTTCATATGACTTAGCTCCTCTTCCAAAAAAGAGAGCAACTGAGCTTGTTGGTGAGATCAATGAAATACCAGAAACATCAATCAAATCACCTGGTAAAGGAATTACTGATGGATCAATGCTTGGACCAGGTAAAATTCTATATTGTAAAATTTAGTATACATTAACTATACCATAATTCTTTAAAACAAAAGTCAATATTAACAATAAGGTTTCTTTTTTATTTGGGCAACGTTTCGATGAATTCAAATCCACCTTAGTTTTCAAGTCAGATTTTTTTTTTTTTTTGTATTCCAATATATATATATAATTTTAAATTTTTCTGACTTGAAAATGGTGGATTTGAATTCATCGAAACGTTGTACAAATAAAAAAGAAACATTATTGTTGACATTGACTTTTGTTATCAATAGTAAATCACTGAATATGCTTCTCCATATATACTATAATTAACAGCTAAATTCAATTAAAAAAATGTGTATAACAAAGAGAAAAATTCGACTCAAAACAACAATTTATATTCTTACACAGTCCAAGGATTCTTACCTCACGGAACAGCCAACTATTGTTGTTTCAAGGAAATATATTCTTGATACTTATGAAAAAATTCTTAATTGGATTTATCATTTTTCCACAAACCGGGTAAGCTTGCAGCTTTTCTTCACCGGGGTGGTTGCTTGATTTGTTAGTATTTTGAAGCTGGTGTGCGTTTAATAGCCGGATGCCCTTCCTGACGCCAACCTATAGTGCTCCGGACAGGTTTTCTTAATAGTGATATTATCCTGATAAAGCTTTCTCCAATTCAGTTTATTTCCCTATAAGACGGTTCAACATTCTATACACATGTCACAAGCGAAGCGCATAAACTGTAAAATATATCCTTGTATAGCATCTTGAAGAATTTCAAAATATAAATAATCTTCTTGTAAATATCACAAAATAGAAAAGCCAATGATGTCCAACCTTTGTAGTGTGTTTGGACTTGCAGACTTATTCTCTGACCCGGTAGTTAAATGGCAGAATGCCCACAGTCCCTGCGGGAGACCGGGATTCGATTCCTCGTTGGTTAAGGAATTTGTATTTTATCTGTCTGTAACTTTGATGTAATAAAAGCTCATTGTAATTTCAATTAGATGTATGTAAATGTGACTGTTTTCCAGTCCTTCGTTCCCACGCAGGCGAGCTTATGTAACGTTTGGAAGTTATGGAAGTATGCTCACGATAATCAATAATATTTTTAATTCATTCATCACATCATATTTATTCCTTTGTTATTTTTCATAGGAGCATCAATCAAGCTATACATTCCTGGTGTATCTGGCATGAGACCAGTGATGGGTATCAAAGCTGAAATCCATGAATTAGTTCGCGTTGGATTAATACCTGATCAGTTCAAAGTTCACATGCCAGGATTAAATGGTGATGCTGGAACAATGTCTCTTGAATCTGCTATCCATCGAAATTATTATCTCCAAAGGAAAGGAAGAGATATTTATCTGGAACCAAAGGCCGATGATGTAGAGTACGGTAAGAGCGTGTTGGGCATTATGAAGAAGTTATATAACAGCTATATAAGAGGTCTCTATTTCAACAACCAATTGTTGTCAGAAACATTCCGAACCCAAGATCAATTAACTATAGGCTCTTAATGGCAGCTTTACCGTTGTACTGATTGTTCATAACAGTAAAATAATATTTTTTTCAGCAATCATACCACATACAGTATTACTCTCGTAAAAGGATGTCAGCAATTTATTTTCTTCTTCCTCGCAGGAAACTCGGTGACATTCAAAATGAAGAGATTTGTTGATAAAAGGAACACTTACTATCTTCATCCATCGACTGAATCAGAATGGCTTTTAGGCTATCTCCACGAGCCACCACATTACGTTAGACTCATGCACAACAACAACAGTGCAGCATTTGATCACGATACGTCATGGGTCTTAAAGTTAATTAAAAGAAAAGAGAAAGTTAAAGCAATTGACAAGCCTTTACTATCTTCATTGGTAATGGCGACCCATGAACAAGGACATGATCATGTGTTGACTGACACTATGCATGACTCGACATTAATCCCTACTCATAAAACTGGTCAACTCGGGCAGCTTTCAATGGATTATCATGGAAATGGTCCAGCATTATTACCTACCCAAGAAGGTGATACTTTTGGGCACATCAAGGAGCAAAGCAGTCATTTAATTGGTTCTGAATTGAGTATGTCACATGATCCTCTTGATGATGTTGTTGTTGATAAACCGATTTTTGTGGAAAAAACCGTTGGACAGCCAATCACTTATGGAGACAATCCAACAACTGATGAAAAAGTTAATCAAATCCACAATCGACCATCTTCAGTTGACTCCAATCATCCTCATTCATCTACGACAGCTTATGAGTATTCCACAACATTAGGTTCACCACTTATTGGTCAAGGTAAAACGCAATCAATAATTTTTGTTATGTTTATGTATACATTTTTTTATTTAAACTACTTTTATAATAGTTGTCTGTTATAATATATAAACATTGATTTCTAAAAAAATATAAAATATATAAATCAAAGGCTACATTAAAGGTCTGTATACATTTGTTTTGAATCCTTCAATTTAATTATTTTATTATTTTTATTTCCAAGGATTAAAGACAGATGTCTCTATTGGTAAAGATGATAAAGTAACAGAGGAAGAATCACATGTTGTAAAATGTCCACCAACATGTCGATTGGATTGTAATCCTCGTATTTGCCAACTGCAATGTTGCTCAGTTCTAACTAAAAAGCATATGATACCAAGAAGAAGATTTCATCGTATCCCATAATCAGATGTTTACGGATAGACGCTGATTCAATCAACGTGCATAACTAACGCAACAATGTTAATTAATTCAAATCTTAAAGTATATTCGGTGTTGCGCAATGCAACTACTTATAGATACGTTATGCAGACAGTATTTAGACAGTCCAGGAGAACTTCCATATACACAAAGGAGCGTGCCAATTTTCAAGGATTTTTTTCCAGAATCTTTCAGAAACAAGTTGGACATTTTTGTTCTGGCGGTAAAAATATGAAGTTATTATATACATTCTTCTATAATGTTTGAATTTTTACCGTCCTCCTCAAATTTCTGAAAATGGCACACCCCAACAATATGGTCGAAGTCTCCACTCGAATTTTGAGTTAAAATGAAAACAATGGTTGTTTTTATTGACATTCGGGATTTTCCAGTCATGTGGAAAAGTAATATAAAAATAAGTAGCTGTCATGGTGTCACTTGCCATTTACAGTAATATTCCATTCCTTTAATTACAATCCGTACAAGAAGTCGTTTACATATTATTTTCAATGAAAAGGTCAATATCAACAATTTTGAAATTTTATTTTTATTTTGGACAACGTTTCGGCAGGTTCAATTTTATATATATCTATAAAATGAGAGTCAAAAATGAAACATTCTAGATTTCCGCAACTTCGAGTTTCACAGTTATATATATATATCTACTCAATGCTAACCATAAATTAAATTTTTTAAATTACTTAAAACACTAGGGACCTAGTGGGATCTTGCTGTGTATTCAGAGAGGGTTTGATTTCTCTTATGTTTAGCACATCATACATTAAACAATCCCTTTTAGATTGAAAATGGCAGAATTTGAATCTCGCCAAAAAGTTGTTCAGAATAAAAATAGAATTTCAAAATTGTTGATATTGACATTTCCATTGAATAAAATCCCTTAAAAAGTAATTTAGATTTAGTCAAACGATCACCATCTTATCGAATGCTTTGATGTGATTATACGACAGTATACTATTCGTTTATTCAACAGTCTATATCACACTCAGTGATATCACACTATATGATGTCACTGATTAAAATTATCACTATACACGACAGCTATAATTACTTCATATGTAACTCATATTCATAATAAAGCACTGTAGCAGAACTTTAATAGTTTCAAAATTACCATGTATCGTTTTATAAACTATACTTAAAATACTGTACCAAAACATCTTAATGACACTTGCAAAATGACACATCAATATATCTATATAACTCTGTACTAATGATAACAATAGTTCAAGTATTTCTGAAGGCTATAAATAAAAGTCTTGTATAGCTGAGGCACATATTTGCAATTGTTGGAGATTATTTGATAGAGATCATATCTAATTATCAATATAAGTAAAAATAGAATAAAAGTTTAAATGATATCGTATCGGTATATATCTTATAGCTGAATTTTCAGTTAAAAACTATATTTTCGATTTCCAATGTCCGATGAATGTAGTTACAAAAGAGAGACTCAAGTACAAAAATGTTATTGTTATTGATGCTGCGAGAATAATACTAATTAAGTAAAAGAACTTAGTGGATTGACAGTATTGTCGTTCTGATAAATCAGGCCTGCATAGTAGTTGACTTTACGCTGTTTGCGTGAACACTTCGGGATTAGTATCAACTTCAGCTGACGCTCAATGAGATGTTCCGAAAAGATGCCTTTCTAGAACTAACTGAACACTGTCACCTCGTCAGATGTTGTATTACGGATTTTTTTTTGGATTTATCATTTTTCCACAAACCGGGTAAGCTTGCAGCTTTTCTTCACCGGGGTGGTTGCTTAATTTGTTAGTATTTTGAAGCTGGTGTACGTTTAATAGCCGGATGCCCTTCCTGACTCCAACCTATAGTGCTCCGGACAGGTTTGTTGTATATGATATATTCTGTTGTTCAAATGCGATCCCAGGTAAGTGCAAGTAATAAAATAGCACTATCAATTCCTAAATATCTGGAAAACTTGCACATCTAAGCAATTCAAATCAAAATTCAGGAAGAATTAAATCTGATTTGCAGTTGTCCTCATGTCATCATCGCCCATCATATTTTCTATGAAGGAGAATGATTAGATCTCCTTTAAAACTTAGGTATTACATAAAAAGAAACCTTATGGCTGCTGCATATGGATATATTTTATTCACTTGCAGAGCCCCGCTCGTTCGTTTCGTGATACGTCACAACTCGTGGCTAAAATCCGTAAGGACGCAATATACTTACGAAGAAATCTGTATGCATGCATGCATGTCGATAATGTAATGTAAATAGCTGTTGATAAAAAATACAAGATATATTTGTTAATTGAAGTTACATCACATATTATTATTTAAAATAAATTTCAACATATAAAATCGCATTTTGTTGAAATATATATAGACTATGGTCTCCTAAAATCTTCAGAAAGTCATGCATCAGATCTAATCAAGATTATATAATATGAGAACTAAGATATATAGTGCAACTCAACTTTGCGTTATCAAAAGTTTAAAATTTAAGATTTAAATCATTTTATTCAATATTTTAAATTGTTAATCACAGTCTAGTTAGTTTAAATTTTGTAAAGGCGAGATAATATTATGACCTTTTCAAAACTCTTGAAAATGCAAATTTTAGTTGACGCTATCTTACTTCTCATTATATTGTCTATAATCTATATTATGTTGACCAAAACCGTCCAACAAAAACGTATAATAATTGCATTTTATAAAATATAAAGTTGAACGAAGAAACTCAATGGTTTTCGAAAGGTTCACCTGTTACAGGTTTAAACATTGACTTGTTAAATTTTCCAAATCGCAAAACGGTTGAAGCTCGACAGTTTTCGATACGGTGCAATGAACACACTACAGCAACGTAGACAGCTCGATAGAAAATAAATAGAAATTGTTTTAATTAACATCAAATTTCCATTGCTTTCAAGAAGTATCTATGATGAAAATCATGCATTACTAACTTTGACAATCATTCTTAATTTTATTAAAATGTTGGTCATGTTAATATTATTAATCGCAAACCATGGTGTTTATTCAAAACTTGGAAAAGGTAAGAGAAAATAAAGAAAGCCGCGCAAATATTGTTTTACTTGTAAAAACAAAGATTCTGAATTTGAAATGTAAGGATAACTTCAGATAGCCTTGCCAACCTTCATCTTGGTTTGTTAGTTCCTTTTTTAGGTTTTGATACTGTTGATAGAAATTATATTAATTACCCATCACCTATTTCTGCTACTAATTATGCGACGTAATACAGATCATTGCGGAGAGGGGAGCACGCGCCTCAAGCAAACGTACGTAAGCACAGTTGAGTGTAAAAGACTACTTGGCGATGATCTCTCGAGCCATGAACTAATATATATAGTAACATACAATTGTCTGCGTTTGGTGAATTATATAGATAACTCAGATAACGAGATAACTATATCTTGTGAGTGGTTGTTCTGTCAATCAATGGAACCTATATACGTTGCCAACTTGCTATGTCAAACAGCATAAGCGTAGAGATAATAAAATCGAATATCTGAAGTTCAAATTTAAATAAAACATCTTCAGTAAATTGAATCACAACATTGTACATCTGAATTGATATACCATAATAAAGCAAAAGGCAAATTATAAAGTATTGCACTTAGATATAATATAGATATTTGCTGTTTTTAGGTGATGAGTATGTTATTCTTGGTGATCCTGACGACATGGAAGCAGGTTTACAAATTCATTGTTATCCCGACCGTCAATGCATTGTTACAACAGATAGAGATGGAGCAGATATATTCATTCGTCGTCAAGATGCATTAATTACGGAGGAAAATCCGAAGGAAGTTTCAATCGAATCAATGAAATTTCCAGGATACTACATCATAGCGGTTGGAAAAGTTGTCACATTAAAAAAACCAGAATCAGAAACAGACAGTAAGTACATGGTAATATGATAAGATAACTCAATTACAGAAAATCTGGAAGACACTCTAAAAGTAATGTAGACGGTGTCGCCCTACCGAAGGCACCAGTACCACTCCTCTATTTCTAGAAGAGTGGCTCTTTTCACTGATAGCAACGAATTTAAACGCTCTTTACTGATCTCTGCCGCGACACTATTAGATCAATTTCAACAGATTTCAGGGCAGATAGGTCTCGATTGTCAATGCGCAACGATGCACCGCAGCTATTCACAATGCAATTCCCTCTGAACCATTCCATCCGCTATCCTCAGCTGGTACTCATTTGATGTTTTAGATTAAGTCAAGGCTAATTTGACCTTCGGGGGATTTGAACAAAGCTAGATCAGATATGATCCGATCGGAAGTTCGCTTGCTTTGCGATCTGTTGCTCTACCCTGTCATCGCGGAGGAAGACACTCTGGAAGTGTTGAACGCACAAGCCTTCAAGGTCAGTGCTTTCACCACTTCCCGAGTGTCACCCAGCTTTTCAGTGTGTCAATGCGCATCGAATAATCCAATCCGCAATCAAATGCGGATTAGGCCTTCGGGAGATTTGAACCACAGTCGATCAGATATGATCAGATAGGATTAGCTCAGACGGCAACCGAACTTCAGATCGTTGACTGTGGTTCAAATCCTCCGAAGGTCAACGCAGCCATGAATTTATCTAAAACATCAAATGGGTACCATCTAAGGATGGAATGGCTAGAGAGAATTGCATTGTGAGTAGCTGCGGTGCATCATTGCGCATTGACAATCGCATCCTAACCGCAATGAAATCTGTTGAAGTGGTTGAAACTGATTTGCTGTGTCATGGCTGATATCAATAAATAGCACTTCGTTAAAGCGGTACCGTCTCAATTACTTTTTCATGACCAGATCTGAAATTCGGTTGCTCTGCCACCTGAGCTAATCCTCCAATCTTTCCTAATACCAATAAAGTTCCAAGAAAAACGCCCATAAAGCACCCTCAAAGTTTAATTGAATCTGTATCTTCAGGTTATATCACTATTTTTAGTGGTCGTTGCTTTGGTTTTCATCCAATTTCCAGTATTGGCAACATTATTTTTCTTTTGGAAATTTTAAAATGTAGCTTGAGACTATTTATTCTCTCAAAAACAGATAACGATAGTATTTCCAATCACAAAAAGTTGTACATAATGGCCCCTATCAAAATGCCTACTATTTGGAACTAACACAAAAGTAAAACAATTATTCGGGTGGTTCAGATGAAATCATGAAACCCGGTTCTATTTGATTTTTGCCACACACGACATTCAAAACATATAATTAATCTGAACCGCGCGAATGAATATTTTAATTTTCACAAGAAACCAAGTTGGTTTGTTTGATAATCTGACCCCCGGAAATTTTTTCATGATCTTGAAATAGCTTTGAAGGCCGATTCTCAGTGATTCTTTCCTGTCAGAAGCGATCAAAATGTTTGGAAATGATCGATATTGGGTCAAAAAAGATAGACTTTTGACCATGTTATTGATGTCGGAAAAATTTGTTGTTTTTAAATTTGAATTATTCAATACTTGAGGATGTGAAATACATTTTATTTGGTTGAAAGTTTTCATAAAGGTAAGATAATGTTATGGCCTGTTTAAAACTCTCTCAAACACAAAACTGAGTTAGACTATCTTGGTTCTATTATAATATCTTGGTATTAGCAATAAGAGATATGAAACTGACAATGTACTCAGAAAAGGCATATTGAGAAATCGATTAAAAAAGCCTAAAGGTAATATTAATTCTAATTTTAGAATCGCGTGGAACATTCAGAGAGCACACAAAAGTCCGCACGGAGGGAAAAATCTATCAACTTTCTGGAAACCATCCTTACTCATTTATGTGTAATACGTTTGTAGTACCGTATCCATTGTTTATCAAAATTGATGATGATAGTAAATATTTTGCGGATAGATGCTCCTATGGATTAGGTATAATACCAGAAAAGAAAGCAATTGAGCGTGTTGGTACAATCAATGAAATACCGGATACATCAGTGAAAGCACCTGGAAAAGGGATTACGGATGGGTCACTGCTTGGACCAGGTACGTTTGTCCGTCGGCCATAGTGTGAGTAAAACGCTGTTGCACGGACTAGTAATCGTGGATCCAACAATTTATAAAATAATTTTCCATGTACAGTCGAGCTCATTTAGTATCCCTTTTTGATGTCCCACGTTGCTTAATATCCCACTATAAAAATGATTTTTATTTTCCACCCTCCATCCAAAGCCCACATCCAAATATAAATGTTAGCTTAGTATAGTAGTTAGCGCGTTTTACCTCAGCCCGCTTGATCTTGGGTTCAATTCCTGGCAGGAGCACTATCATAGTTGGCGTAGGATGGCATCCAGCCATTAAAACTCACACGCTTAAGAAAACAAACAAAAATTAACCAACCATCCTGTGAAAAAAAGCTGCAAGCTTCCTCGATTTGTGGATTAACGATCAATTAAAAAAACGTTGCTTAATCTTCGTCATAATTCTGCTTAATTCTCCCATTTTCTATTCGCATCAGAGAGGGTATCATAAACATGTTGGAGAGGGGTCCCAGAGCCATCAATTTACA
The DNA here is from genome assembly GCA_916610825.1 of Haliclystus octoradiatus. Lineage (NCBI taxonomy): Eukaryota > Metazoa > Cnidaria > Staurozoa > Stauromedusae > Haliclystidae > Haliclystus > Haliclystus octoradiatus. The sequence goes on from OU744450.1 coordinate 2,114,236, forward strand.
AGAGTTAGACACTCTTTCATGTGCTGCACTCAGCTCCAATTGGACAGATGCCACATGATTTTATGGACGGCATTTATTGGATAGACACAAGTCGAGTCATATATGGCTCAACCATGTTCCATATGACTTTCCCTTGACGGTATCCAGTTCCACATCGTTCTCAGATTAAAATGTCCTCCAATGTTTATTGTGCCGTTATAGATTAGTATGTAAAATTTGATTTAGTAGATTTGTAAGGAATATATTCCAGTTATGACTTGAGTTTATAGATTTGTTTTTCTTAAATGTGAACAAATGCATGAAGTGTTTTCCGACATAAACAGAGTGGTTAATACTGAAAGTTTTAAAATTTTAAAGTGTTTGAGTACGATAGACTCTTTCCAAATTTTGATGGAGTTAATATTATAGAAAATGTGCCAAACAGTTTCTGCATTTATCGTATTTTGTCAGTATATATATTGAAGAAATGAATGTTTTTGTATAATTGGTTTTGTATCATTCAACATCTATTCAATTCTGGATATCCAAACTTCAAACTTCTAATTCTCCTATTGTAGGTGCGTCAATCAAGCTTTACATTCCTGGTGTATCTGGCATGAGACCAGTGATGGGTATCAAAGCTGAAATTCATGAATTAATTCGCATTGGATTAATACCTGATCAGTTCAAAGTTCACATGCCAGGATTAAATGGTGATGCTGGAACAATGTCTCTTGAATCTTCTATCCATGAAAATTATTATCTTCAAAGGAAAGGAAGAGATATTTATCTGGAACCAAAAGCTGATGATGCACTTTACGGTATGTATTTATTCAACTTAAACAATACATCCGGAGGTATTTGGAGAAACAATTTGAATGTTGTGTTGTGCCCAGCTCCTTTATGCTATATATATATATATAGTATATAATAAGCCTGGTGCTCACCTATAACAATTACTTTAACAATAACTATAATGTGATTGGCCGTTAGCTATAATAAATACCCAATGTAGGTTCTCTCAGAGTTAGAGAGAGCGTTGAAGTGACAAGACGTATTAAGAAATATATTCTTACAGTTTATCTATTATTGAATTTGTCTATGTTGTGTGCTCCTTGTCATTTGAGGCATAACGGTTGGCATCAAAATATCTAGTAAATTAGAGCTAAGAATCAAGGATACATAGATGCATGAAAGCTCAGTGGAATATAGATTCAAGTGATGTTATTTTTTAGTCAAATTTTTATCAACGTATCAGAGTTGACGATCAGTCTACAAACACGTCCGTAACTAAAAGCTTCTGTCCGGGGGAGGGTTGTTTGTCAACCGACAAAATTGGCATGCTGCCCGAAAATCAAGCCTTGATTTGCATATTTAGGAGCTTGAATACTGTAATACTTCCAAAATTGCACGACTTTGGAATTTTTATCTCAAAATTGACCGACATATGAGTCAAGAATTTGTATTACTGTAGTAATTAGATAAACATCAGGCTCCAAATAACAACAGCAAAATAATACGGATGTTACTTTAACTTTACGTACAAAATAAAAATCTAGATTCATATGTATCAAGTTGTCCTTAAGGCCTTTACATATTCCATTCTTTTCTATAAATGCTGAAATATACTTCCTCTATTCCATGTCTAACTGCAGGCAACTCGGTGACATTCAAAATGAAGAGATTTGTTGATAAAAGGAACACTTACTATATTCATCCATCGACTGAATCAGAATGGCTTTTAGGCTATCTCCACGAGCCACCACATTACGTTAGACTCATGCACAATAACAACAGTGCAGCATTTGATCACGATACGTCATGGGTCTTAAAATTAATTAAAAGAAAAGAAAAAGTTAAACCAATTGACAAGCCATTACTATCTTCATTGGTAATGGCGACCCAAGATCACGACCATCATCTGTTGACTGACACTATGCATGGCTCAAACCTAATATCTACCCAGACAAATAATCAACACGGGCACCTTCAAGAACAAGACAATCGGTTGGACGATTTAGATCTCCATGCTGTCTATCAAAATTTAGATCACCATGAAGATAAACAAAATCACGAAGAATTCTCTCATTCATCAGAGCATCAACCCAATAATAAATTACATTCTACAATGGATGAAATTCTTGGGACATTTCATGTTGATCCAAATACAATTCCCAATGGTCAAGATCATCAGACGAAGACTGAGGCCAATCATTCTCACATGACAACTGAAATTGAGTCACCAATACACACACTCAATGTTGTCTCAGGTGAGTGACCTCTCCTTTATGCCATCCACCAGAGCAGAGGAAAAGAGTTTTTACACTGCAAATTTTTGTACACATGTTCCATAGAATATTCTCTCTCTTCAATTGAAACTCTTTTCCAAATATAATCTCTATTCGTAATCAAATTGCAGAAGCAAAAGGTGGCGGACCCTCGTACTTTCCTCGAGGCTTGGGCCATTGCCCCGTTCAACACTCCCTATCCAAAGCAATGCGACACACGAACGCAACATTTCATGCTTTTACCGACCGTATCGTTCCAGTATGGAACTACTGGCATGAGGTACTGCTTCATTTCAAACATTTAGATATATAGATTAAACAATACATTGCCCACTACTTCGGTAGTTTGAGCACTCTGGAATGGCACAGATGTTTTTTTCATGTGATGAATCTTTTCACCACATTGATAACTCATCTTGACTTAGGTATATACCGAAGTCAGTTCCTTATTCGCTCACTGAGCAGTACTGATGAAGGCTAATGGCCAGAAACATGTACTTGTATGCTGCTAGATTAAACAATATATAGTCTGTCTTATCCAAATTCCTAAAAATGTAAATAAGGCTGTACATAAGTGAAATCAAAGTATAACCGAGATGTCCTGTATTTGCCCGTTTTTGCTTCAATTTGACAAATATAAATATCATCAAATATAGCTGACCTACTGTATTGTCAAATTGTAATTCAACAAAATATTCTTGATTTTGTTTTCTAGAACCTGCAAATATTGCTTCTACATCTCATGGTCACCTTGATCATGACAACTTGAAAACTGAAGAAGTCCACCGTGTTACGAATTGTCCGACTGGTTGTCAATTGGATTGCAATCTACAATTGTGCCCGCTTCGATGCTGTTCAGATATAATCAGAAGAAATAATATACCATCTAATTGAAGGCATCATATTCAAAGACGTCTTATTGAATAATTTGAGTTAAAGGATTATAATCCGATGCATAATTATCCATATATTATTTCAATTAAACGCATTCGTAAACAGAATAAATCGAATAAATCTGTCGATGATCAGATTATAAAACTATGTTGCTGGTCAACATTCATAGATTATTTAATTAACATAATCACAAGACGCATATTCGTCTGGACTGATGAATATTCAAATAGACCTATATTGGATCGCGTTAAGTAACGCTTCGTACAAATGATGATATTGTAACATCAAAAACTATTGCTCAATTCAACGAGAAACTACGATCATTTAATTTGTCCGCGTTTTATAGAGTGTTTATATAGTTAAAATAATCAGTCGTATAGTATTTCATATAGCTAAAATATAGATACATATCTTTACATTAACAGTAGTGAACCTGATACCGTATGTCAAATGTATTTATGCATATAGCAATAGGGTCATACAGTGTAACCCGCTCAAGTGCAAGTCATGAAACTGCCAACGGTTTTATTTCATTTATCCGAATTTGCAGTTAACCGAAATTGTTTACCAAGGACTTGACTAGAAAATTTTTTAACGGGTTTCAAAGCCAGGTTGCATATACGCGGGAATTTCACTTATCCGAATTGCATATAAGCTGGTTACACTGTATTCATGTTTTAAGTTTTAATCAATAACCTTTATTTAATCTAGTTCTTAATTAATATTAAGGGTGTATGTAAGTGATATGTTCTATAGCGTAAAATGTCCTTTATTTGCCGGTCAAAATGACAAAATAGATCATATCATATTATATCAAATGCTGTGAGCACAACAGCCATACTAATGGAGGATTTACGAAGTTAGGGAACCATACAAAATACAAAAAATATATAACTAAGTCTATAAAAGCAATATGAATTATTATAAAGAAAATAAATTATCAAAATATACAAGATCCATTAGTATGGTGTTATGCTCACAGCATTTGTGCAAAGCGTTACTTGACGCGCTCTAATATAGGTCTATTTGAATATTCGTCCAGAAGAATATGCGTCTATAACTTCACATACATCTACTACGTTCAATGCTAAATGTCAATCAATATAGAAAGAATGACCAATCAAATATTACGAGCTAACTGTCCGCTGGTTATTGACTTGAGCTACGCCATCTCATAGCCTTTGAGTCATTTCTTCCTTTTACACAGCGTATATTTATCCCGATATTTATTTATAGATTACTTTTTCCTCTAATAATATGCTGACGATTCATAATACTTATACTTATAGAGGATATAGAATAAGGCAAATTTACTTTGAAGAAAGAAAGAAAGAAGAAAGAAGAAATTCTGGCATTGGCGACTTTTCCAATATAGCCCTGAAATCTGAATTTTATTAATTATTCAAAACCCCTTTATAAAAATCATTTAGCAACCAAACTCAAATTCACAATCAAAATATACCAGAAAAATCTTGTGAAGTCATAAATTTTCTGGGCCACGGGACGATTTCCCACCCTCTCTAGTCTCGACGGCACTGCTAGGACTTATTAAAACTACATCACAGGTTTGACGTTTGTTCTCGGGATATTTCTACTGTATAGGCCATATAAAAAGCTTACTCACTTATATACAAAAGTCCCAATCGTTCTCTCAATGGTGATTACTATAACATGCCAGTCATTTTTATCGCCAGGGAGCGGGATGGGTTGGATGCCGCAGGGGTAAGAAATATTTTCAACCTTGGGGTTTGGATTGACGAAGGGGTTCCAAAACTTGCAAGGTTCCTATATTATACGCCATATAGGCATTAGCCGCATTACTGGTACATTTTAATTGGGGTGCAACATATTTGAATCAGATTGAAGGGGGCATATTATCATCTTATAGCCCCGAGACAATCCGACCCGTAGCTCAGCCATAATTCTTGAACCAGACCTAACCCCGAGGGGGGGTAACTCCACTAGGACGGCTATACGGGGACGCGCCGCTTTCTTTGGGTCCATATTCCAGCAGAGAAACACTTTTTGGGTATGAGATTTCAAATTTTGGAGTTTTTGGGTATCCTGTTTTTGACTTTATCAAGAATTTTTGAAAACATTTGTATCATTTTTGTGTATTTACCTAAAATCAATCAACCTGCTAGAGCTTTTTGGGTAGCATCAACAGAGTTTTTGGAACTTTTTGGGTACTTTACCATTTTCCAAAGTGGCACCTCCCCGTCCCTGAAGAGCTGGAGTTACCCACCCGGGGACCTAGTAACGAAAAATAGAACTCAATCTTATTGAGTGTGGGAAGGCAACCGACCGAGTATACAGCAAGCAATGTTTTTAAAAACAATATTCTATTTCATTGTAACGAAGGCCTTGATCAATGAACGGAGAAGTTGATCTTAATGATTAATTAAAGTAGAAAGTAGGATAATCTTTACAGTTAAGTTTGTTTCAGCGATGTCTGCTCACAGGCTACAGTCAAACCTCTTTTCACTTTCATGAAATCGAGGGTGTCTTCTCTATGGATAGGGTATACGTGTTAAACAGAAGGGAATTGTGTCTTTAAGCAATTTAGAATCTCTATAACGGATACACCTACGACTACAGGATGTGATAAACCCATTAAACCACGGTAATTAATTAACAGCGTAATGAATTCAGCCTCCAAACGAGGAGGAGTAATTATCCCCTTTCATGACAATGAACTCATTCATTAACCCTAGGTATAGACAACTGCTTTATGTGCTCTCCAAATCAATGGAATCATTATTAGATTAATGTACCACGCCTCTTCAATAGCATGTTATCGAAATCAAGGGTCTATCAGGGGCTCTACTATACTAATTTTAGGAGAAACAAAGCAGATATGATAAATTCAACGCGGTGTCCGATCCTTCCAATTTTTATGGTTCAGCAGAGACATTTTAAATTTGAATACAATAATACAATGCACAAATCGGATTTTTTATTCCAGGTCTATAAAAGTAAAATACATTAGCAATCATGGTATTTCTCGGTAAAGCTCCTGATGTATACTGGCGATTGAAAATAGCATTTATGTGCCTGTTCAAGTAGTACGCAAGCTATCGTGCAGAAATGTGACGCTGCTGCCAGTGTGCAAAATACTATTTTTTAAATTTCCAAAATTCAAATGATCTCGTCAAGATTACTTATACGAATACAAAATTTAATCTATGATCATCTACATAGCATTTATTTACAAATAATTTTAAAATTCTTGCCTTGCCGATTTTATTCCTTGATGATCCGTCCACGGATCCATCATGGACAACGATGCTCCAAAATCGAACGGAATCGCGATAGTGATAGCAGAGCAGCTAGGAGCTTTACACTTGTAATTTCACAGCTGACAAGCACATGAAATATTATACTGATAGAAATTTGCAACGGTTGGAGTGAGAAATAGCATTTCTCGGTCGACAGCTTTGGGAAAAAAACGTATGAAAATCAATCTCCAGGCCCTTGCAGTGAAGTAATGATAACAAAAGTAGAACACCAATGGTTCCAGCTGAATTGTCTAAAACTGAACCCCTCAAAAACTCAATACCTACTAATCACTCACATTCCAGAACCCGACATTCACGTTACGAGCGCAAATCTTCTGAGTACTAATCAAATACATAACAAAGACATTACAATCGATGATGTAACCTTACCTTGGCTCAATATAATAAAGATACTCGGTGCTCACATTGACAGTAGATTAAACATAAGATGTCATCTTCGCAATTGCATCAGAAAAGCCAATCTCTCCCTATATCAAATCAAACAGGTTAAAAAATCCCTAAACCCACACCTTGCCAATACACTTTACAAGACATACATCCGTCCTCACCTAGAACATTGTAACCTACTTCTTCTTGGAATTAATCAAACGGATAGACTAAAATTAGAAAGAATTCAAGAAAAATCACTAAAACAACTAACACGACCCAATACTGGAAAAGAATATCGTCTTCCATCTCTACACGTCAGCCAGAATAGTAAAATTAACCAATATGATCCACAAAACACTCATAACAGAAACTCCAAAACTTTTACACTCCCTCTTCAAGATATCCAACACTAAATATACGTCATCTTGCCGTCCAAACAAACTCATCCCATCCATTTGCAGAGCAACCCTGATGAAATGGTCGATTGTAGCAGTAGGTACTAGAGTCTGGAACTTTATCCCGGAAGTAATACGTGGGGAAGCAATAAGAACATTCAAAGAGTCAACTCTTGCGTATTTGACATCCCTGGAATGGAAAATAAATTATTGGTCTATGTCAATCAGCTGTCAATAGTTAGATAATTATGTTATAAATATCAAAAACACTAGCATTCTCGTCATAAATATAATACAATTAGTATAATTATGGAACTTATCTCGTTCAAAAAACGAAAAAATAATAATTATAATTATAATGTTAATGATAAAAAAAAAAAAAAATAATAATAATATTATATTATTAATACTATTATCCTTATCATTATTTCTACTAATTTACAATATTATAATTAATAACTTACTTTTAACTTTTAAATTCGTATCAATGTATAAACGAGCATTTGCTCATTTTGGTTACGAATCGAAATAAAATTATACACACACACACACACACACGCAATGCCCAGAGAACAATATAATTTTTCAAACTTGATCTGACATTTTTATTGCTGATATTTTATATGGAGAATCCGAACAGGATACAAAAAACTTTGAATAGAATTCCCCTTTATAGAATTATATTTTAAATAAGCAGTAAAGGTTATTATTTTATACGATACATTTTCATATATTGTAAATAGAAAGAAACAAAATTATTGGAAAAAAAATTGAAAAAAAAAATTGCCGTTAGAAAGACGAAATTGATCGGCAATTTTCCGATGGCTGACCGCTATATATGCGATATAAAATAACGTTATATCTATCAGTACTATTCTCTGGTAATGCGTATAATATGCCTTCAAAAAAATATAAAAATTAAGCAACGCCAATTTCAAGGCATAAAGGGCAACTTAACAAATCTGTCCAAAAAATTCACAAGCCAAATTACGTAGGGGGCCTTTCTCAAAATGTTATCTAACAATTGAAATATTAATTTGAAACTATCAAAGAAAAGAACACATGCGTATGTAGATTTCACCAGCAATAATTGATTTCATTAAATACACATTTTGAGCACAAAATTGTACGTAAATGATTGAGAAATAACACCTTATATAATAAATTATTGCTATCGTTTAGTATAAACAACAGTTAATTTTCGGTAATGTTCATATACACCAACGCTAATTACATATTTAATTACTTTACTTGTCTGTTATAATTATGCAAGAGAACAAATAAAAATTAGGAAAGCGGTGAAAATTGAAATATAAATAAAACGCGTTTTATGAACTTTCTCTAATTTATTCCGACCTTTTCTTAAAAGATAAGATTTTAAAAATATGTATAATTATCACAACCGTACGGGAAAATGATGGGAGTGTTTGCAGAACAGCATAAAGTGTGCATAAAATGTTGAAATTGATGTCTAATAACAATTTATCGCGCGGTTTGTGCAACTCATTCTAAGAACACTATAGGGGTAAACTTAGAAGAACAAAGGTTTTCGGAAATGTTTTCACGCGCGAAATGCAGCATTCAAAGGTCATTATTATTATGAACTTGATGCTGTAAAATCATTAGCAAGAATTTTGATTGGGTTTATTATTTTATCAACAATACTTTGGAGCCGAAAAACAGTGTTATGCGTAGAAGAATAACATAGCCGTAAATATAGCAAATGAAGCATTATAAAATGGAAGTATTATTTATTGTAATCTTAATTTATTAATCAATAAAATACATAATCACAGGAATATAAATAGTTGAAGGCTTGCGGCTACAACGCAGCTTCATTAATATAGTTTTCCTCCTGCGGCTAAAAGCCGTGAGGATTTTAACCGGAGTGATATCAATGAGCCCAGTATTTACAGTGTCCCAGAGCCTAATGCTATGTAATTACTTAATAGTTAATACCGCAGATCTCTATGAAAAATACTTCTGTGGAGGCTCTGTCTCAGACTCTAACCAGAACTTCACACCCGTCACACATCAATGCCGAATAGGCGGTTTATTAAAATTTTAATTTTCAGTGAGCAGAGCACTGCTCCAAAATTAATGTGAAACAACCCCACTATCAAGGTAAATTTATTACAAAGATGTGATGAGACATATTTTAAAAATAAATAAAAGCTGTGTGAAAATACCTAATTTACTGTTTAATTTAACAAACGTGTTTGTTATTGCATCTATGACGATTAATAAACTATGTAAGTTATTTCTGGTTGTTTATTTCTCATATTTCTTTAAAAATATAAACATATTTACACATCAAAAATAATATATGAATGAAATTTAATTTTAATTTCCAATTGCTTATGGCTAAAATTGCCCTGATCTAGAAGAACGCGCGAGTAATTATAAATTTGTTGTCTGAGAAAACTATTATAATTCACAAAAGAAAAATTGGTTTGATTGTTTAACTGACGTATACAAATGACCTTGAAAAAACGCCGGTAGCAAAAACTAATAAAAAGCCGGTTGATGAAAGCCTATACAAGGCTTGAAATCGGAAACAATACGTAAAAGTATAGGCCAAACTTTTTTGAAATGTTATCACAGAAATTGCAGAATCTAAACTAATTACTTCAGATGGAAAGTACAAATTAAAATTTTACTGTAAGTTGTGTGGTATTAAATCGTGGAATGAAATCCGGATTGCAGTTATTGGAGCCTAATTTCCGTAAAACGCTTCTTCCAGATGTTTCTTTCTGTTTGAGTTTTGAGTACAAGGTTCGTTATTCATCTGGGGCAAATATCCGGCAATGCAGCGTCTCCCAGCAAATCAGACTGCAGTATATATATATATAATCGTAACGATAAGCAAAGCAGAAAGAAGAATTATAAACAACAAGACAAATTGTATAAAAATCCAATAATAATAATTTTGTAAAAAATTTATTCTATTTCTAATTATCATTACAATATTGCATATTTACATGATGTATATAATTTAATTTATAACTAATTTCTCTATTTTACATTACTTCCTAAGATATATATGCATATCAGTCTATCCAGCAGGCTAAAAATACCATAAAATGTTTGATAAATTATATTTGTGATAAATTATATTTTGTGATATGTAAACTATTTTATTTTGACTTGTTTGAATGAGCAAGTATTAGTTCATTGTTTTGATTTCCAAATATGGACAATATAGCATCACGTGGCATCTCTTGCATTTTTCAAACTTCATCTGTGATAAATTCAAATTCGCCATGAATTGCATGAATACAGGAACGATTTGGACAGGCACACAAGTATTTTCGACCCTAAAAATCATAGATAAGAATGATTAATTAATACAACATAGTTCAAACCAGTACACATTTATGAACATAGAAATATAAATATAAAAGCTAGGGGTTCATGAATAAAAAACCACCCGTAAAAACTCAGCGATTGCAATGACCTGAACATGAACTTTTAACTTTGATAAATCATATGGCAAGGTTAAATTTATTCATTGTATAACTCAGCATGCATAAAACAATACACCAAATATTCGATCCTATACCTCCAAAGTTTATTATACAAAAAGCATCAATTATTTCACCAGCGTGACAAAATAATGCATTTCGTTTGAAATAAAATTGAAAAGGATCTCCAAACGAACATTTTTTTCATGACTTGCCAAATATGATTGTCTGAAACTCACAAATCGGCACAATTCTAGTTCTTTTAGATAAAAGGGTGAAATCAAAAACAGCACACTTTTCAACAGAGGAATCACCTTACGCTATAGGACGCCTTCACAAAACGGGAAATCGATATTTAAATATACGACAAACCGTCCATTGTATACTAAACACAAAACTATAGAATTATTGTTTGAAAAAGGATAGCCGTCTGCCGACTTATCTAACGACATCGTCCACCAGGTAAAATTAAAGTACATCTTTTTGAAAATTTACGGATGCAATAATTAGTGCGTGATGGATGTTGAAATATATTTGTTATTTTTGTGAAAATATTTTACAAACAACGTTGAAGTCACGTTACAGATTCGATTCAATACGACTGAATACAAAAATTATGTTCAATACCAAAGATGATAATCGATTAATAAAGAATGCGAAGGGCCCAATAGTTGTAAACAAGTCGATTTATTCACATAGAAAACGTCCTACAAAGAATAAATACCCCCTACAAAAGGCAGGACCATTACCCATTACTTATCATGATTACACTTTGTACAAAAATGTAGTGTTTAAAATAAACAATAAACAAATAGTATGATGTTTATATTTACCTTGGAACTTGCTTCTAAATGAATCGGTGAAGTATCTCGAAGTATTTTGCAGATTTTCTGGTCAAACAGCGTAGGATTATAATCAGCTAAGCGAATAGGACTTGAACTTGAAATACAATTCGAATTGTCCTCGATACAAGCAGATGAATCAATAATAATTTCTGGTATAATAAAAATACCTTCCTTCTGTGATGTAGAATTATTAATCTCTTCAACTTCTTCTTCAATAATAACATACGAATCTCGCGTTAATTGTCTTTGATAAATAGATGATTCGGGTGATTTTGAAGTTGCATTGTTCAACGATTCTGTACTGCTCGATTTGTAATCGTCTGATGTACTATCGTAATCGGAAGTTTTACATTTATATAAAGTTTGTTCGTCAGTTGATGTTGAAATGCTTTGTAATGTTTCATCTTCGCATATACCAGATGTAGTACTGTCACTACTTGTGCTATAGCTTCTACGAGAAGTTTTTAATTCGATTTCAATAGCTTGTGTCTGTTTCTCTGCTAAATCAGAAATATTTTGTAAAATGTTAAAAATGCCATTATTTTCAGTTAAACCATCTAATGATTTTAATGATAAATCTCTGATACTTTCAGCAAAATATTTGAATTCTTCTTGCATCTTTTCCTTGTGTAATATTTCACGTTTTAATATCTTGCAAGCATTTTTATATTTCTCAGCTCGTCTAACGGATTTGCGTTCTTGTTTTTCTAAATTGAATAATTCATCTCTTAATATAGCATTTGCAGTTTGACATGCTTGAAGTTCATCGACAATGTTTAAATTACATCTTTGGCAACGATGTAATTCTTGATTTAATTCAAAATTTGAATCTTGTAAATCATGTATATCTTCTAATAATATATCTTGAGATTCTTGATGTATTAATAGTTCATCTTTTAAACGATTAATAACATGAATATATTTCTGTGAATTATTATCAATCTTCATTTTCGTTGGTGTTGAACCAAACTTTTCGTTATATTCCACTTGGGCAATAACACTCATGATTGACAGCGTACAAATGACTTATTCAGAGCAGATTAATTTTGTACTGTGCAAGCGCCCACGTCAAGTAGTTAAATGTGAAGCCGGTAATGAAACAGCTTTCTTTTATACGGCGATAAATTGATATTTACCTGTGGCCGCAACCAATGAATGCCTTTACAATTGACCGCTTTCATCAATTCAATACCGCGCGCGCGGCAGATACTATAATACAACACTTCATTCAGAATGGAAAGGTGTTCGCTTTTGTACTTTTCAATTTTTCAAATGACTCACAAGTGACAAAATTAAGTTCCAAGTTACATGTTTGCCGCAAAACGGAAATTTTACCAATTGGGAACCATTCAATCAACATTTAAGATTTCAAATTTAAATTAATTATCTTAGGGCTGTAAGTTGTGACCGAAAAACGAAAATTTTACCAATTGGGAACCAGTCAATCAACATTTAAGATTTCAAATTTAAATTAATTATTTTGGGGCTGTAATTTGTGATTACTTTTTTCAAGTCAATCAGCTTCTGGATATCTGCTTCAGGGTTTAGTAAAATAATTAATAAAAATAAATGCCATGAACATTTAAAATTAAAAAAAAATTATTCAAGAATATATAACTGTCAAATTTTAGACAATGTTTTCACCTGACATAATTGGCAATTTGAAGATAATTTAACATATAGAAATTATTGATAAGTTATACGCATTAAAATAATAGAACCACGCCAATTGCGGTTGTATACCACGCCTGTACAAATCAAATGTTTCAATTTTGTAGGAGGAGAATTACCATGTATCAGGTATTGTGAGTCAAAGGCATTTTTGGTACCAGTATTTAACATCAAATATTGAAATGTGAATATAAATTAATTCAAAACACTGGAGCACTATTGTCTAGGCCAAGGGACGCCTCCTAATTTAACATTACAAACAATGGCACATACCAAAAATGCCGTTACAAATAGGCTAGACTATTCAAAATTTGAGACATTGAAAGCCTGCATATAGTTGTATTTAAAACACTTTTTTGCGTGAAATTTAATTGAGAATAGAATATATCGCAATATCGCATTAAAAGAACACTACAATGTTAAATAATGAAATAAACTGCACAGTTTTAACGATGTTGAGAAATAAATACTATCGGAATAAACATATAATATAATATAATATAAAATAATATGTTAATATGTTAAGTTAAACTGCGATAGAGGGAATAGAAATCACCATGCACTCGCTTATCAAATGCCTCTTGGTAATTACGGTGAAAATAAATGCAAGCAATTAATTTATAACTTCGGAAATCATGCAGCCTTTGTTTATTGGCAGATAATAAATACACAACCTAAATAGTTTGTTACGGTCGCATGGCTCTGCACAAAATTACAAGATATTTTTATCAGCATTTAGTAATTATTTTATCTCAAAGTTTTGGAAATAAAATGATCTCAAGACATTATTTAGACTGTATAGTCTCCATCTTGTAAAACTTTCAAAAGTTTTCGTAATGGTTGGCACACATGGTATTGACCTATACTGGACTCACATTATTAAAATTAATAATTCAAGCTCTAACATATGAATACAGTGTAAAAAAGCAGAATTTGAGTCGGAGGTCAACCTAAAACAGTTTCTACTGCACGTAATTAATTTAAACGCGGATGAGAAATCATTTTTAATCGCGCCATTTGTTTGAACATAGAAATTAAGAATCAAGTACAGATAGGTAAAATCAGCGCTTGCATTTCGCTATCAACTTATATAATAGAGTTGTTCATTTGTTTATTCAAGCACGTTGTTGTTGTTGTTGTTGTTTACCGATTCATTATCGTGTCACTTCCCAAAAATGTAAGGTGGGCGGTGCATAGCGATATAAAAAAGCGCGGCAAATGATATTCAATAGTAAGGCACCGTTCTATTGTCTGATTGTTGCCAATTCCTATATACTATTTTGGTCTCCCAGAAGCATTGAGGTGTATTAAACACTTGTGCATTGTTACACATTATTAACAACTTTCTTTACAAATGTGGAACTGCAATGATGAGACTTCTGGATGGCCATGACCTAGCAAAAAACTCATATTTCATTAACACAGAAGTACACTTGGATGTACTTGACATTTAATTGAAAACCTTAGAAATTTTATCCAAATTGATTTGAAAACTGATTTGAAGGAAAAGCAGAAGTTAATCCATAATATACAGAAAGTCATACTGTATATAAATTGAAAATCACAGCTTAAATTTATTTTACAATAACTAATTTTATAAATACTATAAGTATAAAAATGTCAATCTGCAACATATTAAAATTATTTATATACTCATGATTAATAATACCAAAATAAATGATATTGTATTCATTGATATGTGTTGATCAAAACAAAATCTAATGACCTGATACTGCACGAACACACAGCAGTCAAGTGGCATTCCTATGAGGAATTACCAAAATGTATTGCGCTTCCCGCATGCTCCCAAGCAATATAAACTGGTTGGAGCGCAGCTTGCTGGAAGCCAAGACGGTTCAATGACAACATTCAATGTAGAAAGTTAGTATTACAATTGAGAATATATAGAAATTTCATTCATATCATCTGAATACTGAATTTCCTTCACAGGCATGAATAAACGTTTCTCGTTAAGTCCCACGTATACCACGTACAACATGTTTCATATCTTTGGCAAAATTAAACAAATAGCGTTGAAATTAACAAATATAACGCGCGGGATAATGTATTTTTAAATCAACGTAGAATTTTTTGCTGGTAAAAATATCCAAACATAGATATTAAAATTGAAACGCAGCGGTTTATTATTTGGTGTTAAATTTCACACATAATTGATAAGGTATTGAGTTAGCATTCATTTACTATTACGTTAACTCGTAGTTCTGCGTTAACTGGTCTTTTTAAAGAATTTACAAAGATATACCGCTCCACGTAATTTAAATTGACAATATGTCACATCGCTGAGCTTATGACGTCATAATATTGATAACGTTCGCTGGATCAACACGTCCAAAAATGTTATGAATAATTTTGGATTGATTGATTGATTAAGTTCAAATGTGTCTGTTTTTTTCAAACACAGAAAGTCAGATATGAGTCAAACAAGCAAATTATTCAAGTTGGCAAAGGCAAGGATTAAAATGTTTACAACCTTATAACCATATGATTTAGTAATATCATATGTTTTGCAATGCTTCCAATTATGAAAATAAAAATCACACTTTTCATTTTTAAACTTATATTATAAAATGTTTCAAGGTAAGTCAAATTTCAGAATTATGATGCATTTTAAATTTCAATCCCATAAGATTTTAAATCCGACAACGTCGTTCCCAGAAGATTAAAACCGTTGTGACACCCTGATATATACAATTAAACAAAAACATATACAGTCAAACCTGTATATAAAGGCCACCTGTCTATAGTGGTCAATTTATCTACATCTCGTAGCTAGCTGTTATATACAGGTTTCATTGTATTACAATGTGACACTCTGATATTACACTGTCCTTTAGAAACGTTTTAGTCTGGATGCAGGCTACGTAGGAACGATATTCACACGGTTTATTCATAATTTATCTGTCTATAAGTCTACACAATTTTCGTCATAGAGCCTCTTTCATCAACAAAACAATCACAAATCTCAACTATACATTTTAAATTCTCATTTTCCAAAATGATTGAAGCTTGTAAAGACAAAATAATTTATTTGGGTGTAAAGCTATGCTTACTAAGTGCGCACATATTTAGACAAAAAAATTATCCAAATTTCCAAAAAGGATAAAATACTGCAGATGAAAGCGTGATGATAGGTAAAAAGTTAGTAGGCTAATGTATAGACCAGATTGAAAATATTTCAATTTGCGCGGCTGAGATTCAATCAAGTTTAGTTAAAATCCTACGTAGGAAAGTCTACTGCGCGCCTGAGATCTCAGGCGCGCACAACAAACTTTTCAGTCTGGTATATAGATATGCTAATAATATATAGATCATAAGCCAACACAGTAATCTAAAAGTTAATAGCCTACATGCAGACATTGCATAGTCAAAATAAAGATTATTTGCTGCGCTAGTGACTTACTAAAAAAGCAGTTCATGAACATTAAATGGCCCAATTTTCATAAACAGTTCATGAAAACGTCCATGAAAATAGGACCATTTAACTTTCATGAACTATTTATGAACTGTTTAGAAGGTGTTCAAGAACATTTTGTGGAATTTCGTAAAGTTTATAAACAGTTCATGAACTCGTCAATTTTTTTCACAGTAGTAATGTTCAAGAACATTTAATGTTTTACGTATCTGCAGTCAAGCTAGAAGAATCATTGACTGATACTAAATAATTCTCACTAGATGATTAGGTCTCAAATCAAATCAAATAATTTCTCTTTCTTCTTTTGTGACTGTCGTATGACAATGATTAAAGATATTCATGAGTCAATGAGTACAACGCGAGATCCAACATAATCTCATCTTATTAATAAAGAACATCTACTTTTATAGTCTACATCAAAACGAGGTTAATATAAAGAGGTTATATATACAGGAATAACAATTACGTAATACGACAACTTCCCTTTATCTAAATTAAAGCAAATATTGTTATTACTGATGTTGTCTTTTTACCACATTAATTAATTAATTAATCTATTTTATTTATTAACTATAACCAAAACGATTTGGTTGACGAACAATTCTTGATGAACGCCGTATTGACATATGTGGTGAAGATATGTTTGAATCAGCTGGTTGAACTGCTGATGATGATGTTGTATCGGGTGTGGGGCTAGTCCTACTTGTTTGTTCTAAATTGCAGTCTACAGGGGCATTGCCAATTTGATTGTTCGAAGCTAATACTGTTCTCTCCCCCAATTTTAACCACGCTGTGTTTGATCCTTTTGCAACAACAAATGCAGCTTTCCGAGAGGGTGTGGAATTTGTTGGCTTATACATTACGATGTCTCCGGGTACATGATCGGAAACAAAAGGGACTCTGAGATTTCTCCCCATTAAAATTTGTGCAGGTGATTCTCCGCGAGCATTCGAAGTAGTTCTGTGTACCAGCAAAATCTTGTTTAGAAACATATCGAAAGAAACGCGCATATTGCGATGCCAAGCTTTCATAGCACGCTTCACTGTTTGGACTGACCGCTCTGCAAGGCCGTTAGCGCGAGGGAAATAGGCGGGTGATTCAGATTTGTAGCAACCAGATTTGGCTAGCCATGAAACAATAGCGTCATTGACGAATTCTTGCGCATTATCGGAAACTAAGTGTTTTGCGACACCGAAACGGGCAAAAAGTGATGAAAATATTCGAATAATATTTGGAGTGGATCGGTCTGGACATCGGAAAGCTTCAATCCAGCCGCTACCAGCATCAACAATCATTAAAACATTTCCGATTTCTGGAACATGGCCGAAATCCATATGTAATCTTTCCCAAGGGTCAGCTTTTGGCCATTCATGTACTGATTTAGCAGTCTTAGGGCGCAAAGTACAGCACTGTTCACAAGAAGATACATAGCGGTCTATGTCACGAGCCATGCCTGGCCACCAAGCACTCTTTGAGAGAAAGCGCTGGGTTGCATTTATACCTTGGTGGGTAGAATGTGCTTTTTCGAGGATTGAACGGCGGAGCGATGCAGGAATAAAAGCAATAGAACCGAAATAGATAACGTCGTTATGTATAGTTAAATTTTGGTTCAAACGCGCAAACGGACGCTCAGCTTCACTGGGATTGGCCCAATTGCCCGAAATAATACGCCCTTTTAGAGATTGTGCGATGACATCAAGATGAGTAGCATTTTTTAAATCGGAAAAAGCAATAACTGGCTGAAGAAAAGCCTCGTCACAGCTACGTGTGACTTCGACAGCAGCAACAATGTCTTCGCGGGAAAGGGTGGAAGACACTGAAAGGCGAGATAATGCATCAGCATGACAGATTTCAGTTCCGGGCCTGTGTTGAATATTAAAATCAAACGCCATTAACTTTATGGCCCACCGACTGATTCGTGCCGAAGCAGTTTTTGGAATTGGTTGATCAGCACCAAATAATTGGATCAAAGCCTTATGATCCGTGATAAGTGTGAAATGACGACCTAAGAGCAGTTGACGCAGCCTTTCTACGCACCAAACAATACCGAGACCTTCCCTTTCAGTTGCAGAGTATTTTTTTTCAGCTGGAGTAAGGGATTTTGAAATAAAAATAACAGGTTGGCCATCCTGTGTGAGGACACCAGCAATACAATGGTCTGATGCGTCAGTGGTCAATGTCGCTTCTTTTAGCAACGAATATGGTTGAACAATTGGTTTACTTGAAAGTTCAGATTTGAGATTTTCAAACGAACGAGCACAATCATTATTCCATTCAAAAGCGGTTTCTTTTTTGCGTAATAAATTTAGCGGTTTTATTTTGTCTGCAAAGTTTGGTATGAAACGCCCAAAAAAATTCACCAAACCAACAAATGACTCAATTTCTTTTTTATTTTGAGGAGGACGCATGCTGTTAATTTTATTGACAAGGCGATCATCTGGTTGAATACCAGAAGCTGATATGCGATAGCCCAAAAACGAAACTTCAGAAACACGCTGCGTGGATTTTTCCATATTAATAGAAAGCCGCCGGGATTTAAACCGTTCCATTACAGCGTTCAAACGTTTGTTTAAAGATTCTTCAGTAGTGGCATAAATAAGGACATCATCCTGATAAGCAATTGTGCCCTTTAAACCTTGCAGGACATCTTCAATTACATGTTGAAAAATAGCCGAACTGTTGCGCATGCCCATTTGTAAGCGGGTTACGCTATAAAGGCCTTTACTAGTGTTGATAATAGATAATTTTCGCGCGTTATCGTCGAGTTTTACTTGCCAATAGGCGGACTGCAAATCAATTTTCGCGAAGAAACGTGCACCATCCATTTTTGCAAAAATTGTTTCAGAATTCGGTAGAGGGTAATCATCGAACAAGATTTTGCTGTTTACATGGACACTAAAGTCTGCGCACATTCGTAATCCACCCGATTTTTTTTTTATCCAAACAACAGGAGATGCATTTTCTGCCCCGCCCGATTCAATCGGCTCAATAACCCCCATCCTCTCTAGCCGAGTTAGCTCTAGGTCTACAGCGGTTTGGAGTGGGAGTGGAACAGGTCTAGCACGGCAAAACATTGGCTCAGCACCCTGCTTTAATTTCATAGAAGCTAAAACACCAGTTATGTAAGGGAGTGGCTTCACATCATCATCATCTGCGGAATTAACCATCTGGTCACTAACATGATCACGACCCAACAGGCCATAATTTCTATTAGACTCTACTACATAAAATATGATAGAAGTATTTACGCTATGTTGAACTACATTTAATTTACAGCTACCGATTACTGATAACTCGTGGTCATCATAACATTTGAGCTTACGATTGCTTGGAGTGAGCGGAGGACAATCCAACTGTTCCCAAACTTTACGTGACAGAACAGAACATGAGGCGCCAGTGTCTTTTAACATTCTCACTTTCACGTTGTTAATACTAATATCTTCAGTAGATAGACTTGTATTATTGACATCATCACAGCATAAAATAATGGCTACATCGTTGACATCGTCATTGGCGTCACTGTCATGGTCCACTGCTACATGATTTACCTTCGCGGTGTCTTTCTTCTTTTTATAACAGCACTGTTCAAGGTGCCCACGTTTGTTGCAATAACCGCATCTTTTGTTGAAAGCCGGACAAGCACGCGGAGGGTGTGTCCCATCACAGAATTTGCATTTATGACTGTTTGAAGCTTTGTTGGTTGAGCTTTTAACATAATTAACGACCACTTTTCCTTCATTAGGTAATGTCGTTCGTTGTAGAAATGTCTGCGTCATATCGTAGAGGCGGACACGTTCTCTTAAATCCTCAAAAGTAGCCGTTGGCATTAGTCGTATATAATCCAGCAACTCTCTGGTGATTTTGACATCGTTGAAGCAGTTTATAAAAACCAATTTCTTTAACTCTTCTGATGGGTCCAATGTTTCTTTGAACCGTGAAAAGTCGCATCTTTCACTTTGATAATTGATTCTAGTGTAGACATCTTCTACTGACTCATCTGGCAATTGTCGTATTGCTAAAAATGTAGTGCGTTTAGCAATCAAAAAACGCTCTTTTGGCTCTATGTATTTACAAGCGATAGCATAAATGTCAGCAAATGGCATTTGTTCAAGCTTCTTTGGTGTAACCAATCTTGACAATGTGATATATGATGTCTCTCCACACATTTCTATGAACATATCAGTTTGCTCTAAATACCCGTCTTTGGAAAGATCACCATCTTCAAGATGATCGCGACGGCATTTAGCATTAAACGAAGCAAACCAAGCGTTTGCTTTCTCGACATCATCTAAGACTAAAATTCTTTTTCGGTCCATCGCAATGTCAGCGAAGATTCTTTGTACTTTATAACTCGCAGCGCCAATTTGTCGTATGACAATGATTAAAGATATTCATGAGTCAATGAGTACAACGCGAGATCCAACATAATCTCATCTTATTAATAAAGAACATCTACTTTTATAGTCTACATCAAAACGAGGTTAATATAAAGAGGTTATATATACAGGAATAACAATTACGTAATACGACAGTGACTGACTGACTGACGCAGGGTACCGACAGGCTAGCAACCCAAGAGAATGTAACTAGATAATTGAAACATAACCTTTTTCACCATTTAATAAATAAATTTTATCACATCATATAACATATCATCTTGTCTTTCTACAATATTTACAATATTTACAACATGTGTCCATCAAATCGTAATTTATGTGCAAAATCATCGACACAACATTATGTTACAAACTGAGTTTTAAGAGTGCCCAATCTCTAGCCTATACATAAAAACTTCAAATGAGATGACAAATGTTATGTATTGACTTACATGAATTTCTTGAGTTTCTCACTGTGAACAATGCAACACCACAATTTGTTATCGTGTCTTGATTTCAAAACAAATGCAGTTGATTGAATCTGGTGTGTTGCATTGACAACGACAGTCACAGCAGTCGCCACACTAGGGAAATAAAATACAACACATACTTATAGACTGAAAGTCACCAGGGTCCGACAAAAGGTTCAGCCTTCTGGAATCCTAGGGACATTTCAACTTTTTCTTCGGAATTTTCTTGTTGAGGTTTGATCAAAAAATCATTAAAAACATCAAGTTTCTTCTGAATTTTGTCTAGCCTTCCGGATCCAGGATCCCAGGATCCCCACTTTTGTCGGACCCTGAAAGTCACAGATTCAAACAAGCATGCTTTTCAGGCCAACACTTGAATTTCACATAAACATTTTTATAAAAATACCCTCGATACTTTTTCGTTCTTGTTTCAGTCAAATTCTATTGTAAACCTTCATAATTCGCATATCATCCTATAAAGTGAAATCTGTATATAGCAGCAAGCTATGAGATGTCAGAGAAATTGACGGTTATATGCAAGTGCAACGACCAAATAACACTAAGACAAGATCTCACACCCATAATGACATCTACATTAAGTCTAGCCATCGCCATTCATTTCGAGATGCTGGTGCGCACAAGTGGAACAATCTACCAGTTACAGTTAAGAAAGTCCAGAGCAGGTCCACTTTCAAAAGTCTCCTTAAAGAAGCATTTACATTCTTAAGATAATTTACTTCACTCATTTATTGTTCTGTTATCAAACCCTATATAAATGTCTGTTTTCCTGTCCAATTTACCTTACATGTTATTATAGTGACTTAAAATATGTAACTTAAAGGTTTTCTGAATAAATGATGATGACAATGATGAATGACAAATTATTCAGATCCTGACAAGAGAATACAGTCAAACATGTTGCATTAGTGACCTCTATACAGCGACCACCTGTCTATACTGGTCCCTCTAGCAATATCTAAAGTAGTGTTTTCTATTGAATCAATCTATTTATATAAAGGCAGCCTGCAAATAACTGTCAATTTCTCTACATCTCAACTTCATTGTATTTGTGATCACTATAGACAGGTGACCATTATAACAGGTGTTGGCTGTATGATAAACTTACTCCACATTCTGGTCCTTTAATATCTGGACAGCATTCACCATTTGGTTCCGCAGACATACAGCAACAACATTTTTCATCGCACCACTATAAAAAATTTACAAAACATGAAAGTATGATAAAAGAAGTAACATATATAGAATCTCTTTATAAAAGAAAAGGATATGGAATATCCATTGGTCTGAGTTTGATCATACGCACTGAAATCGAACTATTTCGAGACAAAAGATGTCCACAACGGAAACATTTTATGTTATCAAAAGCATGACCCACCTATCGAAGTTGTTTGCTTACTTTTGTTTACAAGACAAAAAGTTGACGTGGTTACTAGGGTAACCTGGTCTGCTAAGGAGAGTAACTTGGGTAGGAGGGTTTAACTTCCTAGCCTTGCTTGTGAACAGAACGCAATCCAACAATAGACACAAGTAATTTACCTACTCGGGTAACTTTCCCTCCTTGTGAACAGGGCCTTAGTCAAAGATATAAAATGTTTTTGAAGCTTCACTAATCAATGGTACAGTAGAAATGAAAAATTTGAAAAATGATAAATCATAAACAATTTATTGACATATCAAACAAGTTTTTAATACCTGTTTTGTTGGGCATGCACAATCAAGACATTGAGTTTTTGTAGGTACTTGACAGTTACATGATTCGGCACAGCTTTGAAGGCAGGCGTTGGATCCTTCCTCATTTGTACAATTGACACATGATATAGATGAGCAGCATGTGGCACCTGCACAGCAAGTCATACCTTTGGACTAAAGAAAAAACAAGCTAGAATATTAAGGCAAGGAGCTATAAAATACATTTGCATCTGCAAACGAATATTTTCCTTCCAAAGTGACTACATTGCCATCTATTTATAAGAGCTGGGACACTCTTTGATGTGCTGCTCTTTCCCAGTGGATAGATTTCAATCACATGATTTCACTGACGCCATTTGCGTTCCGTCAAACCGAGGCTCGCGAAATTTGAACAAAATACGCAAAAATAATATCATGAATTCAAAAACTTTTTGCACAAATTTTGTAAATCCTGTTTGCAATGGAACAGAATTGGCAATTTCCGAGTCCTAAAACATTCAACTTCAGCTATCCAAAGCTACATGTTGAAATTTGTTGATCTCATGTGCACTTAAAATATTTCCTCGCCTATATGCACTGGTAGCTCAGTAGCAGAGTGTCCGCATTCTGTGCAGGAGGCCAGGGTTCGATTCCTCGTCAGTGCACACATATTAAATGTTTGTAGCATAATTTGTATGTAAATGTGTAAATGTCCCCCGATAAACATGCACTAGTGCTTAAGGGGTTAGCCTACTTTCAGTCACAAATGACTGCAAAAATAAGTAAGTAGGCTAATATATGCGTAGGCCTAATCTCAAATTGAAAAATCATTTTCACCATTCTTGTGTCATGTGGATTTCAAGCGAGGATGATGAAGACGATTTGTTGAAAATGAAAATTGCCAATTTTTCACATAGAGTACGAAAATGGATTGGATTAATCGGAAAGTGTTATATATGGATTAGCTGATTCAGTTTGCCGTTTCTGTTAATTGCAGATGGTAGTTAACTTTGATCCAGCTACACACATAACTGTATGATTTAGATGTTCAGATATTGCATCTTGTCAACCCCTACGATGTAATGCAGAATTTAATGTGAACTGTGAAGGGAGGAAGAGCTCAGATGGTTTAGCAACCAAACTTCATA
This sequence comes from Haliclystus octoradiatus, assembly GCA_916610825.1. Lineage (NCBI taxonomy): Eukaryota > Metazoa > Cnidaria > Staurozoa > Stauromedusae > Haliclystidae > Haliclystus > Haliclystus octoradiatus. The sequence continues at coordinate 2,138,556 of OU744450.1, forward strand.
TCTTATCAAATCTGATTGACTGCACTGGTTCAAATCCACTGAAGGTCAACTCATCTTTGACCTTTTCTAAAACATTAAATGAGTAACATATTTAAGGATGGCTGATGGAATGGTCCATAGGCAATATTGTCTCGATTACTTGTACTGTCCTGCTCAATATATCTAACTCTGATTAAAGGGGCAAAATTGACCGACGACAGCTGCAAGCACAAGTTGAATTTATGTTTAGCGTAATTCAACCGTCTCGCTTTGAAACAATTGTTATACGCAGGCCTAATTTGTAATAAAATTCACATCAGCAATGAACATTGTGTTATAACAATAAGCATGCACGTGACCCTAAGTGCCTAGCGCCTGCCGGTCATTTTTGTTCCTTTAAGTCTGCAGAGAGGGGCAGTTTTCGCCGAGATCTTGGGTGCGCAACAGCAGATACTTTGTTGATGTTTGACCGTAAAAATTCTAAATATCATTAAATATCAGGTGTGTCATTGCCATAATCTGCAGACTGGCCTCTGGTGATGCCTATATAGGTTTCATTATATAGGCTACAGTGATTACCTTCATTAAATGTCTAGTTAACATGATGATAGAAACAACCAATAAATATCCACCAACACAAATGGCAATTATACCAGCCAATGGAAAATCATTTGATGATGACGCAGAATTTGGTGTTGGCTAATAAGCAATCAAATAGATAATACTACTTTTATGCAGCATTTCAAATAATTATTAATGGCAATAATAGACGAGCACTAGCAGGATATTAAAATTAAAATTTGTATCTAAATGTGTTAAATATAATTAGCCCATATAACTGAGATTTGAGCTACTGACTAACTGTTACCCACAGGCCACAGCTGCCTGCCTTTGCCTGTCTTATACAGTAGGCCTAATAGGCCTGGCCTATCAGTTGTGAGATCACTGATAGTCGCTGCTACGCTACGTAAAAAGCAAAAAGTTAATATTTAATTGGCCTGGTAGAGGTAGCGATACTATGACCACTTAATGACATGAGAGTATTTAGGGAGACATTGGATTTGCCTAAAAAGCAACAGGCAGGCTAGGCTGCAACAACTTCAACAAACAACAAGAAATTGAATATCAAATTAACATTCATCATTCAATTCGACTACTTTAAGAATACCGTCAGTAAAATCTATCTTATTTTAACAAAATAAATTATTTACCGGAATAGTTGGCGCCATATTAAATGCAATTTACGTTGACTTTGACAGTAATACCGAAGGTAGTAAAAGACTCATGAATTTTTGGAGCATTTCAAATTTCGCCATGTTGCTTTTCGTTTTTTCTTTCTTCTACAAGACGCACAACCTCATTTCCATAATTTACCCGCGAAACATAAATCATTCTCCCACGTGCACACATCAAAACAAATGTATAATAATGTTTTTCTTGCATACTTTTGAAATCTAAATATATCTGTATGCTATAGCCCTGTACTGTTGTTGACATCATTTCTCAACAAAAACAATTTAGTGCTACCCTAGCTTAACCAGGGCTCTAAGCATAACGATGTGCTGATCCTGGATATTGAAAATAATGATAGTAAACCTAATATATTTTAAAGAAATGCATGTATATTAAAATTAGATTTAACATATACTAAATCGTAGACTTGGTAGATTAATGATAAAGATACTTTTTGATAGAATTTTAATAAGAAAAAGACAAATTTTAGAGTTTATAAAAGAAGAAAAATACTTGGGCCGCCAAAAGACTGAACAGTTTCAGGACGGGGTTGATCTAAACTTTATTGTGTATTTTATAGCCACCCTATCGTGAGCCTGATTAATGCCACTAATAAAAACAAGAAGTCTTAGTTTTGGTTCTTTATTCTAAAATAAATTTACTATAAATCAAACCCAAGAGTCAAGATTTTCTAGGAATTTCATCAATGTAATTGATTTATCTATGGTTAATTTACATTGAATAAGAGCTTTATCTATGACTAATTTACAATTTACATTGAATTGAATAAGAGCTGTTATCAATGATCTTTAAGAAATAATTTAAAATATATATTTAAGATATATAAACTGCATATTAAATCAATATATCCTCGTGATTTATGAAGTAAAAAACAATTTATTTTCATTGATTATAAGATTAGCCTACATTTTATGGTAGACCTATTCTGTACGTAATGTAGGGTATTTTGCTTCAAGCTTGATAATGGATATTGATGGAAGTAGGCTAATCCAAACGCATTAATACATTCAACTTTAAATCATGCAACATACAATATTCTTCCAAAGTTTATCACAAGAATCATAATTTCCCTGTATACGGGTATACCATGTCTGTGTATACAACGTTCGCATGTGTCAAAGATTTAATCCATTCACGAAAACATATGGTCTGTGTAATGTAATGCATTTTGTTGTTCTGTCCCAATTACGATCTCACATGTCTGGGTACCGTAGTAAATAATTTATTATAACATCGATCTAAATAATCTATCTACAGTGAAACCTGTATATAACGGCCAGCTAAGAGAGGTAGATAAATTGACCACTACAGGCACGTGGCCTTTATATATAGGTTTGATTCAATCGAAAATACTATTTTAGACATAACAAGAGTGACCACTGTAGACAGGTGGCCGCTGAATAGAGGTGACCGTTATAACAGGTTTGACTGTATACAGTAGGCTATATCTATATAATATCTAAATTAACTATGTAAATATTACATATACCCTATTCTATCGTGAATGAATTAGATCTGTGAAGCAGGCTAGCTATCTCTGAACCACGTGGTATACCTTAGAATGGAAATAGTAGGCTACCAATCAAACAGCAGTTATAAGACTAGCACTATTTTGATTTTGATTTTCATTGTCATGTGGTTCTTGGTCCTCGTCGTCTATCATTTCATCAATTTCTTCTGGGCCATTGTCATTATTTGTATTAAGAATTAATTTTATTTCATTAAAGTGTTTATAAATCACAACAGCAAACACTAATAGTGACCAAAAAAAACAAAATCCACCAGAATATCGAAAAACAACATGTCCGCCATATTTTTGATAAAATATACCACCAAACATACCAGCTATACCGGTCGAAATACCAAAATGTACTGCATTTAATATTGTAACCATAGTAGCTTGTGTTGGGCTAGTACTGTAATGCGAAATCTGATAAATAGCTGCAGTCCAAAATAATGCAAAACCAATGCAATGGAATAATTGAACAGGTAAAATAAGCCATGGATTTTTAATAAACGACATTATAATAAATCGGATACAATATGATAGTACACCCATACCTATAGCAGATAAATTACCTCCTACGAATTTAATTATTTGTGCTGAAAATGGAAAGATTAAAAGTTCAGAACTACACGCTATTAAAATACTTAAACCCATAATAATTTCTGATCCACCCAAGTCAGAAATAAACCAAAATTGAAATCCGTATAATACACCATTGGCAAAGCCCATAACACATATCGTTGAGAAAAAAAATAATACATCAGTTTTTATTAATTGACGAAATACAATACGAAGAACTTGTGGACGTTTTTTTAATTTTATAAAGCCTTTGAAGAGTACCATAGCAACACCAAGTAATATTATATTTGATGCTAAATAGAGATAAAACCCAATAAAATAATTTGGATTATCAGGATTCGAAAGTTTAATTGCAAAACCAGAACATACTGATGCAAGACCAAAACCAATTGAACCGAACATGCGAATACTACCAAAATTAATTTTTTGCAACGTAACTTTACGAATTCTTTGTATAACAGCAGTATCAATAAATGCTGGTATTGCCCCATCAAAAATTGCTCCAGTACAAAATACTGTTAGCATTACATAAAATAATGTATCCTGATTGGTTATCATTGTAGAATCTGATCTTCCATTGGTTGAATTCAAATTGGTGCAATTATTGGTTGGCACAATCACAACTGTTGTGCTATTAGTGGAAAATTCAATTGTCTTAACAATAGAACTATTGTTATTGTTGTGATCATTATTTTCAATTTTCGATGTTTCAACAGCGTTAGGGAGCCAAGGAGCAGTAAAGCATACCAATGTGGAACATATTATTACAATCATTAATACTAATCTATATCTTTGTGTTTTGTCTGCTATATAACCCCATAATGGTAAAAATACAAACTGAACAATAGGTCGTGCACCAACTATTATGCCACTTTGTTCTGCGTTTAATCCAATTGCTTTGAAAAATATAGGTAAAAAAGGCATCATACTTGAAAGTCCAAAATAACAGAAAAAATAAGATGCTCGCATGGGAAGCAGCTTCCATGATAGTTTCTTAAAACACTCCATAGCCTATCAAGTATATATTACAGCCTCTTCTGTTTCTCCAGTTAATAATTATAGCTTATATTTTGTCGTGAAAGCTGTAGAGTAGTGAGGTAAGCCTAAACCAAATAATTTATACAGCTTGATTTTACAAATAGTGAAATTTCCAACCTTCTGTTCTGTCGATATAATGTAATATTTGCATTCATTGCACACGTACGTGTACACGTGAGCATAACATGTATTTCTATCAAATTCACGTGATTTGCAAGGCTTTTATACTTGAATGAACGCTACACAGTGAAAGTCCAGTGTCTGGTTTCTGAAAAAAACAAAACCTTGCCGCCTTGCGACATTGTTATAAAGTTGCACGTTTGATAACTGTCGTACTAGCCTCGTATTAGTAATACTTGCATGAGACAAAAGGATATTCAGATTTCCCGCGAAAAGTATTTCTATATTTAGTTTCATCTTGAATATGCCCATGCTTCCACTTGCAGAAACTCTTGCAGAACGTAGAATAGAAATAGAATAGAAATAGAGTCGAATCGAATAGATAGGGTTTTTCCATAGACATAATAGAAAATCTATTATTATCTATTATGTCTATTGGTTTTATGTCTACAGAATAATATTTCTAGTCTGGATAGAGCTTCTTTGTGATTGTATATTAGCGATTAAACACACATAGTGATTTGCAAAAGTTTCGGATAATAATCATGATGCATCATCTTCAGGCAAGGTATTAAAAAAGAGAAATTTTAAAGAGTTTACATGAATATCTATTTCAAAATCTACTTTATAAATCAATTGAATTTATCGGAACGGTATACAGACATTACAGTATACTTTAACAATAAAAAACAATAATTTCGGGAGAGAAGTCAGTCCACATCCTTATCTCAAACATCTTTAAGATATAAGATATATTTAAATACGAGCTTTAATATATGATGCAAGTTACAGATACTCTATATCCACCCAATTCCAGTTATCAGTGTAGATCGATGGTATCCTCCAGACTCGGGCAACAAATTTCCACTTTACACTTAGAATATAATTTAGTGTTTTTATCGCCTACGATCAATGCCCGATATTTTCTGATCCAACAGAATATATATATATATATATATATATGTAGTCTAAGTTTAAAACTCTTGTAATGTATAGTTCTGTATATACTTTCTATATCGTCACATTCTTCATTTCCACTTGACCTAGATTGTTTACCTCGTCCGGTTTTACCTTAATATCTTTATTAATATATAACATCATCATTGAATATATGAAGACAAATAAAGACCATGTAAAGAATATCCCAGATGAAACACGGAAAACATTTCTACCACCATATTGACCATAAAAGTGACCACTAACAATCCCAGCAACCCCTGTTCCAATACCAAAATGCAATGCGTTTAATATAGCAACCATCGTTGCTTGTGTTTCTCTTGTACTATAATTAGATATTTGATAAATCGCTGCACTCCAAAATAATGCGAAACCGATACAATGTAATAATTGAATAGGTAAAATTAGCCATGGATTACTTAAAAATGACATTAGTAAAAATCGTATACCAAATGAAAATGAACCTATACCAATTGCAGACAAATTACCACCAACAATATCAATTATACGTTTTGTAAATGGAAATATTAAAATCTCTGAAATGCTTGCTACAAGTACACTTAAACCCATTAATAATTGTGAAGCACCCAAATCAGATAAAAACCAAAACATGAAGCCATATAATATACCATTAGCAAATCCCATTATACAAATTGTTAACAAGAAAAATATAACATTGTATCTCAATAATTGTTTTCCTATAACTTTGATTAATGATGGTGGCTTGTTAATAACTTTAATTTCTCCTGTAAAAAGTTTAAATCCAAGGAAAACAAGTAATATATTAGCAGCTAAGAACAAATAAAATGCTATAAAATAATTCGCTGTTTTTCCACTTATTAATTGTACTCCAACTCCCGTAGATAGTGAAGCTAAACCAAATCCCACAGATCCAAATAGTCGGATTCTACCAAAATCTACTTTCTGATCTGCTAATCTTTTAATCCGATCTACAGCCGCTGTATCAATAAGTGATGGAATCGCACCATCAAAACATGCACTACTGCAGAATATAGCTAACATAACGTAGAAAAGCGTTGTTGTAGAACCACTTTCTTCATCACGATTAATACTATCGCTATTATTAGCATTCGAAGTTGAATTTTTAAAACTTGAATTGATGTTATTGTTGACACCATCAATTGCTTGCTCTAGCCATGGTGCAGAAAATGTTATCAAAGTTCCACATGTTATAACAATAATAAAAACACCACGGAAACTCTGTCTTCTATCTGTAATAAAACCCCAAAAAGGTATAAATAAAAACTGTACAATTGGTCTTACACCAGCAATAATTCCAGCTTGTTCAGCATTCAAGCCTATATCTTTTAAAAATACTGGTAGAAATGGCAAAAAACATGCTAAACTAAAGAAAAATACAAAATAGGATGCTTTTATTGGTAGTAAAGCATTGTTAAAGCACGATAACATCTTGTTGAAAAATGATGTCGACCGTCTTATGATAAGGAAAAGGTGTAACACATCAACCTCGTGTAATAGCTTTTAAATTTAATATACATTAATATTTTGGTATTTCATCATCCCCATAGAATTACAAAGCAATGATCCATTTTATATAGTCACAATTAAACTTGGAAACAATGATGTTACGAGTTTATCCTCAATCAAATGAAACAAAGTCGATCAACCATTAAACCTATTTAACTACAGCATTAGTAGTCGAAGAATAGGATAATATATGAATTTATAAACGGACAAAATTTCTATATAACAGGGTTCAAAGATTGTGTACAAACTCAAAGATGCAGGCTTTTGTTAAGCCATATAGAAATGGACATCATATTTCTACTTTGGAAAATAATGAAGAAATCTTTTGAAAATCCAATAGTCGACATTCCCCATTCTATTACAAAGCTATTCTACTATAAACAGATGTTTTCACCATACTGCTAAATCTTTTGCAAAAGATTTCATATTCATATCGAGAAAATCTCTGCATGGCTCTAAGCTTTCATCTTTTATAAGTAATATTTTACATTTTGATAGATTTTTAATATTTGTATTGTGATCATACTCTTCATACGTAATGGGCTGTGAAGTAGTATTGTTTCTGATTTGTTGAACATGTATTGGCAGTTGTTTAATCAGTTGACTATTTTGCAGAATATTATTACTTTTTGTGGATGGTGCTGCTGCAGGTAGTTTTGCTTGTGGAATAACGTACACAAGCCTATTTGAAGTAGATATGTTTTGTTTACTCGTAGTTTGCAATGGTGTTATTTTAAAGATAATATCATCAGATTGGGTTATAGAACATTTAGTTTGATAGAGTGTAGAACTTGTAGTACAACTTACTGAGGATGTAAGTGATTTTTTCTGTTCTTCAATGTTTATTTTGCAGGTCTTCGTTAGATTCTTTTGAGGAATATGCTTTATTGGAATGGGACATGGTATTGATGCAGTTTGATTTGTATGCGAATAACTACGCATCTGCAACGGCGTGGTTTGAATTTGTGTTGACGTATTAGAGGGGATATTTAATAATTTTTGTACTTGAGAAGAGATATCACTGTTTGAGGATGTAGGAATAATAGAATCGGGATTAAAATGCATAGCTTTACTTTTCCAAGAGGCTTCGTAGTTTCTTTTGGAAGAATGTATTGTCTGGCAGCTTTGAATCTTCTGCGAAAGAGTTGCCTGATTTGTAGATGATGTTAATAACTGGTTCTGTATCGTACTAATATTATAATTAATTTTCTCCTCAATGCATATTTTTGGTACATCGATTGCCTTTTCATTTTGCTCACGATTTTCTTCACCAGATCGAGGTATGGTTGTTGTTAATGGATTTCTAGTTGCAATCTTCGAATGATTTGTTTTCAATGACGATGAATCTTGCTGAGATAATCGTAGAAGTGAAGCTAATGAAACGCCATTGTATTTTACCTGTAAAATAATTTATTAATATAATTATTTACGATACTATTGTGAAGAAATGTATATTGCTCAATCGCACAATCCTGCGTATCGCTATGAAGGGTTATGACTATGAGCACCGTATAAGTTCATTCGCCGTATAATGCCATTACTATATTTTGTTACGCATAGCTTACTATTCCGCTATTCCGATAGTTCAACAATTCATTGCACACGATGTATTTATGAATTTCTCATTAAACTGTACCCTTCCCTGCGAAAAACAGTTCAGGAGTTTATGAACAGTTCATGAGCACTTCATGAACGTTAAATGGCCCCAAATTTTCATGAACAGTGAAATCAATGAACCTTACCATTGAAATTATTCAAGGTTCATTGTTTATGTTCACTGTTTTGACTATTCACCTACAATATTCAACTTTTTATGAAAATTGGGGCCATTTAACATTCAAATCAAGCAGCCCAACAAATTGCTTTGATTGCAAGAACACAAACGAGGTATTAAATAAACCTTACCAGCCTGTAGGCAGATTTCCTTCCAAATGATGTATTTCTAACAGATAATATCCAATCCTCTACTGTTTCATATTCAATTCCATCAAATGTTGATATCTGAGCGTTGGGGGTGATGCTTGATACATGCTTTATTCCCTATTATACGATAATAACAACTATACATGACAATGGAGGGATTATTAAAAACTCGTAGAATGGTCCTGTAGAAGTATGGTAACTAGAATGAGTCGCAGTCGAGAGACAAGACAGAACTTATGTTTAGATGTTTGTTCGATAAATTCCAACACGGAATGAAATACACTACGTGAGAACTACAGTTTAAAGTAGCGGAGATGGATGTGATATTGATCTGACATTGAGATTAATGATAAGTTATTGACTTGATGTGCGTGAACGGATGATATATAAATATACAGAGAATGCTATCTATAAAGCTATTATATAATACTACTACAGGTACCAGGAGAGTATCGTAGCACATTGCAGAATCCCGGTGCAGAATAACATTTTTGTCACAAACCAGAAAAACTGGTAGCTTTCTTCGACGGGGAGGTTGGTTAGTTGGTAAGTATTTTTGGAGCGTGTGTGAGTTTAATGGACGGATACCCTTCCTGAGTGACGACAAAGATCCTGCGGGCAGAGGTCCAACGCCCCAATCACTACACCAAGGCCCCAAGGCAAAGTATCAACAATGAGATAGACATAATCAATGTTCATAGGGAGATGTGTGGTAAAAATGCTCTCTCCTAGAAGTGAACATCAAGAGGTAAATGAGTAGATTCTAATTTACATGAGGGATGTAAAGACATTTAATAGAAGGACAGATACGATTATGACAACAGTACTGTGCAGAGCATCGATGAGGAATCGAGACGGAGTCTTCCACATATCTTTCGAGACATTCTGCCACTTAGATAGATTTGCGCATCACAGGTACCGTGTACTCAAGTATATACAGTGAAAATTGAAACTGTTTATAGCAGCCAGCTATGAAATGTTGAGAAATTTGCTGCTATATGTAAGTGGCCTTTCTATTAAGGGATAATAATAATAAAACATACTAATATAGGCATCGTTAGAATATTAAACTGCTATGGAGATGAGGTAGCTGTATAGAGGTGACCGTTTAAGTAGGCTTGGCTGTATATTAGAAAACATAGCTTTTGTTACGGGTTGTTACGACATCTGTTTGTACATTATTAGCAATGAATTTACCTTGAATGAAATTGAAAGATTATCTTTTCCAGGTTTAATTAACCCTTTATATACCAGTGTTGACAAATCTGGTTGATCTTCAGTGGAAATTGGATCATCCTGACTCTATATAAGTATGTACAGAAGAAAAATGACACAAAATTAGAATTTGAGAATTCAGTCTCAACACAGATCGAACAAAGTCCCCGGGGAGTAACTCCATAACTCCAGCTCTTCATTTCAGGGATGGCACTTTGGAAAAAGGTGAATTAACCAAAAAGTTGAAAAAATTCCTGTTGATGCTACCCAAAAAATTCCAAAGATTTAAAAATGCTACCCAAAAAGTTCCAGCAGATTGATTGATTTTAAATACATAATACACAGTATAACACCCAAAAATGATGCAAAATATTTTCAAAAATTCTTGAAAAAGTCAAAAATAGGATTTGAAATCTCATACCCAAAAAGGCTTTTTCTGCTGGAATATGAACCCAAAATAAGTGGCACATCCCCGTATGCCCATCATATGGGAGTTATCCCCAGGGACAAAATCACTAACAGTAATTGTCCTTACAGCTGTAGTTTAGTGTTTGTAATTTATAGTAAAGATATTTAGTAGCTTTGCTTTGCTGGATTGGCTATCATCCTTTATATACAACAAGTAATAATTATATGTATATAAGTATACCGCTATATGTTTTTTTATATTACCCAGAATCAATTAGCATTTTAAAATTTACCTTAACATCAGTTATTTTATTATTTCTACTTGATTGTGAAAGGTTGTCATCAAAATTCAAATCTGATTGCGTAGATGCGATAGTTAATTGACTCATCGTTGATTGACTGCAGGATAAACCTTGAAGCTGACTTTCGTTAAAGTTTTGCGTATGATCCAAATCATCTGTTTCCCTAAAAATGCACCCAATCAGGTATCGAAGCATCAAGTATATATCTTCAATAACATCAGCATGCATGGAGAATTGGTAGCCTACACAGTAAAATCTGGAATAATGGTTCCGACTTTAAGGCCTGGATTATACAGCGCGCTTTCGAGCGTGCCGTGCTTTCGTTTACAGTAAATTGAAAGTTGGCTCGCTGCCGGCGCGCCCGTCTAACTTGACACGGCTCGCTGTCATTAGCACGGCGCGCTCCAAATCGAAAGCTCGCATAGGAAGAGCGTGCTTTCACTTGAAGGCGAACTTTCATTTCGACATTCCAGGGATTCCTCTTACCATATTTGGTAAAAACCGGGGGTTGATGTCGAGAAAGAAATGTCTAGCCTCTTTTTCTCGGCCGTTGCCTAGATACTGTTCCGTTTTGCAAATAAACAGATGAATAAACATTGATTTTCTTTCGAATTATAATCGAAATCCACAAAATAATAATAGGGAAACTACTCAGAGCATCTGTACTTCTCAATTGAAGAGGAGAAAACTTTCAAATAGTATTAATTAGACAAGGTTATATATATATATGCTCTGCAGATTAGATATAAGCCACTGTCTTGTATTTGTAGGACCATGGTAGGTTAAAAAACTATCATTGTACGATAATCACAACTATTTGATGGCGAATTGTGATAAAAATCACTTTTTGAAGCAATAAATTTATTTCACGTAAAGCGTATACTTGTCAATCAAAAGTCTTGTGAGATATTTTCTTACACGTCATCATGTAATTCAAAGGAAGTTTTTACACAACTTTTGAGGACGGCTCGCTGTATAACTAGACATTTTCAAAAGCGCGCGCCTTCAAATGAAAGCGCGCTCGAAAGCACGGCACGCTCGAAAGCGCGCTGTATAATCCAGGCCTAACGGTATTCTGTCAATACCAGTAAGCCAAAAAATCAGATACCGAGTAATTTAGGGTCAAGCTTTGCTAAATATTTACATCTAACAACGGATTCTGCCAAAACCGGTAAAATAGTTTGTCTCCCAAGCATACCGTTATTGCCAGATTCCACTATATAATCCCGGGGGGTAACTCCAAAGGGACGGCTATAAGGGGATGTGTCACTTTTTTTGGTCCATATTCCAGCTGAGAAAAACTTTTTGGGTGTGAGATTTCAAATTTTGGAGCTTTTGTGTATCCTGTTTTTGACTTTTTCAAGAATTTTTGAAAACATTTGTATCATTTTTGTGTATTTACCTAAAATCAATCAACCTGCTAGAACTTTTTGGGTAGCATCAACAGAATTTTTGGAACTTTTTGGGTACGTCACCTTTTTTCAAAGTGGCACCTCCCCGTCCCTAAAGAGCTGGAGTTACCCCCCGGGATATAATCACACAGCAAGTATCAGTTACATGGTCCACATTTTAATTAGAATGATCTTGTAAATATTTTATACTAAACATTTAATTAATGATATATTTTATATAGAGATGGAAACAACGTTTCCTCCTAGTCATTTTCGGCTAAAAGGTAATTTTCATATACGTACTACTTTGTAAGCATTCTAATTGATGTCAAATAAATACATTACATTACATCATCTCAATAAGTGATAATTTATTGATACCCTATTATGTATGGGTGGTTATGTGAGACGTGCGGTATACACTCCTCTCAACGCTCTCAGTTTTATTAATCAAGAAAGGGATAGAGGGAATTTTACAAATATCAGTTCTGTCCAGGAGTCAAGGCATTGATTTACGAGGATTAGCTCAGATGGCAGAGCAACCGAGCTTCAGATCGGATCATATCTGATCGACTGTGGTTCAAATCCTCCTAATTTGGTCAACTCAGCCTTGACTTTATCTGAAACATCAAATGAGTACCATCTGAAGATGGCGGATGGAATAGTCCAAAGGGAATTGCATTGTAAGTAGCTGCGGTGGGGCATCGTTGCGCATTGACAATCGAGACCTATCTGCCATGAAATCTGTTGAAATTGATCTGATGTGTCGCGGCTGATATTACCAAAGAGTGCTTTAAATCATTGCTCTCAGTGAAAAAAGCCACTCATAGATAGCGGTACGGGTGCCTTCGGTAGGGCGACACCGTCTAGCGTCAACATTACTTTTATTTTTAAGGCACTGATTTGAAAGGTTCCTGTAAGTAGAATATTTGGAGTATGCTTATTGCGACCATAAATGTAAAACACATATGGATAATTTCTATTGTGACTCACTGTGAGCATTCTACTATATTTTTCTCTCGATGCATTTTGATTTTTTCAGCGAAGTTTTTCTGTGCTTTGAATAAACCAACCAGTTTCTTTTGTAATTCAAGTAATTCTGTAGGTTTGAAATCTAATGATTTATGTTGATTATTGGCTTTAAGAATCTTTAAATCTTTTACAATATTCATTAGATCAGATTTTATGCTACTCAGCTGAGATTGATTTTGAAGTATTGTTTCTTTGAGATTGTCTAAATCTAACATCGAAAGACCTGGAATGGAATTAGAAATATATTTATAGGTTCGTACAATGAATACTATCTACTTTTCGAACCGGAATGACACTGGAGACTTCCATGACCCGATTCTGATCAGAAATGAAAATCCCCCCGCACCAATTAAAAAGACCCCGAAACTAAACTCCTATAATGAAGTATCATGCATCACAATTATGCCCAAGAATTTGTTGAAGAAATGAATCAACTACTTGAACATTTTGTATCCAACATTAGAGAAGCAAATTTGACAGCCTTTGTTCAGAGACTTGAAATTTAAAGATATATAAGCGATTGGACGTCTATACAAACTTATAGAGCCGTGGTTTCCGGATCGGATGGGAAAGCATCGGCAGCATCGTTCTGTTCTGAATATCTGCGATTGCTTGCTATAGTATTTAGGATTTTAGCTAATCTCGATCATCTACGAGTTTCTCAATGTCCACCCGATTCTTCCTACCGAAAGAAATTAAGGGAATCGATCAAGAAGGGCCAGGAATAGCCTGGAGGAGACTTAGAAGATATTGTTGGAAGGGTGTGTGCCATTTTAGAAATCGAGAAGGACGGTAAAAGTTTCAATCTCAGAAGGTGAAAACTATGGAGACCCTATAATTTCAAAAGTTACCAGAAGAATAAAGGAAAACCTCATGTTTTTACAACAATGGAAAGTTTTAAAAATGTTCTAAATTGTTACAGAGCAAAATTTTAACGAGAATCTGGAACTAATGGCCCACGGTCTTAAAATGGCACGTCCCCGTACACGGTCACAGATACGACGGTCGTTATAATCTGTGTACACTGTCCATTAGATTAGAGCTGATGAAATGGATGCTAAAATAAAAGAATAATTCGATAAAAGAGCTGTTCTGGATCCTCTTATAAAAAACAATTCCCTTGACAAAGATGTGTTTAAAAACTTTAGACCAATTTCTAACTTGAAGTTTATATCAAAAGCAATCGAGAAAGTGGTGTCAGTAAGATTAAATCAACACCTCGATGACGAGAAGTCACATGAAACCTTCCAGTCTGCATACAAGAAAGGTCATAGCACTGAAACTGCTCTCGCTAGAATTCATAACGATCTACTTTGTGCTATCGATGATAATAAATGTATCATACTCGTTTTACTGGATTTGTCAGCTGCATTTGATACTGTGGACCACAATATTTTAATTAATAGACTGGAGAAACGTTTTGGAATTAGTGGGAAAGCTCTATCATGGATAACATCATATCTATCAAATAGAACACAGTTTGTTAAAATTGAAAATGAGGTCTCCTCCTCTCGTAAACTTAGTTGTGGTGTTCCTCAAGGGTCAGTGTTAGGCCCATTATTGTATTCTATGTACACTTCACCACTTGCGGATATCATCAAATCGCATGGCATGTCTTTTCATTTTTATGCTGATGATACACAAATTTATCTAACTTTCAACCCAAAAGCAGAAAATGAACCAATTTTTTCTAAATCACGCATTGAAGCATGTCTTAAAGGGGCAAAATTGACCGGCGACCGCTGCGAGATCAATTTGAATTTATGCTTAGCGTAATTCAACCGTCTCGCTTTGAAACTATTGTTATACGCAAGCCTAATTTGTAATAAATTCATGCCAACAATAAACATTGTGCTATAAACAATAAACATGCACGTGATCCTAAGTGCGTAGCGCCTGCCGGTCATTTTTGCTCCTTTAATGATGTTGACTCTTGGATGACTTCAAACAAACTTTTGCTGAATGGCAGTAAGACTGAATTTCTCCTCTTTCATGCTCGTCATCGACCCTTGCCGCCATTAAGCTCTATTAGTATTGGAGACAGTGACATCACAAATTCAACATCAGCTAAAAACATTGGCGTTTGGTTTGATGATATACTATCAATGGATAAACAAGTGAAAGCCATCTGTAAAACTGCATTCTATCATCTTCGCAATATAGCCAAGATAAGAAAATATATTTCATTTAAACATTGTGAAATTTTAATTCACTCATTTATATCATCAAGAATAGATCATTGCAATATATTACTATCTGGAATTACAAAAGAAAATTTACATAAGATACAATGCGTTCAAAATTCTGCTGCACGTGTACTGACATTCACACGAAAATATGATCATATTACACCAATTCTACAAGATCTTCACTGGCTACCTGTAAAACAGCGCATTAAATTCAAAATTTTAATCATCACATATAAAGCATGGTACGGAATGGCACCTAGTTATTTGACAGAACTATTGCTTCCTCATATACCAATTAGAAGTTTGAGGTCTAAAGATAAAATGCTACTTGTCCAACCAAAATGTCACTTGAAGACCTACGGATGTCGATCATTCTCCAACGTAGCGCCATTATTGTGGAATGGTCTCCCATTTGAAATTCGCTGTTGTACATCACTTGAACAATTCAAAAGCGAAGTAAAAACGCATTTGTTCAAAGAGTATTTTAATTTAAATTAAATTAAAACATAATTATCATTCTATTATGCTGTAGATGTTTAACAATGAATCTTACCTTATACTTACTTACCTTATGTATTTTATTTTGTATATACCTTTTATTTAATTTTATTACTATATAATCCTGTAAAGCGCCATTGGATTCATCAAGAAATGGCGCTATAAAAATGCATATTATTATTATTATTATTATTATTATTATTATAATCTTACCGCAATCTGATCGTAGTTTTTTCTCTATATTTTCATGAGTGAATTGAATCGATGTCAATGTTTCTCTTGCTTTTTCAATTCGCCTACCATGAATATAATTTGTTCTCATCGGCTTCTTCGGAGTGCTGATTCAAAAACAACAAACGTGTAAGCGCCAATTCCTACTAAATTAACTTAAATTATATATTCTACTGCGCATGCTCATAATATATTGCATAGCGCATATATTAAACTTTAGTTGGCAAAATATCACCGAAAGATCAACAACAACTTTCCACCATCGGACACACAGTATGAATTCTTTACATTAATTATAACAATAATCTTACATATCTATATATTCAATCCTTTTATAGCATTTTATTAGTATTTTAACATAACTTTCATTTATTTCATTTTTATAGTTTAAAACGGTAAAACGATAATTCGTAAATCGGTAAATCATTACAAGTCATATTCAACGTTTCTCTATCAAAGAAAACAACATTTAATATCGTTATCGTAACAAATTGTGTCTATTTATTGTGTCTTTCCTATCATTATAATGTTACTGTCATTCGCCGCGCCAACTCAGTGAAAGTAATAAGAACTGGCGGTTACATTAAAGTTTTAAACGTATTATTAGTATCATATCAACTATGGATTATGCAAGTTCATTACCAATCCAAGGCACTCCTAGAGATGAGAGAAGAAGGACCACTCAATCTGTAAGAGCAGTAACAATTGACAATAATTTATTACATGATCGGCCTGTAAGCAGCCGCGCCTCAAGCGACGGGTTTCAATCAAGAAGACGTCAGGCAATGCAAGCGCTTGAGTTAGCAAAATTCAAACGCGATAATAAACTTATAATAGCCCAACAAGAAGCGACATTAGCTATTCAAAAGAAAATGAATGCCGCTGATTTAGAGATGAAAAAAGCAGAATTAGAACTAAAATACTGCGAGGACTTTGTACTAGATAATGACGATAACCAATCCTTCAATTTATATGATGATATTAAATCAAACGAAGATAAGAAATGTAACGTGCAAAATTGGGTCCAATCTATTAACGATGGCAATATCAAAACAGAGGATAATCACTGTGATAACAACTTAACATCCTTAGTAGCTAAGTTAAGTCTTCCTAAAGTCAAGCCACCGGAATTCTCTGGTAATCATGTTGATTATCCGCGTTTCATAAAAACATTTGAGCAAATGATAAAGGATAAAGGGCTAACCGATAATGAAAAACTCTGGCATTTAGAAAACTGTTGTATAGGAGAAGCTAAAACCTCAATAAGAAACTGTCTTGGTTTAGAGGGTGGTTTAGAACGAGCACTGAAAAAACTAAAGCAACGCTTCGGAAATGCCTTTGAAGTTGCCGCTGCAGCAATCAAAACAGTAATAGCAGGAGGGCAAATTGAACGTCATGATGCAAAAGCTATTCAACGATTTTCTGATAATATTCAAGATTGTGTTGACACGCTAAATCAAATCGGTTATGAAGCAGACATGAACTCAAACATAAATTTGCAAAAGGTTGTCAGCAAAATGCCTGATTCTATGAGAGATAGATGGTCAGTGACCGCAATAAAAATACGGAGAACCGGACGAAATCCGTTGCTTTCAGATATTTCAAATTTCATGTCCACTCAAGCTGAAGCCATGAATGATCCTATATTTGGAATAATTAATGACAATCGTCGAAAAGCTCATAAAGTATATTCAACACAAACAACGGAATCTGAGACTATACACAGTATTGAACCAACGACAAATTATAACAACAACAGAAAACAATGCGTTATTTGTAACGAGGAACACAGATTAAATAAGTGTGCACAATTTATTGACAAATCTCAACAACAGCGTGAAAACTTTGTCAGAGAAAATAAGTTATGCTACAACTGTCTAGGCTTCAATCATACAGCCAGGCAATGCAAAAGTCCTAATCGTTGTACGATGTGCAAACAACTACATCATTCATTACTTCATCGTCTAGCGTTGCCTAGCAACACATCTGCAGCGGTAGTTGAAACAGTCGAAGATACCGTTAATTCAGATTATTCAGACGAAAACAATAGCACTTATGAGACGGTCGGTGTAACAAACACAAATGAGCGTGCTATTGTACAAATTGTCCCAATCAAACTAGAAGCACGGAATGGCAAAAGTATAGAAACGTATGCACTTTTAGACACGGGTTCGTCAATAACTATGTGTGGTAATGCTATTGCTAAACAACTAGAAATAAGTGGTGAACGGCAAACATTGCAATTTTCAACAGTGGCAGAACAAAGGGAGAAGGTCAGCGCTTTTACGACCTCACTAACAGCAAAATCAGTAGAGGACGATGTAACAATTGATCTACCAAAAGTCTGGGTAATAAACAAATTAAACGTCCCTATGACAACGCTTCCGCGATCATTTGACCTCTCAAAATTCCCGCATTTAAAAGACGTGAAGTTCCCTGAAGCACACAATGTGAATGAAGTGGGTTTAATAATAGGAACTAATGTGCCACGAGCATTAGTGCACACAGATGTAAAAGCCGGCAAGCAACAGCAACCAATTGCAGTAAAAACTATGTTTGGATGGTGTTTAATAGGGTGCCCGGACAAATCAACAACAAATGTTCCCAATAAATGTGCCAATGATGGATACGCAGTTAAGTCAGATAAAGAAACCGCTATAAACATCATACATGACAAGAAATGGAAACGTTTACCACAGCAGAGATTAGAGCGAAACAAACCATCGTTTTCTTACAGGCCTTAACTATTGATTGGCCCAAAGTATTATAGTTGCACTATTACACTCTTATGTTCTCTTGAAGCAACATCCACGTGAACATTGGTATTGGTTTATTTACAACAGCATATACTTTATACTATAATATTGGTTTATTACTGGAATTATTACTACGTTATTAGTATTGGTTTATTATTACTATTATTTCAACTATCACAGTTACGATATTGGTTAATTCTATATTATTTGGCTTGATCAACTGATGAAGAAGACGTGACAACATTATGATGAAGATGTCAAAGCAATATCCTTTTCATATCTATATTAAATTTAGTGTCTAGTTTAAATTAATTGTTGCTTACCTTGTTAAATAATGTACTCATAAAGTCGTACATTGGGGAG
Source organism: Haliclystus octoradiatus (assembly GCA_916610825.1). NCBI lineage: Eukaryota > Metazoa > Cnidaria > Staurozoa > Stauromedusae > Haliclystidae > Haliclystus > Haliclystus octoradiatus. The sequence continues at coordinate 2,157,807 of OU744450.1, forward strand.
GCCTAATGTAAGCGCCAATTCCTACTAAATTAACTTAAATTATATATTCTACTGCGCATGCTCATAATATATTGCATAGCGCATATATTAAACTTTAGTTGGCAAAATATCACCGAAAGATCAACAACAGCTTTCAACCATCGGACACACGGTATGAATTCTTTACATTAATTATAATTATCATAACAACAATCTTACATATCTATATATTCAATCTTTTTATATCATTTTATTAGTATTTTAACATCACTTTCATTTATTTCATTTTTATAGTTTAAAACGGTAAAACGATAATTCGTAAATCGGTAAATCAATACAAGTCATATTCAACGTTTCTCTATCAAAGAAAACAACATTTAATATCGTTATCGTAACAAATTGTGTCTATTTATTGTGTCTTTCCTATCATTATAATGTTACTGTCATTCGCCGCGCCAACTCAGTGAAAGTAATAAGAACTGGCGGTTACAAAACGTAATACTTGTATATCTGTGATATTGCTCCAAAATAGCGCAACTCAACTAGAAATAGTATGTTACTTCTCCTATTCATAATTAACCGGTATACAAATAACGCAAGGACGTTTCAATTTAGGTCAAGCATGAATGTACTTAATGAAGATAACTTTGAAAACAGTTTTGAGAAAACGATTTGTCCACGCCCATATCTTCGGAAAACTTGCAGAGATTACTAGAATTACTAAAAACCATTTATATAATATCAAATACAATTTACATTTCTATGACTTAATTCCTATATAGTTCATTTTAAGTTTTCAACGCACTCCGTACCGAACAAAATATAATACCTTTTTCGCGATGGATTTTGAATAATACTAAATTGTGGCGACATCTGTTGTGCGTCTTGAGAAATGTTCTCAATATCTGATTTTGTAGCTCCTCGTACTGTTTGACTGCAATCTCTAGAATGAAAATAGATAATGAAAATATCAATTTTTGAACCACATGTGCAGAAAAAAGAACATTTCATTAGTGGCTAACATATGAAATTATCAATTAAAACATAACTACATGTTTAAAATTATCGTCAAGGAATAAGTATTTTTTATATTCAAGGCAAGATATAGCGAGGGAAGATCAATAAATGATCTATATACCTCAGTACCCATGTTAACTTTTTTTGTATTTTTCTTGATCATCGTATTCGAAGTAGAATGTCCCAAACGTTGAGTAGGTGATTTTCTATCGCTATCTTTCCTTATAGAATAAATTATAAAATGTAATCAACTCACTCTTCAATATCAGTGACATCATCATCTGAACTGGAGAAATGCACCTGTGTTGAAAATAAAAAATAATAATAGTTTTACTTAATTGTAAAACTAAAAGACGATACAAAGTGTACGCTGTGTGTTACCATAGTTTATATAGTGGAACTATGGTGTTACAAAGTGTATAACAGAAATCAAAATGAGATACTGTTTTGCAAGAAATGAGAACAAATATAATTCAATCATTTCATAGCTACATTTGCTTACCTCAGGTAATGGTCGTTGATCCATTTTTTTGAAAAACAGTTATTAAAATCTACGTAATTTGACATCTAAAGTCGATTCAATGTTGTTGTTATATTTTTGACTGGATTCTGTTCAAAACGTGGTTTCAATTTCCCGCCAAAACTTTTTGCATCTCATTATAATGAAGCTAAAAATTACAATACGATTCTGTCATAATTCAACGATAATTCAACATTAATTTATAATGAAATGATTACTTAGGTTTATAAAATGTGCATTGATAAAAATTTTACAGTCTAATTGATATTTTTAATCATTTATTGGTCAAGCATCAACAAAAAAATTCATAAGAAAATGTTGAAATGCCTCTGGGATTCCAGAAGGCTGAACCTTTTGTTGGACCCTGATCAGACAATAACTGCATAGACAATGGCAATTTGAATGTTTTAATGAAAATTAAGAATTATTATTTTATAATATATTAAATACTCTACTTATCTGTATATACATATCAATATAAATTTCAAATCTATAAACATCTCTAAATCTAAAGAATTTACAAACGAAAACATGTCGCAATCAAGGCTGTAGGCCTAAACGAAAATCAATTGCAGTAACTTTTTCCAGTTTCATTTCTTGATAATTTCATTTCATTTTTAAATCCTCACAATTTAGATTTTTATAAGTTCTTCTAAAACTATCCTTAATTATCCACTTCAAATGAAATAAGTGTTGGCAACATAATTTAAATAAAGACATTTGTCCATTTGTCAAAAATATTCCTTAGTAAACAATATTTTCAAACATAAAACAACATGATAAGATATTCCTTTCGGACAAACTGATTCTGACTTATTACTGACATGTATGGTGATTTACGCATGTGTATCGTATCTGATGTATTGGCATCTTCAGCTAATTAGTATAGAAACAATCCAAATATTGCTTGCTCAAAAATTACGTCAATTATGTCCAAGTACTGTTTATGTTGTGAGTGAAATGACTCACTAATTTTTTTTAAAACTCTTCAATTGATATTCTTCATAACTATGTATAACACATTTGATCAAAATTGCATTCGTTTACAATGCTGTCATAGCAACTAGCAAATACGTCAAATGGACAGTCGACGGCAGATTGACAACATGGTATTTTAGTTAATACCTCATTCACATAAAATTGAATTTTATATGTTCCATCATTACATTTGTAAAGTACAAAACCCAAATTTCCTGCTAAAGGACTCATTAAACCAGCTTTAAATTTACGATTTTTCATATCATTATAATTGTTAGGTCCTAATTCTTCTTTATCAACAAATACGTTTAATCTTGCAAGAAGTGGTATAAGCGTTTCGGCATGTGCAAATCGATATAAACCATCAAACTTAGGATATCCAGGGGATGTATCAACAGAATTAGTATCAATAGTCTTTGCTTTTAAACTTAAATACATATCTCTAAGTAAAGGGCATGCTATAGCGTATGTGATTGGATATTTTGGTCCGCGTTTAAGATATGATTTTAAATCTAAAGCATATTCCATAACATCGAAATCTGATTGGTCAAATAATGAACACCATTTATCGTTTAATGATGTACCATGTAAGGCAACATCGAATCCGCATAATACATACAATTCTTTCATCATTTCTGATGAAATTGCATTTCCAGATGACAAACCAAGTTTTTTATTGACCTTTTTAGCTACTTGTTGAACTTCTGGTCCATTTAAAAATAATTTAGTTCCTTCTAATGCTTTATCGTTGTCTTTAACATCTTTTAAATACTTCTCACATAAATCAAAAAATCTTAAAATTGGATCAGAATCACACGGCTTATGTTTAATTGTTACTGCCTGATGACCACATTGTCCTAATCCACCTGTACCTTCAAATGCACCAAAACCAAACGCAGAACCACTTTGTATTGATCTACTTTTACAGCTACTTGTGAATTTATATGAATTTGGTGAATAAGGGGTTTTGAATGCTGCTGGAAAGCGTTTGACAAATCTCTTTGCCATGTTGTATAACTCTTTTTCGCCAACTGCAGATAAAAGTTTATCCATTTCTTCAACGTAAGGATTTTCCAATGGAAATTTCAATTTTACGTCTGGATTAACACCGCTTGAAGATTTAATTTTATCATTCGCTGTTTTAATCATTTTTGCAAACTTTTTAACATCTGATGCGCTTGGATAACGAGTGCCATGACGAAATATAAAATTCAACTGAACTTCTTCACATCCAAGCGGTTTTTCAACTGTTTCGTTAAGGTTTTCAACAAGACGATAACCAGTCTTTGAAGAAAATGTTATAGTACCATTGATTATAGATATCATATGACAAATAAAGACGATAAATGCCGGTAAAATCATGACTTTCTTGTACTGTATATTCTTGTCACTCTTGTTTCGTTCTGCTTAGCTCAAATTTTGAATGTTAATGTTAGTACAACCTCGCTTCGATTAAGCTAAACTTTCTTATTCTCATATTGGTGTAAATGACGTCATTACGAATCTGATTTCTCAATCCGTTTTCTCACAGAAAAATCAATCATTGCCACCAAGATTGCTATTACGCAATAAATAAAGTGTGATTGTCATATTAGGAGCCATCAATAAAGTATGTACTTGAGTTGAGTACGTACGATCAGTTGAGGGGTAAAGGGGGGTCATATCACATAGTGTACAGCTGCGTATAGGGGGAGGGGATGTCAATCATCAAAGTAGGAATTTATCATGATTGTCTGTAGAAATTTTTGAAAGATTACAATGTTGTTAATTATTCCTTATTACTTGCCAAAATTTGAGTCTTTTTTTGAAAAGTTGCACTTTCATACTTTCAGAAACAACAAAATACTTCAGCATGCGGGGCCGACACTACAAAATTGCCAATATGTACGCAGGAGGGAGGTAATCTAAAAATGTATAGCTGCAGACAGGGAGGGGTTATCAAATATTGGAACATTTACTGAGTACATACTTAATGGCTATTCCCTTAGCTTACAAAATTAGAAAATAAGAAATTAATGTACGGGGAAAGATATAGTTATATCTTTGAAACTAAGAACCCAAACACCATATAGCGGGAATAGGTATTGAAAGGGAAGGAATATGAAACACAACATTGGAACAGTTAATCAGTATGTTTTAATCGGAACATCAGGACTAATCATTGCGTAGATTGATTCTCATGATCAGGAGGATAGTACCTATAAGCCTTTGAAGAGCAATATGTTGTTGTCTTTAAATTAAATCTTCGTTGGTAGTTTGTGAATTGAGTAATATCATAATAGTAATATGTAACCAGAACTTATAAACAAACAACTAAATCTTCAATATTACAGTATACTTTGGGATGCACATATAATTTTCAAATTTGGTCAGAATGTAGTAAAAATATAAATTATTGCTAAATTACAAATTACATTCCTTATAAAAAATTCTGATTTTATTTCTTAAAACCAGCCCCCTGCGAGAAACAGTTCAGGAGTTCATGAACGTTAAATGGCCCCAATTTCATGAAATGCTCATAAACTGTTCATGAACTCCTGAGCTGTTTGTTTTGCAAGGGATGTCTTGTAATCATGTACCAAGCAATGTTAATAAATTTTCTTTATCTTTGAACATTTTGAAATGGAAAAAATGTTTATTCGGTTATTTAGATGGTCATGACTTTGTTTGGTTAAATTGTGGTATCCAATTCATTTATTTTGTAGTGTAAAATTAAATATTTATGCGTGCTTGCAAACGAGTTGTTATTATGTTCTCCACCTGTAAGTAAAAGCAAAAATGCAAAAAGTTAGCCTGCATAATTCACGTTCATGAACTCATTAACTATTTTCAAAGGGGATATCCTGTTTCAAGAAGATTTCATGAAAACAAGTCATTTAATGTTCATGATTGAACAGTCTATGAATTGTTAATAAACTATTCATGAACTGTTCACAAACTCATAAAAAACCATTCAAGTCTCATGAACTTTTCATGACCTGTTAATAAGTTACAGTTCATGAACAATTCAGGAAGTCTACGAGTGGTTCATGAATTCTGTGAACTCTTGGGACAGTATTCATGTGTTTCATTTACACAATTATCAATACAGATATTTCTTATGACGTTAAATCGTTTTGTTTGATGTAGAAAAAAAGTTGAACCAGACAAGTTAAATCATAACGGAAGCACAATTTTGTAATCACTGCTTAGCTATATAACATTTGAGAGAGAGAGGGAAGCTTTGATTTTATTGATATTCCATGCATAATAGAATTCTGAATCATATATCATTTGAACATCTGAACTTACATTTTCAATACTTTGTCTTTTCCACCGCTTGCAACACGTTGACCATCAGGGCTCCAATCAACAGCATAGACCTAATCAAAATCACAAATATACATACAATAAATAGGGTTTGGAAATGGTAGCAACCAAACACCAATGTAGTAACCTAACATAGTTAGCTAAACATGATAAATGGAAAATCAGTGAGTTACCCAATAGTCCATAACAAGTTATATTATGTTGTACATTATATTATGTTGTAATTTACGTCATCACTGACGAAGGGGGAATCTGTATTATATAAATTGAACTTTGATGAACTCGGTATAACAGGTTCATGAAAATGTAGAAGTTTTCATTTTCATTAAGCTTATGGATAATATGATAATGTTTAATGCAGATGGCAACTTTTAAGAACACTTTTTTTTACCTCATCTGCATGACCAGGTAAATCACAGAGAAGTTTTTTCGTTTTCATATCCCAAACCTATCACAAATAAGACAGAAGGCATGTATTAACAACGTATTTAAAGTTCATAATGTAGATTGGTAAAGGGAATTTTTATGAGACCTTGGGTCAGAGCAAGACATAAGCATTTCTCAATCGACAGTGTGCGTAATACATAAGAAGGTCACATGGAAAACATGATTTTGGATTTAACATTACAGCTACCTTCAGAGTACTGTCAGAACTGCCACTGCAAAGAAGACGAGAATCAGCTGACCATGCAATCTATAAACAGAAAAGTAAATTATATCAAAATGTTTACTGGAAAAATTAAAAGATACCTATAGCCTGTTTGCAGACTAGCTGTAAAATGGTAACAACATGAAGCAGTTACAACAGTATATATTAATTAAAATAGTGCCATTTGAATATTCTTCAAAGATCCAACTACAGTATTCAAATCACTTTTCATTTATTCGAATTTGTTTCGAATAGCGAAAAGTTATTATCATTAATAACACATATATAACACATATTTATTCAGTAAATCCTCTTATCGATATCGTAGTGTAATCAAATAGACTGTGGATACATTTCCAAGGCACTGACCTGAATAAACATTAATAGAGCTCATGAACCGTTCAAAACTAAACTATAAACACATAGGAATCATACCTGATATACAGAGCTAACATGACCACGTAATGACGTGATGTACCTAGTAGAAAGCAACAATAAAATCAAAATAAAAAATGAAAAGGTAAGAATGCAAATTATTATCTTTATTCAACACAAGAATGAAACACATCAGTATATAATTGATCTGTTACATACTTTCCAGACGATCCTTCCCATAATTTGATTGATTTATCAAACGACCCACTTGCAATGACTCTTCCATCTGGTGAAAACATCACTTGGTTAATTAACGCTTGATGGCCTAACAATTCAAAATGGATAAAAGAAAAGTTGTAACAAAAGCTGACACAAGATTTCATAATTATCAAATACTTAGCAATTGGGTTACTCGAGTTGCTTGGTAATATGCAGAGATTAAAAATTTATCTCACACTTATTTTACTCTAAATTTAGTAGTGAAGGGGTTGACAAATTTTTCAGAATTCACGTGCAGGAGATTTCAATTCAAATTTAAAGTGCATAGTCTACTGTGTAGATTGCCTTTTGGGATACTATGGATTTAGATAGAACTTTTTTGCTTCTATTGTTTCTATCCGTAGGCTTTTGAATAGTGTGACTCTTTCCCCGTCAAAATTGACCTTGAACATGGTAGTTTGGATTGATATTTTTATCACAAGGAAGTTTGACAGTGATGTTCGACCAACAAAGCATTTCTAAACGCAAAATGAAAGGCGGTTTTACATCAAGTATTTAATTGTTCATTCGGATCCTGCTAGCGGATTCGGATTTTTACATTGTGTAATTTTTTTGACACCATTTTATTCGAGAGGCAATTGTCATAAAAACATGATAAAACTGTACCTTACTCTTACTTTTTATTCAAAGAAAAAAAAAGATTATAGAAAGTTGAGTAAAACAATTTTTCTGAATTTGTGCTAGCCTTTCAAGACTCTAGGTTCAGGAATCCCGCATTATATCGAAGATAGGCTAGAAAAATAAAGATTTATGTTGTTTATGTAAAATACAAATTTCCAGTCCCTTGTCTGACATGGATCAGTTGAAAATTCTAAAGTCAAGACAGAAACATCAAAATCGTGTTTATTTTTGTGTGAACCATTTAATTACCTGTTAGCCTAGCGATTTGTTTTTTGCTCTCAGCTGGTTCCCATAGAAACAGCGTAAAATCATCCGAACCAGAGATCATTCTTTCTGGTTTATTTCCCTATAAAAGACAACAGGTAAAGAAAACAATGATAATTAACTGTCTCAATTGTTATACTTACACAGAAATGTTACTTTCACTACAGATTTTAAAGGGGAGATGGATGGTTGTGCCAAGCAAAAACACAAGAAGAACATAATATATTACAGACCGATAACTATCCTCTATCTAATCTATAGAAGAAATCTCCCAAAATTTGAGATACTGTTAGAACATACAATGAAACCTGTATATAACAGCCAGCTACGAGAGGAAAATAAATTGACCACTATAGACAGGTGACCTTTATATACAGGTTTGATTGAATACTATTTTAAACATTGCAAGATTGACCACTATAGACAGGTGGCCGCTGTATAAAGTTGACCGTTATAAGAGGTTTGACTGTAGTTACTTAAATCTGAGCATGTAATTTTGGTCCAACAGTTTGGATATTTCCCAATCCTATCCTCACTAACCTTTGCTTTGTTGTATGACTTCTGTGCTCTTTCCTTCGCTTCTTCTTCTGAGTATGTAACATTGGATTTATCCATTGGGTCGTACCATCCTGTTCTTAACGCATAATCGGTACTAAGGGCAAGTGTGTTGACCTGTTGGAGCAAAAATAATCACACATAATTAGTTACATCTGATCAAAGAAGACAAATACACATTTGTGCTAATTAAAAAGGTTCAGGAAAAATAAATCTATACTTATATTGGCTGGCAGTCGTAATCAATGGTTTACGTATCATATCAAATGTCACAGGGCGCCGTAGTGTAGTGGCTTAGGGTGTTGGACCTAACCCGCAGGGTCTTGGGTTCAATCCCTGGCATGAGCACTATTGGTTGGCGCCAGGAAAGGCATCTGGCCACTGAACTAACATTTGCTCCGAAACAGACAAAAATTAACCAATTAACCAACCACCCTAATGAAATAAGCTGACCCGGTCTGTGGCTAAATAATAAATGTGAACAAAAAAATGGAAAGCCAATGAGCTACAACAAGTGAAAACGTCTTGGAGTTCATATTGCACCTGCAGGGTGTCAAAAAGTGCCCGAACCCGCGAACCTAGTTCGCGGAAGGCCAGGGAGAATTCCGAAGAATTTCCAAAGTTTTTGTCTTCGGAAAAAAAATTGACAAACAATAATAATGGACAAGCCATCAACATTTCCTATTTCTGTAAATAATGAAAGACAGCTATGATGATGTTTTTATGAAGTTATGATGTATTTACCTATATACCTGAACAAGACACACAAATATTTTTTCAAGGAAAAAGATTGCCTAGCAGAGATACATTTAAATTAAAGTGATTCTGTTTCTGTGAATTTTCAGTTCAAAGTTCAAGATTTAGATGAATGCAACATAGGCTACCAACTTCATTACGTCAGTCGTATTATGTCCATGTCTAACATACAAGGAAATCAAAGGGCATTTCATGATCAATAGTTCTGTTTGATATTTTGAATCTAGTGAAAGATTTGTCGCAAATTTCCATTTCACAAGAAGTCAATTTCACAGCAACCGCTCACGCAAACAGCTTGTTTACAATATTCAAGATTCATTAGAAGCGCAAGAACGGCTCTTTTCATTGAAAACTGAAACCTAATTTGATTTATTCTTATACAACTCATCAACTTTTTGAAACAATAAAAATCAATCAACCGAAACAGACTTTGAAATGGACCTATTCTTCTGAATATATTAAATAGTTTCAATAGTAATACAAAACAAATTGATTAACTATTTAGCATTAAAATAAGCTGGTAGTTGCCCTACCAGAGGTTTGACCAGTAACTGTCCCACCACTATAATATATATCATGATTGTATCGCATATAGCTATGGTGCAATTGCTTGATTATTGTGTAGTTTCCTATGACTTCCCATGAAAAATTAACATGCATTTGGCATATCTATCTTACAGAAGTCAACAACCTGTCACTGAAGTTGTCCTACAGGCTACAAGAGTTGTCTATGCATAACTTATGGGTGTTTTATTACTCTGTTCTTGTCTTGTATAGTAATGACTAATGGCAAGGCATGCACTTACCAGTTTTTATTATTTTATTAGCATTTACCTTACTGTCATTACATGAAAGGATTATTAAATTTATAACATTTTCTAAATAAGTTTTTCCGGAAAAATTTTGGGAAGAAAATTGTGACTTTGTGACACCCTGTGCACCTGATTAATAGTCTCGAGATCTCGTTGTAAAACGTTTAGTGATAAGTATTTTTCAATTGCGAGTCTTGTCATATGAACACATTTCAAGAAACAGTTTTATGCTGCCCTTATTGACATTTAAAAAAGCCTTGAAGACTTAATTTTATTCAAGATATCTTGCTTTCAAAAAAACTTTTAGACCATTTTAGCAAGTTTTCATTTTAGCAGTATAGGTAATGCAAAGTATTTTTAACAAGTTTTATTTTATTAGTTATGCAAAATATTTTAATAAGCTAAACTAAAATTCAATCTAGCTCCTCCTCTGCTCTCTCACATATTTCAACAACCAAATACGACCAAGACAAGATCTCACACCCATAATGACATATACATCAAGTCAAGCCATCGCCACTCATTTCAATATGCTGGTGCTCACAAGTGGAATGATTTACCATCTACAATGAAGGAGGTTTCCAAAAGGAAAAGTTTCAAAAGTCTCCTTGAGAAGCATTTAAATACCAACAAAATTACAGCATCTTAACTGTTAAGTTCGTATTTAATTAACATTGTAGCTGTATATATATCTATGTATTATTGTAATCAATTATTTTATGTTTATTCGCTAGTTTAATACGTAAATCAGTCCTGTGAAAAAAGTTATTGTACAACTTATCAGGTTTCTGAATAAATGATGATGATGATGATAAGCTCCATTAAATCAGTACCGCCAGGTGTTTTAATATGTTTCATTTTATCAGTTAGGCAAAGCATTTGTAACAAGTTTCTAGTTTTGATTATAAACGTTAGAATTGAATTTTGGTGATAGCTCCATTTATAGGCTAACATTGATTCTGTATGGGGGCAGTCTATCCCGATAGTTTTTGTACAAAATAACAAAATTAGTAGATAGGTATAGGGCATATGCAATTATGAGCTTGTACAATGTACATGTACTTACCCAATGAGCATGTCCAAGGAGTGTGCGGCACATAACACCCTTGAATTGAACAAAAATAAAAAAACATATAAAAATTAAACAAAATGAACAGCAGCAATTACAACGAATAAGATTCTCTACTAAATAGATAACTTTATTCTATAGCCAGCGGGATTTATCACTAGAAAAATAACATTTTTCTTGCTTGTTTTTTGTCTTAAAATGTTTTCACCGAACTCATTAATCAAACCACTGGTACAATTTTATCTCCTTTGTGAGCAAAATGATGTAAACAATCGGTATCAATCGTGTTTGGTTACAGAAATACTGGCGTTGTGTTGCCTGACTTATGCTAAATAAATACTGTTTACATTTTAATGTAGGCCTAATGCTTTTCGAATTGAAATCAAAAAATTTTTAACGCCTTCAATGACTGATGCTGAAAACTGAAATTTCAATCAAAAATTTACCAAGAAAGCAAACCGTAAATTTACAAATCAAAAATTACACGGTTCGCCTTGCACCAAAGAAAATCTTTGCATACAACGGACTGTGAGACACTCGCTAAACGCTAAACAAACAAAGCTAAACAAAATCACACAACCGGCCAACAGGCTTGTGTTTTACATTATTACTATTCTGAGTATTCTATTATTTTTATTTTACATTTATTAATCACAATCTATTGGTCTCCAAATAAACAAAAAGTAATTGCTTACGGGATTTACATAATTATATGAAGAAAAACAAACTAAAATTCACATCTATGTACATACATATACACCCCTGCGAAAACATTTCAGGAGTTCATGAACAGTTTATGAACGCTAAATGGCCCAGATTTTCATGAACTGTTCATGAACTGTCTGCGAGGGTTCATGAACAGTTCAGGAAAATTGGAGCCCTTAAACGTTCATAAACTGTTCATGAACTCCTGAACAGTTTTTCGCAGGGGCAGTAACAATTTTTTATATTAGAAAGTAAACGTTTAAACGTTTGTGAACGTTAAATGACCTCATTTTCATGAAATGTCCATAAATTGTTCATGAAAAGTTCATGAAAACAATTCAGGAAAATTGTGACATTTGATGTTCATGAACTCATCTAATATTTTCGCAGGGCAAACAAACTAGTTTTAAACAGACTGCATGGCAAATCATGCAATGCTTGATAATGATCAACTTACATCTTCATCTCTCCACACTTTAATGGTCCTATCTTGCGATGCGGAATAAATCAAACCTTCTCCTCCCCAACGAATGCACGTCACAGATTGTAAATGGCTTGACAATGTCATCGTGCAAGAGAATGCAATCGTATCCCAAATTTTAATTGTACCGTCCTGCAATCAATTGGATAAAACAAATTTTTACTATTTTTAAACGAATTTAACATAAATGATTTGACTGATTAGATCAATTTTCTCCTATAAATCTTCACGTCTTCGTCATATTTTGCCTTTCTTCGAATCACAGATCCAGAGTTCTACTTTCGAAACACTTTCGAACGCTATGATTTTGATCTGTCTTGTTTCTCATTTCTGCTGTGTCAAAAGTTTTTGCCGGTTTTGTAGGGCATTTTTGTCTCGGAATAGCCACCATAACCAAACAAATGATGCAAAGAAGAAGAATGCCTTGAATTATAATACTGTACTCTTAAATATATATCATCAACGGTGTTAATAACGCAACTTTTTATTTGCAATTATTTAGAAATTTTGGATGTTTTTTCTCTCATGTTATCTAAGTTGTTTTGGCTTGCGTGATCCAAACACGGGAGTAAGCCAATCAAATTACTAGAACAGCATTCGAAAATCTTCCGAGTTTTACAATAGCATTTACTTTTATTAATGACTAGTGAAGTGAACCCGCTCCGCTGGGTGAAATTTAAAAATAAAAAATAGAACATTCAATGGCTAGCTGTTAGCCCAAGTGATAAATAAACAATAGACCTTCAGGTCAGTCGCTTGTGAAAGATATTGCGTGACAAACATGAGAATGTAATTCATTCTTTCTATGGAGCAGCAAGAGAAATCCTACGAAAAAAATATGCTTCAGGCCGTCAATTGAAAGGAACATAAAGATATGAACATGAAACATGGCCTATGTTGCCACAAAAAATTATAAGATATCCCATGGAAAGTATGGATTTGATACGTTTACCATGAGAAGCGTGAATCTCGAATACAGTCAGTACAGTACAGACAGACATACATCAACAACTCCATGCTTATATAGTAGATGTTAAGAAGTACTAATAAATTATGCGAGTAAATTCTGAAAAGCCTCCTCTACAGTTTAATTGTGAACAAAATCTATATATAGCACAGTGAATACCCTGAAAATTTAAAATTAAACGAGATTTACCTGTAAGTTGAAGTTTGATAGTAATTCTCCGAGGTCATGGTCCTGAGCTAAGGATTCAGAAATGAGATGTGCGCATGCGTGCATGTCTAATCAGTCTTTACAGCGTGAGCAGCTCTCGCAACATCAAGGGAGGGTCCCATAAATAGATGTATAAGTCATCATATTTCCAATAGGGAGGGTGACTCCTTAGCTCAGGACCATGACCTCGGAGAATTACTATCAAACTTCAACTTACAGGTAAGTCTCGTTTAATTTTAAATTCTCCTTTGGTCATGGTCTCCTTCGCTAAGGAGTCAGAAATGAGATTTCAAAGAGCGAGAGTTGCGAATTAAGAACCAGGAACAGATTATAAGAGCACGGAAATCGTACAATTAATTCAATACATATATAGAGTATACATCAGTCAAAAAAGAGGAAAACCTTGGAAAATTATGAAAACAATAGCCTAGATCAGTGTTTTCTTTGATTTGGAGCTAATAGAAAAGGTGGAAATCTGATGGTTGGAGGAAATTTCTTATGTCTGAAATTTAAGCACTCTATCAGTAATAATTTTCTCATGAGCATTTGTTTCAGTGATAAATCGATAAACCACATATATATTGTTTTACCTTGGATGAGCTTGCAAGTCGACGGCATGTTTGATTCCTAAAACAAACAATTTATAGGTATTGAAAGTAGTGTTACACATGCGTACATATCGGATCTCACAAAATTAATTAACCTGTTGAATATTATTTTGTAGCTTCTGATATCAAATTTCATAGGGTGTCGCGCCATTCAAAAACAGTTTAACATAATTGAAACATTTGTTAATGCTTGTGTAAAATATTTCTGAGAATCAGATTTATTTACTGTTTTGCTTCTGTTAGTTTTGTCCTATAATTAATTTTGGTTTGGGGATCTGTTTTGAATAGCTAAATATACACTTTCTTGACAATTCAGCTACATTAAATTAACATCACCGCAAATTAAACCAGCAACGTATCTCTGAATGTCTGGTCCAGTGCTCTAGCCTTTCAGCTATGCGGTCATTTGATCTACCTTCACAACAACTGCAGCTCACTTTTGTCACGTCAGCTGTGAACTTGTACGGTACATAGCACACTGTTAGTTTTGTTGTGCAACATGAATTGGTTTGCCAAGTGTCTAGCCACAACCTTTACTTTCCAACACGTGGGGGACTCACTGATAGTTCAGTATAAATGTCTAACCTGTGAAGCGGTTCCCACGCAAGCCATGTGATCCACTGCCGATGACCAGTAAGAGTTTTACCAAGTTGATTTCCAGTGACTGGATCCCATAGTCGAATCTACAAAATCAACAAAGAAATAATTATGCAAAAATTTTAGTAAAATGTTAGACGCTGGCGATTTTAATAAATATTTGCAACCAATATTTGAGTCACAATCAAAATGAAACTTTGATAGGGGCGTAGACAATGATTGAGCGTGATATCCTTCTTTGGCAGCTTTGAGTTATTCTATGTGATATTATAGCAATAAAATTTGAAATTCTCAAATTACCAACTTTGATAAAATCACGTACCGGTAGTTGAATGAAGGTTGAATGTTTTAAAGTCTAAATATAGACCCTTGAGAAAAGTAGTTAAGGAGTTCATAAATAGTTCATGAATGTTAAATGACTTCAACTGTATAAGAACTGTTCATGAACTGTCCGGGAAGGTTCATGAACTGTTCATGAACTCCTAAATTATTTCTCGCAAGAGTCAATTATGTTCATGAATATGAATTTTCATAAATGGTCTGTCATTCAAGGTTCATGAAATGTTATTCACCTCTGAATTTTTACAGCCCGACGCAAGTTTCTTCCCATCTGGTGACCATGCGATTGCCAATATCCAATGTTTGTGGCCTAAACAACAAATAAAAATACGAAGTTACATATTATCATTGTGCAAACAATTCATGAACATTAAATGGCTATATTTTCGTAGTAGTTCATGGCTGTAGTATGGCTGTAGTTCATGAAAAAGTACATAAAAACAGGCTATTCCACGTTCATGAACTGTTTATAAGATGTTCTTGAACAGTTCATGATGTCAAAACAACAAAAAATAGCAGCATTGCTTATTAGTCAACATTATATATAATAAAGATTGTTTAGTTATAGGCCTCAGAAATAATAATTCAAAACACATGTGTTACAAGTGTGATCCCTGCTTATATGCAACCTGGCTTTAAATTCTATTGACTATTTTGTAGCCATGACTTTGTTGAAAACAATTTTGGAAAAGTGCAAATTCGGATAACTGCAATGAAAATCGTTGAAAATGTTTATTTGCACATTGCACTGTAGTCTGAAATGAAGGAAAATCTATAATTTTTGTAATGGGGATTTCAATGGGGGAAAAGGCAACAACTGTAATTCACAAGAGTGGAAATAGTCTAAAATTCGCTAAATCTCTGAAAATTCTCAAGGCCTAGGTAACCGGTTCTAATTTAATTACCATCTATAATTCATGTATTCTACGGAATTGATCTTGGTACCCAAAGATATTGGTATCAATTCTCCGAGAAAGTAAAGGCTACTTCATTGTCAATAAATATAACACACTGACTCTATAGATTATAGATTTGTTGAATGCTATTTGAAAAGCTTTGTGTGATCATTTGACGGTCTGTAGCAGAATGATGTCATCATAGACCAGCGAATAATTGAATATGTATAGGTCAATACTGATAAAAGACTGATGGAGCATCAATTTTAATTTCTTTAAAAATTGAATTAAAATGTAATCAATGAATTTGATCGTTTTCTAGACATCATTATCTACCAACCAAAGCCTACACAAGTATTTCAAACTTTTAAAATGTTTAAAAAACTAATTAGACCATGATGTGTTAACTATGCGAGTTTCCTTTGTCTATTAAGACTTGAAAGAAAACAAGGGAATAAGCTGGATATGCGATGGATAACATCTACTTTTAAGTATGATGTTTAATACGATATATCTTTTAATGTTTTGGAAATAACAATATGCAATGTAGTCAAGCATGCAGTTAATTCCATCTCTAAACTGGATATGTATATAGAGGATTGGGTATAATTCTTATTGTTGATAATTTATAGACGCACGTTGCCGAGTTACATTATGAAT
Organism: Haliclystus octoradiatus; assembly: GCA_916610825.1. NCBI lineage: Eukaryota > Metazoa > Cnidaria > Staurozoa > Stauromedusae > Haliclystidae > Haliclystus > Haliclystus octoradiatus. Next base: position 2,174,450 of record OU744450.1, read on the forward strand.
AAAAAAGTTGTGAAAATTTAACAACTTTTTCAATACTTTTTCACATGTTAAAAAACATGTGAACCGTGCAATATTCCAAAGTTTTTTTACATCAGAAGCGCAAAATTTACTTTATGATCAGATTAATATTTTCTCCCTTTTATCACAACTTTTTCACAAAATGTTCCAAAATAGGAAATTAAAACTTAATTTTTCACAAGTTTTTTCACAAGTTTATTCGTTTTCCCAACTTTTTCCCAACTTTTATATTCATACTGTTAGTTATTTTATATATATATATTGTGTTATCGCAAGGCATTGTTGGGCGGAGGGAGGCCATTTGAATAAAATTGTTGACTATATTAAGCTAAGTGATTTGTTGAACTTCTTACAAACTCAAAGCATCGACTCTGTAAGAAGTTCAACAAATGGATAACAGGAGCTTATTTCTTAAGCCATGTTTGATGTGATATATCTTTGAATGTTTTGGTAATAACAAGACGTATGTGAACATTTATCTCTACATATAAAAATGAATATAAATCAACTATTAAACGATGACAGGTTAATTTTAAATAAATAATAATGATGATAATAATGGTAGTAATGCCAGACAGATTGAATGTTAAGATCTACCTTTGCATGTAAAATGTGGAGTTTCCGTATTGACATCCCAGAATCTGACGGTTGTGTCTCCTGAACCACTTGCTAAGAATCTGCAAATGGACAAAAAGAAGTTTTGAATGATAGCCTATATTAATTAATTAACTAATTAATGGCATGAAGTGTTGCAGGTTGACAATCCCATAAAACAAATAATGAACAATGAATATAAATTACCTCGTGGTAATGAAACACGCACGGCTGTCCCTCTGGTAAAAACAGTTCATGAGTTCACGAACAATTCATAAATGTTAAATGGCTCAATTTGCAATTACAGTCAAACCTGTTATAACGGTCACCTATATAAAGCGGTCACCTGTCTATAGTGGTCACTCTTGCAATGTTTAAAATAATATTTTCTATTGAGTCAAACCTGTATATAAAGGCCACCTGTTTATAGTGGTCAATTTATCTATCTCCTTAAAGCTGTCTGTAATATACAGCTTTCACTGTAACAAGTAATAAAAATAATGAGAGCGAAAACAAGGATTTTCAAAAATCGATTAAAAGTCCTGATAGTGGTGCTAAATAGACCTAGTCTAATGTTCCCTTGAGGCTCCTGTTACTGTCTAGACGCAAGTGCGATCTGGACAAAAATTCATCCACGTTTTGTAAATCCTCTTGCCATGTAAAAGCATCCTTCATGTTTGTCATGTAGACGTATCATATCAATACTATAATAATGTAATATAACGTAAAAGACATATATGTGAAAGTGCTCAATGTTTGTTAAAACAGAGCATAATATAAAATTAAGACAAAGATGAGGCAAAGCCTTTCCGTAACTCCACCTCATCTTTGTCTCAATTTCATATCCATACTATATAGTTAAAAAGAAAAAGTTAAAAATCAATGGATAAATACGCATTGGAGAGAACATACTTTCCGTCTGGGCTGAAGGCAACTGAAATAACTGCTTCTGCATGACCTTATGAAGTAAAATAAAAACAGTTAATCTACAAAATGCAATTAAAAAGTATTCAAGGTAGTAACACTACTGGCACCAAAAACCATGAAAAATTGTGAACTTTCAACTTTCGTTTGCATGGAATCATCATGGCATTTTTACATTCAGTATCTCACGAATATGGAATTTTTCATGGTTTCAAACTTTTTTATGGCTTAAACAGTTGGTAATTTTCACTTTTTTACATTTTCATGGTGTTTTCACAACGCTTCAATGGCATTTTTATGGTTTTGGCGTTGGTAGTGTAGTAGAGGGTGAAAGGGTAGTTGGCTAGGTAGCCTATAACTAACCTACTGAAAAATTCACTGAGTTTATGAACAATTCCTGTTTATGAACTATTTTCACGGGTGCATCAATCTGAACAGGGCATAAAAATATATCAGTCTCTTTTTCAAACACGATGAGGTTATTAGAACATTAATGTCAAGTCGAGGCTATTACTAGGTGCATCGTCATTATTAATGCGTTTTCAGTAGTCCTATGAAACTGGCGGTCACTTGAGTGGTCACTCTTGGTATGTCTAAATATGTATTTTCTACTAAATCAACTCTGTATTTAAAGACCACCTGTATATAGCGGCCAATGTAGGCCTACCTACCTCTCATAGACGTATGTTTTATAAATGTTTCACTGAGATAGGCCTATAATGGTTTACTCTGACTTGCAAAATACCTGTTCTGATTGGCGCTTATTATGTCTGACAGTGAGAATGATGATAAACATTCAATACGTCAATATGTTTAAGGTATTTCTTACCTGGAATTGTGCTTGTACATCGAGTAACAGCTCGAACTTTGAAAACTGCTTGCGGTTGATACGTAATTTCTAAAACCTTTTCTGTTTCAAATTCGTCATCCCCAATAGTACTTTTTAAAGACTCTGTGATTTCTTTATTGTTCACATAAAATGCATAACTTTGAGTTTCTTCCTGGAATTTGAATTTGAAAAATGAGTTAGCCTATTGTAGGACAGGAATTTGAACGGAATTTTGTGTAAAAAGTAGATCATACCAGTCATTAGTCTAAGCAGACATCTAACAGATATATAGGCCTACATTATTGCTATATTTTTCCAAGAAAAACTATGTAAAGTTGGTTGTATGAATAAACCTCTTATGAGTTTAAAAGCTTCTTTGGAAATTGGGGTATCTTTAACCATCTTTTAACACAACATGTTTGTTTGTTAAGGTCCGAGAGAGCCCCATGCAAAAACAGTTCAGGATTTAATGAACAGTTCGTGAACAGTTCATGAAAAGTTCATGAACGTTAAATGGCTCCAATTTTCCTGAACTGTTCATGAACCCTCGCAGACAGTTCATGAACAGTTCATGAACCTTCACAGACAGTTCATGAACAGTTCATGAACTCTCGAAGACAGCTCTTGAACAGTTGATGAACCCTCGAAGACAGTTCATGAAAAGTTCATGAAAATTTGGCCTTTGGGGCCATTTGACGTTCATGAACTGTTCATGAACTGTTCATGAACTCCTGCACTGTATTCGCAGGGGAGTGATGTGATGGAATGCGATACATATCCATACATAATCAGATAAAAGGATAAAGCCATGCACTTAACTCACAGTTGCAAAATTACGTCCCTTTTACAGTCAAATTCTTCTTGAACTCTAGTTTTGAGGTTGACATTGTAGAGAACAGTATGAAAAAGTAACACAGCATCAAAATGAGCTTACCGATTGCAAAAGGGCATTGCAAAGTAATTGCAGTTTATCTGGTGAAATGTCAACAGAAACATCAAATGGTGCAGCTACTTGATCTCCTCCTTCGTTAACAAACTGGGCAAGCACTCGAGAATCTTCCCTTCCTCTGAAATAAAAAGATGTAAACATAAAATATTATCTATTTGTTTTTGAGTAAATAAAAAATGAGTTTGTTATTGTGACAAGCTGCAGATTTATGTCAAACCAAATTATCTGACACTGAACCAATGAACTTACGTTCCAGCCAATGGAGGGTTTTCTTATGAAAATATCCCCTTCAAAAAATGATTGATTGTGATGTCAAATAGCTAAACAAATCGATTGGTCAAAGTTTGAAGCCGATCTGATTAGAAATGACAGAGATATTGATGTTTCAACACTTTTAATCTGCCTTGCTTCAAATTTTCAGACGCCATTTTGATGTGAATTTTTACACCAAAAACCTTTATTGTTGGAAGCAGAAATTTGCCAGATCCTGATCCATGTATGTGCACAGATCAATAAATTTTCTTTTGGAAACATAGGCTGCGTTTACACGACAAGAGGATTTACCAAATCCAGGTAAATTTTAGTAAAGATTGCTTTGATGCCTAGACACAAAGAGGAACCCGTCGTCAACCCGAATGACAAAGCGGCGAGCATTCGTGTGGACAGTCACAGGCTCAGACCTTTCACTTTACGAATTGACAAAATAGTGAGATTTTCAAAATTCTGCATTTTGAGGCCGACCCCGAAGGGTGGCTGACTTCTAAGGGGTCTGGGTCATTCATTTCACCATGATTTCAGCTTTTTCAAAAATTCAAAAGTAGTCTAGAAACAACATCTAGAATAATCCAAGAAAGTAGCCTATACATTAAGCTGTTGAACATTAATTTTATATTCAAGGGTTTATTCAAAGAAAGTAAAGGCGTTTACTAAAAATTGGATTTTGCCGTCAAAAATTAAGAGGATGCTTGATATCATGAGCTGTGTGAAATTGTGAGACTCAGAGTAAAGATGTGGAACCTGGAAGGTATAGTTATAGTCCTTCCATATAGTAGCCTAGTTCTGCAAGGCCCACTATTTTGATAATCTACATCTGGGCCTTGTAAAACTTCAACGAATGAAATGATGCGCTAGCAATGTTGTGTCATTTACCTTGTAAACAGAATACAATAGACCAGTAGAACGGGTTTAATCTACATGTGAAATGATGTGCACAGAGACGTCACAAATAACTGTCACAGGTTAGAAAATAGACCAATCACCAACTGATATTACACATGCTAACCTGCAATTAGTCATGAATTCTGATTTTAAGTAACGAACGCATCACTTCATTCATTAAAAAGTCACATGTCCCCTACCAGGCATGAGAGTCAAGCTCAGTCAAAAGAGAGGAAATCATTTGGAAAATTCTAGAACAATAGCAAAAGAAGTGTTTTAGACTGATTTCCTTTGTTTTAATAACGATAAAAAACAAGGAAATCAGCTTTTCCAAGGAACCCTCACATGTCTACCTACCAAACAGCCGTTGTTAAAGTGGAGTACAGGGACCTGTGACACAGGTTTATTTCCATAGTGGAATCCATTTATGATGTATCCGGCATAATTCAAACCTGATTTTACAAAAAACTTAGAGTACATGTAAAGTCAAAGAGGATTCCACTAAGGCAAAGCTTGTTAATTGCTCTTTGATTTATGTGATTTTACGGACATGTATCAATTATTCGGTCAACAAGAATCCTTCGGAATGACTTCTTTTTTATTTTCGGCATTCCAAGTGTATGATTAAATTTTCTGGGTAGATTTAAATATGTTAATGTCAATATGTAGCTTTGTAGCTATGTTGAAGTTGAACCATTTATTTTAGATGTATTCAGTTCAGTATTATATTCTAAGTTAAAGTTACTTCAGAGAGTCATTTGTTTGTTTCCTAATTTCCTTCTTTTCCTATCCTCCCTACTTCAAAAATTAGGAATAGGGACAGCCATAACCGATAGACCTATCATTTATTAATGATCAATCATTATTAGAGAGAAGACATCGTTAATCTAATTCAATGATTCACTGCACAGACGTAGACGTTCATATCGATATCATTCATTCGTACATTCATATTTAGATATTTTCATAAGTTCATTGCTTACCCCATTACGCTAATTGAGCCTTCGTTTTCCTGCTGATACTTATCAAGCAACGTAATTATTAAGCATTAGCAACGTAACTATAGGTGTAAATGGTTGTGTTATAGAATATTTAATCACCCTTGACACATATATTTGCGGGATATACAATGTTTTAATAATGTTTACGATGCTCTAATTCCGTAGAAAAACAACGTGCACGCCGTTCTGTTGTGATGGCCTCAGGTAAAGAATCTCGATAGAGGCCGTAGAAAAAGAACTCGATTTCAAAAGTCAAAGAAAATGTTTAGAAAAGGCTGAGACTATTTGACAGGCAGCCTACCATTTAGCGCTGAGACTATTTGACAGGCAGTCCAATACGCATGCGCAGAAGTGCATACGTCATACTTTATTGATTCAAGCGATTCATAAACTGCCTGTCAAATAGCGCTGGGATCTATTTGACAGGCAGTTTCGAAAGAATAATTATTACACTGCCTACCATTTAGGAAGCGGAACTATTTGACAGGCAGTCTTGGCTCGAAGTAATAAAATGTATATTTGTTGATTTTGACTGAAAAATTACTAGATCGGTTGCCCATCCAGGAAGCTGATGGACAATTCGAAGGACAGTCTATTAGACTATTGGATAGTTGGTAAAATATTGTTACTCTGCAAAAATTTTGGCAAAGGAATTATTACTCTTAGATTGCCTGCCATTTAACCAACAGGGCTGTTTGACAGACATCATTTGCAGTATTGACTTGCATGTTGTTTATAATCATAGAGGTATTATTAAATTGCATGACAGGCAGCCATACATTTTGTTTCGATTTGTTTTAATCCTGATCTGTGGCCATGTCAGAAGATTAGGTAGATTGTCTCTCATTTATAATATAGGACTATTTGACAGGCATCACACACTTTTGTAGGATCATTTGACAACAAGTATTTGATTAGAAATTTAAATGTACTATGAAATGCAGCTACATCTGATGATCGGAGTTGTGCATCGCCAACAGGTGGCCATTCACAACAGGGTATCGCAAAATGTTATACAATATAAATATGAACAAAGAAAGTAGTTGACAAGTGTAAATAAAAAATGAATTGATATAAATCAAGCTGCATGATTACGATTGTATGTACATTGTGTTTGCAGACACTCACAATTATTTCAAAGATTACAGGCGTATCTTGTAGAAGTTCCACAATTCTACATTTATAAATAACATAATTATATCTATCATCAATCGGATGACACTAATAGATGTCATCCAATGCTCCAACTTGTTCAAGTAGAATCTGTCTTTCAATAAGAACATACAATTATGTGAGACGTCGGAAATTCACTAAAAAAATACAATTGACAGGTTAAACAATAGCCACAACAACAGTTTCAAATGTTGGTGATGTATAATTACTTCAAATATATCAGGTTTAGATAGGCTTAGAGAGGGAAAATATGTGTGACTGTCGATCGATAATGTATGATATTGATTGGGCCTTATGAAAGTTCAAAACTTTTGACATATGGTAGATTTAGATTCTGTGATTACATAGAACGACACCAAGTCATTTTGTTAGGCAAGAGATTTTCTTATTTGCAGTCAAGCAAGTAACCATGCGTAAGAGTGTTTTACATCACATAATCGTCGTCTCGTCGATTGGTCGTGACTGCAGGTCATCCTGGTGAACTCTATTCGACTAGCACTTGTTAGCTAATTTCTTCGTTCTTCATTTTAACATAGATGATGTTGGCAGTCCTTTTACTTTATTTCATGACTGACTACTGGATTTGAACGGTTGAACCATTAACAAACTTAACAATCTTTCTTGTTATTAGTCACATTGATCATTACTACATTGAACATTTGATGATACTTTATTTTGTGAAATCATTTCGTATATCTTCTGTACTTCTTGCAATTCAAATTCAACATGTTTGCAGAGGATTGTAAAGGCAATAAGCAATGTTCCAAAGAATTGCAATAAATCACAAACCTAACTGCAAAAAGAAAACAATTTTGATCAACTTAGCATGCATACAGTATGTATGTTCATGTGAAGTAAAACTGGTTGAGTGGTTTTATTATATGTCAGCCCTCAGAAATAGTACCGCATACATTAACAAAGGCAACTTTCTTTCAACTCTTATACACATTCAATTTGACAGCCTAGCTGCCTATGGTAATTTCACTAGGTGGTAAGTGATTGTAAATTTTGTGAAGTATTGTATAGGCTAACTAGTGAATTCGTTATAAGGTAACGTACTAACGGTTAATCTTTCAGTACTAATCTTCAAGTCTCATAGTAAAATTTTTGCTAGATAAGTTTGAGACTGAGAGCAATTAAAACACGGCAAACATACATTTACCTGAGTATGATTTTACTGGATACCTATAAAAATGAGATATAAAAGATATCATGAAAGGAAAAGGTGAATTTTTAGCAAAATCGTCTAAAAACATTTATCTTGAAATGTTAGGAGACGTTCAATGTAAAAACCAAACGATCGACTTCGTCTAGAGCATACAGGATAAAGATTTCAGTTACAGTAGTGGGTTAAATACTTACTGCTATAATGATAGTGTGTAAGATCAATTGATGGCTTATAGGAACCAGAAACAGCCTGAACCAACTAGGCACATCAGAAATTCCTCCAAGAGTTAGAGGTACGCCTTCGACTTTCTTGAGCCCATTCGCACGAATCACATAAACCAACCAAATTGACAAGTTTTAGAGCAACACAGATGACATAATTACAAACCATTAGGTTGAAATAAACTTGAACGAAAAGGCATCCAAGGTGACTGACTGTCTGATAAGTTTGATATCAGCCACGATTCATAGTTTCAAACCGTCGACCAAGACAACTCTGATTTGATTTGAATTTAGCGCAAAGGTGAGATTGCCACCCTGCGCACGCGCAAACAAATCATAATGGCTGCAACTGCCTACCAAATAGTCACTGCGTTTAGAAAATGTTCATAATATATTGCATTTTTGATTTAATTTGATGGTTAATACTTCAAAGAATCTGTTTTAGTGCCGAAATAGCTGTCTCAAAATGCTGAGGACCTTTCTTGTCCCTAAGAAAAGTCTTTCAAGTCTACAACAAAGTTTGAAAAGCAGATCAGCTTCAATACGAGTTGGATACGCACCGCCTCTGAAAACTACTATATTACCAAGAAGAAATGAAGTAGAGACTAATTTGGAAGGTTATCCTGATAGCTATATAAATAGAAATCCTTTAAATTGTCAATATTATGGACGGTATAAGCCTAAAGGATATAGCACTCAAAGGTTTAGAAAGGATTTCAATAATAGGTAATAAGTTAATAGACAATAACTAACAGAACAGGGTCTGCTGACATAGTTTTCATCAATTATCATAAACTACTACTTTTTAATGTTTTTGTAAGTGTGTGTTGCACTAAAGACACTTTTGAAGCGCTGAAAATGAAAATCAGCGTAAAAAATCAAACAAATTTTGGCCCGTACGAAGACTTAAACCCACAACCTTGGTAAAACGGAAAGTGAAGCACCAACCACTCACCCATCGCAACGTTAGGATCAAGTTTCAAATTTCATTACCTATTCTAGACGCGCAAAACTAGCATTTTTTAGACACACAGTTTCAAATTTCCAAAACCATTGGGCGCGCACTTTACAAACTTGCAGTTTGGCAGTGTCAGGAAGTTTTGAAGTTTGTTAAAATATGAAATTTTTCTTAGGCCTACTATATTGTGTACCTTCAACTTCTCCTTCCTTATACTTGATTCTTGTAGTTGTAAAGAACCAGTTTTCAGAGTAGGGCGCTTTTTGGCAAGATCTTGTGTGCAACCACGTAATATTTGCCCACATGAGATTTAACGAATTTTGCCTTCTCCGCCAGCGCAAAATCATTATTCTATAGAAAATAGTAGTAAGAAAACTTCTGAAAAAATTTTTTGCGGGTGGATTGAGATGCAGAAAATATTATCTCGGGAGTGGCTCTGCTGTAGGCTACTCTGAAAACTGGGTAAAGAACCTACCTACAGTTTGATTAAATCGAAACAAATAATTTTCATGGTCCAGTCTCTATATTTCTTGGTTTAGGCTACATACCAAAGTTTTATTGACTATTGAATGACAGATTTTGCTCCACAAATTGCAATTTATGACGAACATTGTGTTATTTCAAGCCCTGGCTGTCACATATCATTGCCTCGGGCTCTACCCTTTAATCTCCACTTATTAGATCATGTTTAAAGATACTAGCAATTGTCAGTGTTCAATTAGCAAATGGGAAGGAGAAAGAGTTTGAAAAAAATCTCCAATGTTATAATAACATAGATTATAACACCTCGTGTGTAAACCACTCAAACTGTTTATTATTTTAAAATCAGGTTGGAAATCACCTTAACAAATCGTCATATCATTGGATCAATTATCCACTACGACGGAACAGTTCTTGTATCTGCATCTACAAAAGAATTCGCGATTGCTAAACATTTATATAAGACAACCGATGTGTCTGCTGCTGTGAATATTGCAAGGGTGCTCGCAAGGAGAAGTTTGGAAGCTGGTATCAAGCAGGTATTCTGGCAGCCAAGGTGGAAGATCGGAAAAGAGAGGGTAAGTAATCAATAATTCATCAATCATACATATATTAGGGTCATAAAAAATTAATACAGTGAAACCTGTATATAACAGTCAGCCTAGATGAAATTGACCACTATAAACAGGTGGCCTTTATATACAGGTTTGATTCAATAGAAAATGCTATTTTCGACATAGCAAGAGTGACCACTATAGACAGGTGGCCTCTGTATAGAGGTGACGGTTAAAACAGGTTTGACTGCACTCAAATTTGTTCACCTTCCAAACTCCAACTCCAACAATGAAAAATTCAGAAGAAATTGTTAAAATGTTGTAGGATTCTAGAAAGGTTGACACTCACTCAATCTTTTCTCAGCTCAGACACTGGCTATAATTGTAATTATGATCTATACAATATTATAATTTTTGATATTTAATTGACTTCAAGGTTTTTGAATTTCAAGAAAAAATTCAAGATGGAGGCCTCATCCTTTGGGAAGCAAAATCTCAGTATATTACAGAACAATGCTATACATTCCCAGGTATGTAACATAATTTATAGATGTTGGTCAGACAGCTGAGGTGTTTGGTTAATGTAAGTAACTAGTCTTTACTTCAGAATACATGTCTTCAGTGGAGTGATGGGGGAAGGAGGCCCGGTTGAAGGGTATCTTTGTGAGACCGACAGTGCCCGACAAAAGGTTCAGCCTTCTTGAATCCTAGAGACATTTTAACAATGTATTCTTTGAATTTTTTATTAAAGTTTGACCCATAAATCATAAAAGTATCAACTTTCTTCTGAAATTCCTCTATCTTTCCGTAATCTAGGATTCCTTTGTTTGTCGGACCCTGGTCATAGTGAACTATTTTACTTATTTCTTCAAGCAAATTTTTCATTTTCAACATTTCTTGGATGTTTCTAATCTATTTGCGATATGAATTGATTATCCACTGCATTTGGTATGACACAGATGTTTTTTTCGCGTGATGAATTTTTCGGCAAATTTACTAACTCATCTTGACCTAGGTATATACCGAAGTCCATCCCTTGTTCACTCATTGAACAGTAGGGCTACTGATGAAGGCTAATGGTCAGAAACAGGGTCCGACAAATTGTTCTACTTTCCGCAAACCTTAAATATTTAGATAAACGTTTGAGTAAGTCTACAGACATGAAAACGTAAAATCAAAACTTTATTTTAACTTTATATCCAGCATTTTGCCTTTTCCTTCTGAATTTTACTAGCCTTCCACAAACTAGGTTTCTAAGTTTCCGGACTTTGTTGGACCCTGGCCGGAAACAAGTACTTGTCCGCTGCGATTATGAAACGTATAATTCCCTTATGCAGAACAGACTTTTGTTTTAAGATGTTGTTTTTACACCTGCTAGGGATATCAATATTGATCATATTTATATTTAATCATGTATTTGTTTCCCTTCAAGGACAGCCTACAGCTTTATAAAAATATGGATTCTAAGATCAAAATAAATATTAATCTGTTTTTATTTCAACAAATTATTTCAGATGAAAGACCTCCCAGAAGGAAAACACATTTTCCAAAAACAAAAGGTTCAAAGAAAAACTTTACAAATTATTGATGGCGATAAATTTGACAAAGTAGGATTATGACAGATCATTTGATCTGATAAGATTATTGAGACAAAAAAAAATAACATTTCAATTTACGATGGTGATAATTGCATTAAATAAACAACGCTATGTTTATTTGAATAAAGTAAACATCTATATTTTGTATTTACTACTAAAAATCAGTCATTTATACACTAGAAGTTATTTGTGAAAAAAATTAAAAGTTCCATCAAGATAATATAAATAGATTTAAGATTAACCGAACTTGTCTAATCAATGTGTTTATAAATAGTAATAATATTTTAATTCTGTTCTATACATCATTTTACCAATTATTATACGACACAAAGAAAAGTATTATCATAATTCATTGTTAATGTTTCTGAGTAATTATCGTGATTTGTACAGAAAGTTTTACGATTTATTTGATTAATATATATCCAAATCAAATTTTCGTACAACATAATTGATAAATAATGTTCAAGTTTTGTTTATCTTATTTCTATTGAGATAATCTTGATTGACTTGGTGTAGAATTGAGAAATGTTTTTTTGTTGAACAATATAATTGTTAACTAATTAACAAAAAAGTTAATTCCATATAACTAAGAGTAATTATGGTTTTCTTTAAATAAAACGAAAACAATTTTTCACTAACGTAATAATTAACATAATAATTTACAGTTTTTCTTTACAAAGATAATAATAATCATAACCAGCAATAACAATAAATGTTTTTAAGTTTCTGTAAAAATTTTGAAACTATAAAATCAACGCTAAGCATCATACGCGTAATCTGCTTTATTGTGCATTGACAGTTGTCCGTTAACAAAATAAAAACTGTCTGATTTCGTTTCAAATGGACTCGTCACCATTTCTTCAACTAAATGAACAGAGAAAAAAATGCATACAAATTAGCATATAAGTATTAATTAAATAAACTACTAACAGTGAATCCTGCTATTACGACCACCTCCATATAGCATCCATATATCTATAGATTGGTTAATACACAGAAATTATCTTAGTCGGTACTGCTTAATACAGTAGAAACTGTTATTAGCGAATTACTGTTTTATTATAGCATACGAAATTCAACTAATCTTCCTTGTGTGAAATTTGGTATCTTTCTACTTATGAATAATTGGCTTTGTATTTTAACGAAAATGATCCCATCAATCTGATTGGTTTAGAGTTTGACGCCAAATCACCATAGCAAAACTTATTCAAAAACACAATCGATCTTATAATTCGAACTTGATATCGCGAATGAGAATTTCTAATATGATCAGGAGTTTTCAAAAACATTTTACGAGCAAGAAAGTTATGTAAATGCTTGTAAAAGTTGTGCTAGCTATAATACAAAGCAATTGGCGCATAATTCTCTATGAGCTATTGATATTTTGAGCACTCGAGTCACTTCAGGAGAAAACTCGAAGGCAAACGATGCCTTCTTGTGTGCCAAATATCAATAGCTCATAGGAAACTGTGCACCAATTGCTCAATAACGACACTTTTCCTATAGTGTAGTTCTTGAAAGTTCCCTAAGGATTCCATTATAAACAGTTTCTACTGTATTTTCCAATGATCCCCCCCTGATACATATGCAAATAGGACATTAAGCAAGGCTAGAATACCAGAGTTTGTATTGAAAATAGAAATCAGTTTTATGTGGAGATGTTACAGTAAATAAAAAAGGGTAATCATGAACAGTTCATGAACTCCTGCTGTGGCTTCAGAATAACTATTTTTGTCCGATCCTCCTCAGAAGATCTATCAGCAGAAAATGGACATATGTGCCTCTTCAAGGGATCTCACCATGCACATAAAGATAACCATATTTCAACAATAGACATATGGTCATCACTTACTTTCTTCATCATTTAATTCTGGAAATTCGTAAATATGTTCGCATGTATTGACACTATTTGGCATACAGAAACCAAAGGTAAAATCAAAACTTTTTAATAATCTATCTTTGAAATAATGACGCTCTATCATTCTGAAATTTTCAACTGGTTTGTCTCCAACTGTAAATTCAACCCTGATAAGAAAAAGTAACACTTTATCAGTAAAGTAATTTTGAAGAACAATTCATGGACCACAAGCACATTCATAAATTATAAACATACACACGTTGTGTCATTTCTTTACCAAATCTCAATCAACTATGCACAAAATATCTATAAGTTCGTGAATTGTTCATGAACTTTCGCAGGAGTTATTCGTATAAAATTTATGAATGTCAAATCAGGTTTGAGTGAATGAGTAGTGAGTACCTGATGTCACCTGATTGTAGTTGCCACCATAGCAATGCCTAAAATAGTATTTTCTATTGAATCAACCCTAAATAGAATGGCCACCTGTCATACAATTAATCGTTTTCTCTATGTCTCGTTCATAGCTGGTTGTTATAAAAACTTGTAAAGGTAGTTGTTGTTCACAGTAGTTGAGTTTGATAGAAACTAGTTAAAATTAATGATATTAAGTGGGTTGCAGGAGCTGTTAAAGATTTTTTCAGGTTTTTAGGTAAGGGTGTCCTCAGGTCGCTCTCAATACAATGCTTATACAAATCACTGTTAAATATACAGATATATTCAAAAAGTGTAATCGTCTGGACTAGAGGTCTATTTAAGATCGGATTGGGTGTTAGTAATCTGATTGTTTGCAAAAAAAAAATCAATTCAGAATTCGATCTGCATGTGTTTAAAAAAGGAAAAAAGTCGGAACATTCTGAACAAAGAGTCCGGAACAAAGTGACATAAAATATTCAAATCTATTGATGATCATAATGGTATGAAAGGCATTGAAATATTTATACATTTTTCATAAAAAGTAGCCCAAATAACTCAGCATTGATAAATATCAAGGATATTAATAATCTGATCTGATCCAAATATAGTCGAACATGCTTATATCCCCTGTCTGGTACGGATGAAAAGCAGGACATTAAGCGAGGTAGAACTATGAGAGTTTGTATGGAGAATTGAAACTAGAAATCAGTTTTATGTGGGGATATTAAGCAAGGTGGAACATTAAGAGAGAGAGAGGGGATAAGTTTGACTGTAGTGAAAAGGTTCGATCCAATCCAAATCCTGAAGTCATCTGTGTGGATCAGAATGGATTGCAGACCTCTTGTCTCTGGACACCCGCAGCTCCCACATTCCCTGTTATACTGTAACTGCTAAGAATCTATTAATTAATTTTCGTTACTTACGTTGCTCCAACAGCTCTCAATTTTAAAAAGTCTGGCGTAAAATGATAACGTACGAAACGTCCCGCATTTGGATCGTCATCATCTGCTTCAATAATATCCTCTTCCACGTCAGCAGGTTTAGCAATCTCAAATAAGACGCTACCAGTATCGGTGTCACGTATTCGGAAACGCGTAAAGTCAATATTAAATGTATTTGCTCTGCCATCAACAAGATAAGCTATAAATAAAAAATAGTAGACATACATGATGGAGATCTTGTTTCAAGAAAATAAGATGGAAAATTAAAATGCAAAGTTTCCTTCCAATACATAATTCTACAATTAATTAATTGCAGTAAGTTGTTGTTCTTGGGATTTTAATTTAAACATCAAACTTTTGGGAAACAATCATTAATCAAACATAGATTCCTGCATTGTTTTTTTTATTATAAAGTAAGTATCATCATTATCATCATCGCCGTCATCAATTATTCAGAAATACCTGGTCAGTATACATATGCTGAGAACAGTTCATGAACGTTAAACGGCCTCAATTTTGATGAACTGTTTATGTGAGTTTTCACACAACATAATTCGTTTTTGATTTATTATTAGTAACTAATTCATAAAATTACAAGTTTTTTCATGGTATAGAACATATACACTTAATATTACCCAAAAAATAATTTTTGCCAGTCTCAAAGGTCTTTAATTATCTGGTAACATAAAGGAATTAGTTATTCTACCGGTTATGATTTTGATGTAAAATATTTTGTGATTATTTTTACTCATGTCATACTAAAAATTATCCACAAAATATAATTTGATTAGTCACAAATGTTGAAATTGTCATCTACAATTCCTTTATTATTATTTATTGGTGTTTAAAGGAGCAACATTGACCGGTGGTCGCTACAAACTCAACTTGAATTAAGCTTGATACAAACGACACACACGCACGTGCTACTAGGTGTGAAGAGTGGAGAGAGAGCCCACAGGTTATTTTAATGCCCCATAAAATGAAGTATTTCTATTGTTCTATATGTTTCCTCGTTAGTGCCCATTGAATGCATCCAATTTAGATGCATCAAATCTTTTATTATTCATTATATCTAGTATATACAGAAGGCTGAGAGTAATTACTAATTGTAAACTTTATGTATGCATAATCATTCATCAGTGAATGATTTGTTAAAAAATTTCAACTGTTCTGTGATAACTAGAATAATATGTTATTAGTTCTGATCTAATCAAATTCCAGAAAAATGTTCATTATATTTAGGATCTTAAGAGATTAACGTAAACATTATTCATTAAAACATATAATTATTAATGAAAAATGATTACAAAACTCTTTAAAATATGAAAATTGTTGACGAGACATTGTTAATCTATTTTATTGGCCTTACTTAAAAGTGAGGAGCAGAAAATCTAAGATTACTGATCCATCTGTAAACACGATAGTTTACTAATCATATTAAACTTCTAAAAGAGGATTATGATTAAAATTGTCTCAGGCTATTGAATATTATACAGAACAGCATGTTTATATTTTACCGGTATTTTTTTTTTTTTACATATTACACATTTTATTGTAAGAGAGTAGCTGGTAGCAAACCTCACCGAGAATAGTTATCATATTGAATATAGGCCTAGATAGTTGAATATAAACATTCAATGTGTCATTCCAGCATATGGTTTAATAGTCTGAACTTCCAGACGATCGACTATAGTTATTAAACTATTGCAAAACATTTGCGTGGTCTTAAGAAATGAATATATTGAGCGATATTTTCACCACATTTCCACCCATTTTCACTTTCGTCAGAAGCCGGCGCCACACTATTGAACTGGTATTATACTTATGAATTCAATAGCTTGAATATAACTCAGCAGCAAAAACAACAAAACAACACGAACTAAAACAGTGTTAAGTTTAGGTAGCAACAGTATGTTAAATATTATCGCATAATAAAAATGTTTTTAATTTTAATTATAAAATTTAAAAACCACAAGGTTAGGTGTAAAAAGGAGCCATATTTGTTGTTCTTAGCGACGGAGAAGCAGACTCAAGGTCTCAAACTATGAATAATAAAATTGAAGACTTTGCATCAAACTTACATTTTGTAACGCGATCAAGCATAGAAACATCTTCAGGTGTAATAATTTCTTTCTTCACTAATTGTTCTTCTGTAAAATGTTCATCGCCTTTACGATTTTTCGCAGCTTGTCGTAGTAAAAATCCACCACCTTTCTTCTTTTCTTTTCCAGACGTTGAAGTCGGCATTTTAGATTTTGCCTTTAGGCTCATCAGTAAAATTAACAGATAAATTTATAGTTGTGAAACATATATGATGTATCTTACATGTAATGAATTTATAAATAAATTTTAATCAGCTACGAAAATGAAGGTAGAGGCTTCGTAAACGATGAAAAAATGATTATAAAACTAATGTTGGTCTACGCACATCAAAAATAACAATAAAAGTGTCATTCTTAACCAATCAAATTGCGATACCACTCGTTTTCAGTCTTCGAGTTAAAAACATTAATTAAGAAAAAGATACTAGATAATTCAAAGGGTATTATTAAAGTAATAATTCAATTTTAATTTTCGATATTTGAAGCAAAATAATATCTTGTAGTTGTAACTTTACTGTTTGATAGAGCAGTTTTACTTATTCAACATAAAAGTAAATACAGCTTTCAATAAAATATTTTTTTGGCAGGTGCAGTGGTTTTTGAAAACTTTCAACAACGCTGCAAACCAGAGATGATAATAATGATAAAATGATAGATGGACACATTATGCAGCTTTATCTGATAGCGGCTTAGTTAAACAAAGGAAATATTTAACCTGAAAATATCTATAATAACTCTAATTTTAAACCGAGCAGCTAATAATCAAGCCGTTTTGTTGATGTTGAAAATCAATTAAGTTTTTTACATATCAACCAGCGCCGTATCCATGGTTACCATTTGAGGTGTGATCACTGTTTGAAATAGAGGCATAACGAAAAGGACACTACACAAACCTAAAAAATGAAATTTGTGAATGTGATACATGTTGCATGGCATGAAAGTCACACGTCACACAGTATGACTAAATAATGACATAGACACTGCCATTGAGTTAATCCGAGCAAGGAGGAGAACCAGAAAGCAATAAAAGCAAGCTGAGCTAACAGATTTCCATCTCAATACAGCAAAGTACAGAAAATCTAGTTTTCTATGGGTAAGTACTAAGTTCCAGTCTGCAAATAATGGCAATCTCGACGAGATCTAAGGGGCGGCAGCTCCGAAAAAGTTAGGGGCGGAAGCTCCGAAAAAGTTAGGGGCGGGGGCGGCAATTGATCAAATTTAACTTCAGGGGCGGCAAAATCCATCATTTCAGCAAAAATTGCAAAGAAAATGACAAAAAAATCATTTTCAACTGCCGAGTTTAGATGAAAACTGCAGCTCCAGGGGCGGCAATCATGAGAAAAATTTCCATCTCGGGGGCGCAGCTGCCATGCTTTGCAGACCGTAAGTTAATATTTAGTAATAGGCACAACTCCTACAAGCCGCTACGCTACATAGGCATAGGTTAGCCAAGTTATGAAATGAAATGTCTAGTAGGCCTATTATAAATAATGAAAATACTCTGCGCTTGTTCTTCCTGACGCCAGTTGTTTCCAACATTCTTTGAAGTAAAATTTCAATTTTCCCTAAATTCAAATTCATGTGATCATGACCAAATCACGTGAAATCACGTCGAAAGAAGCTTCCTTTGAATTCCTGAAAGCTGTGAGCTCTATTGGGATTTCCTTTTTCGATTGTTTCTATAGCAATTGAACCACGCGCATTTTGAAGTCGAGCACACTCTGGGACGGCCAGTGGAGCAAAACTGCTGAAAAAGAATATACTTGGTTACTGCAACAAGAGTTAGCCGCACACAGCAAACTCTGCAGTGAGTCATGTAATGTACTCGTTTTTGTACAATGATTGAAATGTAGCTATGTAGGCTATCTACTAGCTAGGACTCATAATGGAATCCATGTATGTTACGCCGGATATATATCTGGCGTAGAAATGAGTTGATTTTACGCCAATTTGATTTCTTTGGCGTGGAAATTTGATAATTTTCCTTAGTTTTCAACTAAAATTGGGCTTTTTGGCGTATTCTTGAATGCTGACTTGGCGTGACGTAATTTTGGAGTAAATATCTGTTGTTCCAAATTCAAGGATTCCACTATGGGCTAGGACCCAGTTTCTAGAGTATGGCAGCCATGCTCCGCCAACAAGTTAATAGGGAGGTTTAGATTTGGAATCAGGTTAATGTCGAAGTCTATGTTGAAATATTTTAGGACTGGGACAGGCTTGTCTTCATTGTCTGCTGAAAGGCTGTTTAGATCATAGGTTTAGATTGATAGCGAAGACAAGAAGACAGTTGATGAATTTTTTACAAAATTGCTGCTGAATGTGTTACCTGTAAAATATTTGCATAGACCTGTATGTTGATGTTTCCTTGTTTGTCTTTGACAAATTCAATGCAATGTCTTTGTCTTGTTTACAAGTTGAAAGACATCATTGTAGCGTAGAACCTTTTTATCTTCAGAAACTGCTATGGAAACTGCCAAAACCAGGTCTCGTAAAGTAGGGGGGGGGAGGGGTGAACTTCGTTCCTTTTGAGCAGTGCAAGCAAAGCTGTGAGTTTAACGTTTTGTTGGGTGATTCCCTAGTTGATGTGCATTATGGTTGCGCACAAAGATAGTTTGATTTTGACTATGTACTCAAAATCCAAACCTCCCCAATATTTTAAGTTTCTGAAATAGCCTTCAAATGTTTTGACTGAAACCTTTTTTTCCTAGGGTCATTCTTACGTGTTCAATATTTATATATTATAGTCAACAGACGTCCACTTCTACCTGGAATTTGTGAATATTCATAAACTGTTCATAAATGTCCAAATGACCCGTTCTTCATGAATCTTTCATATACACTATACAGTTTATAAAATTTGACCATTTTATTGTTCATGGACTGTTTTCATAGAGGTACATTGTAACCTGCCTAACCCCTGCAAATAACAGCTCATGGAGGTTAAATGGCCCAACATTTTCATAAACTGTTAATGAAAAAGTTTATGAACCCTCACGGACACTTCATAAACAGTTCATGAACGTTAAATGGCCCCATATTTCATGAACTGTTCATGAACTGTTTGTGAGGTTTCATGAACTTTTTAATTAACAATTCATGCAAATTTCGGCCATTCAATGTTCATGAACTGTTCATGATTTGTTCATGAAAAAGTTCATGAACTGATTGTGAGGTTTCATGAACTTTTCTATGAACAATTTATGAAAACTGGGGACATTTAATGGTCATGAACTGTTCATGAACTACTAAACTGTTCTTCTCAGGTGTGATTCGGATAAGTGAAATTCCTGTATATTTCAGCCTAGCTTTGAAGCCCTATAAACTATTTTCTGGTCAAGTCCTTGGTAAACAATGTTGGTTAAAGTGCAAATGCGGATAAATGCTATGAAAATCATTAATAATTTTGACTCTCACTTAAGTGGGTTACACTTTACTGATTTGACGCGTAGAGATTTGTCATCATTAGTTAATATAATAGTAGTTTTCTTTAACATGTAGGAGATTTATTACAAGTTTCATGTGCTGCTGAATTAAACTGTATTTTACAAGACGACCAATTGCTGAGTTCTTTGTTCAACAAATATAATGATACCAAGGTAAGAATTATCTATCTGCCGAGAGAGCTTTCCCTATAGAAATTGAGAGGTTCATGAAATTGTCATGAACACTTCGTGAACCAAGGTATTTTCCAGAATTCTTTCAAAACTTCATTTTTATCAAAGATTGAGTTTAAAAGGGCAGAGTAATTTGGGGCAAAAATATTCTTGTTCCTTATCCTAAAATATTTGTAGCAACATTATTTGCATGCTACTAACAAATTGTTAATTATTAATGCATATAATCGTAGGGCTTTATGATTTTTTAGTAGGTAATCCAATCGCACTTTGAAGTATAAAAGATATTAAAGTTTTTATTTTTGGTGTCTTTTTTAATAGATTTTACCATTCAAGCTATCAGATCATCCCGATAAGGAATGGATCTTGTTAATTACCAATGGGTATAATAAGGAAGTGAGAAGCAGTTTGAAAGATGAAAATTATTATTTTAAAGAAATCAATTTAAAGTGGTATTGGCATAATAGATTTTCATGTTTTCTAAGGTAGAGTTTAGGCTGCCGTAACTATTATACAGTAGGCTATTTTTTTTTTTGAATTTATCATTTTTCCATAAACCGGGTAAGCTTGTAGGTTTTTTTCACCGGGGTGGTTGGTTAATTTGTTAATAGTTTTGAAGCTTGTGTGCGTTTAATAGCCGGATGCCTTTCCTGACCCCAAACCAATAGTGCTCCGGGCAGGGATTGAGCCCGAGACCCTGCGGGCCGTGGTCCAATGCCCTAGTCACTACACTAAGGCCCACTACACCAAGGCTGCTGGTGTGACTACCATAGATATCCTCATTTGGCTTTGAAGCAAGTTCATACCAGAGCCATCTATTTACAAGAGTTTGGACACTCTTTCGTAGTTTCATGTGCCACTCTCGACTCCCAAATTGGGTTGATGACAGTCATGTGATTTTATGGACTCCATTTTTGTTCCGTTTAATCCAGGTTCTTGAAGTAGTAAAGATGACTGTCTGATTCTCTGACTATTATTGTTTAAGCTCAGCTATTTATTTATTACATAGTGCCCTATGCTATTATATATAGCCCTATGTCCGACCAGTAAGACAACTAATAATTATATAACGTTGTAATTTCTCAACTTGAGAATGGTAGGCCTATCTAGATATACTATACTGTCGAAATCTCGTTCAAGTTATTAATGAAATTCAATCACTGTTGCCAAATACCGTTGATATTTTTATTGAAATTCCGTTATTAATGTTATTCTGAAAAATGTTGTTATTAATAACGTTACAGGTCGTATACGTTCCATCAATATATACTGTGCAATCATTTGCTTGGTGGGAATTCAAATAGCACATGTATCTCAACAAGAAGCAGTCCTGTTGATTTTGAAGATTTCAATCAGGCAGTATCTATAGACAATTTAAGCAAACAGCAGACCTATCATCGTCCTAAAACATGTACCTTGAAGAGTTCATTCGTAAATACAAATCGCATAGAATCAAGACCATTAAGTATGCCAACGACGACAAGAAAAAGAGGTAACAAAACCTTTTCATAATTTGTTCGAAAATATCCAAATATCCAATGCAAATGATTTATTCCATTTTCTATAGTATTCATGTAGGCCTACTAAGTCCACCCCTGCAAAAACAGTTCATGAGTTCATGAACAATTCATGAAAATTTGGGGCCATTTAATGTTCATGAACTGTTATTCGCAGGGTCATCAATATCAACAGCAACAACAACAACCAATTACGTTCTGTAGAGTTACCCCTTCAGAAATATTTTCATGAATATTTCATAGCTCTATGACAAACATTCACACACCGTTCATGAACTTTATGAATTGTTTACTGAATTAAATAAAAAGTAATGTGGACGGTGTCGCCCTACCGAAGGCACCCGTACCATTCCTCTATTTCTAGAGGAGTGGCTCTTTTCGCTAAGAGCAATGATGTTAAACGCTCCTTAGATCTCAGCCGCGACACTGCAGATCAATTTCAACAGATTTCATGGCAGATAGGCCTTGATTGTCAATGCGCAACGATGCGCCCCAGCTACTCACAATGCAATTCCTTCTGAACCATTCCATCCGCCATCCTTAGATGGTACTCATTTGATGTTACAGATAAAGTCAAGGCTGAGTTGACCTCAGGGGGATTTGAACCACAGTCGATCAGATATGACACGATTTGAAGTTCGGTTGCTCTGCCAACTGAGCTAATCACCCCTGAATTGACCATGTTATAAATGGTTTGTGGACAGTTGTCATCCTTTTTTCATGAAACTTTTAATGAGCTGTTCATGAACGATTTTTGGATAGTTCACGGCCAACAGTTCTGTTCATATACGAAAAATTATAGGCCAAATTATGAACTTTTATTGGACATTTTATGAACTTTAAATATCCCAATTTTCATTGACTTTTCATTTTCATGAACATTTCATGAAAATTGGAACATTTAATGTTTATGCTCTATTGGTTTTATCTAAAAATAAATCTTTTATCTTGAAACTAACTTGCTTCTTTTGAATTTACACTCTTTGTTAATTCAAAACACCCTACGCTATAGCATCATGCTATAAGATGAAACATATGACAGCATGATAAATAAATAAACATAAATATAAATAAAAAATAGACATTTGTTTTTTTAACGCTCCATTGGTTTATACAGTACTGAGCATTTGGCGCACAGTTTCCTATGAGCTATTGATATTTGGCGCACAAGAGGCATGTAAGGAGAAAACAAGAAGGCGTCAGAAAATTACGAGCCCCCTTGCCGAGTAATTTTCGCCTTCGAGTTCCGTCCTGAAGTGATTCTATTGCTCCAAATATCAACAGCTCATAGGAGACTGTGCGCCAATTGCTTTGTATTATAACTGTAGCACAACTTTTACAAGCATCTACATGATTTTCTTTCTCATAAAATGTTTTTGATTGCTCCTGATCAAATTAGAATTTTCATTCGTGATATCAAGTTCAAATTGTAATATCGATTGTGTTTTCGAACCTTATTTTGCTATGTTGATTTGGCGTTAAACTCTAAACCAATCAAATTGATCGAATCATTTTTGTTATAATACAATAAGAAATGGCTTATTAAAATTATTCAATCTTTCATTTTAGGTGATGTTAATTCACAGCCAGCCATAACTGACTCACACCCAGATTCTTATGTGGATTACATGCGAGATATAGCTCTACACAGTCGACTTAGTTCAGCATCATTAATAAAATCACCTCTTGCTGAAGATGAATTGACATCGTTAGTGGATAGTTGGTTAAATTTGAAAACTGAAGACATAGCCAAAATTAAAGAGGTTGTCGCTTACATTTTTAACAAGGTTAGTACAAAATGTTGCAGTTCAGTTTAAATAATCTACTTGGGAAACACAGCGATTGATCGTCAATCTCTTTGTTTTGATGAACTGTCTATTAAAAATTCCTAGAAGACAGGCCACTGTACATCTATGCTCCTGCAGAAACAGCTCATGAGTGGTAATTGGCCAAATTTTCATGAACAGTTCATGAAGAAATTCATCAAAATCAGTCAATTTAACATTCAGAACAGAGAATTTGTGCACGTAAATGTCTTGTTTTGTTTTTGTTCCAATTTTGGCGCCATGTGGAGCTTGAATGTGATATGTAATGAGATTTATAACTATTCAATAGATTTTTAACCACAAAAAGTGATCACTTAAGTCTACAACAAGGTATAGGCCTACCCCTGCCAAAACAGTTCAGGAGCTCATGAACAGTTCAATAACATTAAATGGCCCCACATTTTCATAAACTGTCCATGAACTGTTCGTGAACTGTTCATGAATTGCCTGTGAGGGTTCACGAACTGTTCATGGACAGTTAATGAACAATTCAGGAACAGTTCAGGAAACTTGGAGCCATTTAACGTTCATAAACTGTTCATGAACTGTTCATAAACTCCTGAACTGTTTTTCACAGGGGTAGTATGTAATCCTGTGTGTATGATGTTTAGTGAATTTGACGGATTCTCATCAGCATGCGGTTCTGAATTACAGGTGCGTGTCTGATGGTTTTTACGAAAATTGACCACGGCTACGTCAGCTACCTATAATATGAATTCGATATCATCCAAATTTAGAAATTGAAAATGAATCCAATGTGATCAGAAAATTTTCATCATAAATCTGAAACAACAGACTTTTAATTAACTGTGATTTTAACCCATCGTAACATTTATTTGTCGTTCAAGGTTGATGGTTTGGAGAAACTAAGTTTCTTTTTACATAACAGAAGAGGGAAGGTGTTGATGGATTTCTGGTTTGATCTTCAAATGTATTTAACCTTAATACGGGTTAAACATGATACGTTACAAGATTCAATTGTTTCTGATTATGCATTAAATGCACAACACAGGTAGCTACGGTAACTACCCTTCAGTCCATGAAGCTTAAATGACCCAATTTCCATGAACTCCCTTGCGAAAACAGTTTGGGAGTTCATGAACAGTTCATGAACAGTTCATGAACGTTAAATGGCCCCAAATGTTCATGAACTGTTCTTGAACTGTTCTTGAACTGTTCATGAACTATCTGTGACGGTTTTTATGAACAGTTCAGGAAAATTGGAGTCATTTAATGTTCATGAACTGTTCATGAACTCCTGAACTGTTTTTCGCAGGGGATGTTTATCAAATGTTCATGAATATTCCAGTAGGTTCATGAATAATTTATGAACACAACAATTTTTTCGCAGAGGTAGTTGGACTCGTGTAAACGAAGATATTTTATGTTGAAATTGCATTGTTTTTAATCATTCACTATTTCAAAACTCGGAAAGGCTGTCGGAATTTATTAACAAAAGAGATTTTACTATAAGAAAATAGGCAAGTCGAAACTATAAGAAATCGTATCTCCCTTTTCGTGTAACAGTTCATGTACGTTAAATGTCCCATTTTCGGTGAACATTTTCTTTTCTTTTTCATGGTCTTATTAGAATAATGTGGCATTCATGAACTGTTTTCACAGGGCAACTTGTTGTTGTATTGAACATGATACAGTTCTGTTACAATGGTCACCTCTATACACCAGCCACCTGTCCATAGTGGTCACTCTTGCAATGTCTAAAATAGTATTTTCTATTGAATCAAACCTGTATATAAAGGCCATCTGTCTATAGTGGTCAATGTCTTTACCTCTCTTAGCTGGCTGTTATATACAGGTTTGACTGTATACATATAACTGTTTTTGTTATTTACAGGTTTATAAAATCAAAATATTCATTTCTGATGAATGAAAATATCCAGGTAAAATATGTAAATATACCAAATCTTGTCTTTGCCTCTGTGGAAACACCCACTGGTTACATTATATATTACTCTTTTAGATCAACCAATCACAACAATTTGAAGAAGTCATTAGTATAATTGGTGCACTTCAAGTGGATATTGTGCATGAACTGAAAGTCTACTGGCTGCCTCAATTTTTATTGCATTGTTTATGGACACAAGATAATAGGTAATACATTTCCAGTTATTGATTGAAGGCAAGGTAAATATCAGCTGGTAATGACCGAGGTCTGCTGAGGTAGAAACTAAAGTTATGTAGACAATGTCGCCCTACCACTCCTCTATTTCTAGATGAGTGGCTCTTTTCTCTACGAGCAATGATTTCTAAACGCTCCTTACTGATCTCTGTCGCGACCCTGCAGATCAATTTCAACAGATTTCATGGCCAAGGTCATTGTGCCAATATTCATTGAGCCTGTTTTAGTCAATGATTAGGAGGTACATTTTGGAACATGTCATTATAAGATGAATCGTAATGCATTTTAATTATTCAAAAATGCAATTATCTTTTGCGTCATTTTTCATATTATGTGCTAGACTACAAGTAATTTAGTTTCTCTAAAACATTAACCTTGAATGGACAATACAGTTTAGAATTGACCGGAGTTCAACCATAATTCAACCAATCAAACTGCTCAATATCATCCAACTTTCAAATTGACTTGTTTCTTAAGTGCAAGTATTATTTTTTCTTTTGGGTCATTGCTTTAAATACGGTCCTAAGTACTAATTTATTCGATAAGATGGAGATTTTTCAATGACCAAGTCTTGAACTTGAGATTTTCTCTTTCTGTTAAGAGTTCCCCTGCAAAAAAAATTTCAGGAATTCATGAACATTAAATGGCTCCAATTTTCCTGAACTGTTCATGAACTGTCTGTGAGAGTTCATGAACTGATCATTAACAGTTCATGAACATTTGGGGCCATTTAACATTCATGAACTGTTCATGAACTGTTCATGAACTCCTGAACTGTTTTCACAGGGGTTATGCTGAGATAACAAATTATTAATACCTTTTTAAAAAGTTTGTTTAGTTCATGAACAGTTCATGAACATTTGCGGTCATTTAACGTTCATGAACTGTTCATGAACTGTTCATGAACTGTTTTTGCAGGGTTATGCTGAGATAAAAAAATTATTACTACTCCTGTAAAAAGTTTGTTTAGTTCATGAACAGTTCTTGAACACCTTATAAACTGTTCATGAAAGTTAAAAGGATCAATTTTTATAGATTGTTTTTGCAGTGATCCAGGTCTCAAGCTCAAATAATTAAATAGGGAAGATCGAGGTTGGGACATTGCAAATCAAGCTCTATAAGCTCCATGACAGATTATTTTGATTGTCATATTCGACTCACACTTTGATAATTTAATCCCCTGTAGCATTCTCTAGCCTAACTTATTTGAAAAAAGTTCATGAACGTATAATAACGCAATTTTCATCAACTATTCATCA
This sequence comes from Haliclystus octoradiatus, assembly GCA_916610825.1. Taxonomy (NCBI): domain Eukaryota; kingdom Metazoa; phylum Cnidaria; class Staurozoa; order Stauromedusae; family Haliclystidae; genus Haliclystus; species Haliclystus octoradiatus. The sequence continues at coordinate 2,201,749 of OU744450.1, forward strand.
TTAAAAGACGTTCATGAATTCTTAAATTTTTGTTTTTGCAAGAAACAACTGTTAATTGATTGGTTTCATTTATCCAATGGTATAAATATTTTTTATGTTTTAGTATTCTTGATACTGTGCCAGAAAATGTTGATGAAGAAAGATGTATTTCCAAATTGAATTTTTTGTCACAAAATGAAAATGGTTCTGTGTCAATCAATGACAGGTATGCAATGTGTACCTATATGGCTAGATTGCCGATGTATCATTTTGGATATTCCAACTTTGAATGTTCTCTACGAAAAATGCTACTGAACTATGTACTCTTCAGGAAAGATTCATGATCAGTTTACAGATCAGTTCATGAACCTTAAATGACCTGTTCTTCATCTAGCATGAACTCTTGAATGCTAAAACTAGATTGTGATTGGTTGATAACAATAGACTCACAATGGTTTCTTACGTTTCAGCCACTTTCCAGCTCTAACCAGGCGCAAGCTTTCTTTCAGCATTACGTAGACCCAACTAATCTTAAATAAAAATATGGGGGTGCACGCAGGCTACTTTTCTTCATATGTTTATACAAATACTCTTAGCAGGAGTTATAATATTTTCATCCCTGCAAAAACAAACTAATGTAGACGGTGTCGCCCTACGGAAGGCACCCGTACCACTCCTCTATTTCTAGATGAGTGGCTTTTTTCGCTGATAGCAATGATTTTAAAAGCTCTTTGTTGATCTCAGCCGCGACACTGCAGATCAATTTCAACAGATTTCATGGCAGATAGGTCTTGATTGTCAATGCTCAACGATGCGCCGCAGCTACTCACAATGCAATTCCCTCTGGACCATTCCATCCGCCATCCTCAGATGGTACTCATTTGATGTTTCAGATAAAGTCAAGGCTGAGTTGACCTTAGGGGGATTTGAACCACGGTCGATCAGATATGATCCGATCTGAAGTTCGGTTGCTCTGCCATCTTCGCTAATCCTCCTAAAAAAAAACTGAGTTCATAATACCCCCTGAACTGTTCCTAAATATTGATTAACTACAGTCAAATTTGGTTAACATCTCCCCTCTTGTACTGATGAAAAGTGGACATCAAGCGAGGTGGGATATTACGCAATGTAGGAAAATAAGAATTTGTATGGGGAATTGAAAATAGAAATCCATTTCATGTAAGGATATCAAGAAAGGTGGGACATTTCAAAAGGGGATATTAATCAAGTTTGACTGTATTCACCCCTGCAAAAACAGTTCAAGAACAGTTCATGAACAGTTCATGAACGTTAAATGGCCCCAAATTCTCATGAGCTGTTCATGAACTGTCTGTGGGGGTTCATGAACAGTTCATGAACAGTTCAGGAAAATTGGAGCCATTTAACGTTCAAGAACTGTTCATGAACCGTTCAGGAAAATTGGAGCCATTTAACGTTTAAGAACTGTTCATGAACTGTTCATGAACTCCTGAACTGTTTTTCACAGGGGCATAAATGTCTAATAAACAGCTCAAGAATGTTAAATAGACTATTTCCACAAGCTATTCCATGGCCTGTTCATGAGAATGCGACATTAAACTATCTAAGGGACATTTCTTTTTTCAGACTAAACTTCTTCCTGATCTTATTTTTTCCTATATATATATTTTTTCTAGCAATAATGGAAATATGCAACACATTCAATTTTCTGAAATTCTGATGCAAGATTCAACATTTGGACACCCGTTTGGTGTATATCTAAAAAACATCTCTTCTGGAAATAATTTATCAGTTTACATTCTGCTGATTGATTTTAATAATTTTATCATGAAAGGCTCAAAAGAATGTGATTTTAATTGGAAAAGACAGAATTTATGGTCTTTCTTTCATAGATTAACAGAAATGAGTATGTTTTATCGCCCTGTCTTTATTATGTTTATGAGGCACTGTGAAATAACTTCTGCAAAAAAAAGTTCATGATTTCATGAGCAAATGTTCATGAGTTCATGAACGTAAAATTGCCCAAAAGTTCATGAACTGTTAGGCAATTTCACGTTCATATACCAGTTCATGAACCGGTTCATGAAGTGTTTATGAACTCTTTGTGACTGCCCCTGTGAAAAACAGTTCAGGAATTCATGAACAGTTCATCAACAGTTCATGAACGTTAAATGGCTCCAATTTTCCTGAACTGTTCATGAATTGTTCATGATCTCATGGATTTTTTCACAAGGGAAACGCAGACAAGTTCGATAAAAGTAGAGAATTTACTAATAATATAATTAGCTATAACAAGGATTCCTGAATTGAAATTTCCAAAAGGCAAACAAATATTAAGAAAGAAGGAAAATTAATAGTTTCATGTCCCAAGAATCAGAAGGTAGTACTGATTTGTCTTTCCTTTGAAAGATAAAAGGAAAGATGTAGTTTTTACCCTACCCTACTAACGATGACCCTTAAAAAAAATTCATGTTACCATGGCATATTCATGGTCAAATAAAACATTTTGATAAGTATTCAATGTATGAGTTGAGTATTATACCTTGAAATAGCAATGCGGTCACTCCTGTTGAATCAGTTCATGAGCTGTTCATGACCTATTCATAAGGTGTTTATAAACAGTTCATGAAAGTTTGTGAATTTCATGAACTGTTCAAGTTCACGAACAGTTCATGAACTCAGCTAATTTTTCCGCAGGGGCCTGTGTTATGAGATTAGAGTATGTACTGGCCTGTAGATTCCTATTGTAGAAAATAGCATTTGTAACATTCTGTAGTGACCATTATAAACAGGTGGCCACTCTATCAGGTGAACTTTAGGCACAGCTTTCACTGTATTACTGAAAGAAAAAGGTACATACACATTATTTTAAATACATTCACAATAAAACATGCATTATAAATGAATGGCTTATATACTATTGTCTATAGTAGTCACTCAAGCAATGTTCAAAGTAGTATTCTCAATAGAATCAACTGTGTGTATTAAAGAACCAATCTGCAAAATAGCAGTCAATGTATCTGCATGTGATAGCTGCATGTTACAAGTTCATCTGGATTATTATTTTGTTCCTTAGAGAACGCATTGGTCATAGACAATATTGACGCTAATATGGTCTCTTTATATTCAAAATTACTTGTCATCAAAGAATTGAACAAGAAAACGAGCAAAGAACTACTTAAAAGCATTATGGTAAATTTATGTTAGTAAATCTTTTAATAATTGAAAGAGTAGCGACAGTGTATCATGGTGCTTTTATAATCGAGGCAGCAATGAAATCTGTTAATATCGATTTGCAGTGTCGCTGCTGAGATCAGTAAAGAGCACTTACAATTATTGCTCTTATTGAAAATAGCCACTCATAATGATACTGCAGAATAGTGGTATGGACGCCTGGATCACTCAGAGCGATGACACATAAATAAGACTGACAGATCAGCTTTTAGGATAATTTTAATATAGCATAAATCTTCAACATGGTAACAATAAACTGGAATATACGTAAACTATAATGTTTTTATCTAAAATTGTAACATGACTGCCAGTCGCACATATATAACTGATGACAAGGGCGTTGTTACATGAAACATGACCGGAACTTGGTGACTATCTGTTTAACATAAAAAGTCGTATTATTCTAAACAAAACAACGCCTTCGATAGGGCGATGTCATCTCAGTTGTTTTTTGCTGTCCATGAATAGTTCATGAACTTTACAAACACATGTGAACTGTTCATGAACACCTTGTAAACAGTTCTTTGTGAAAGTTAAATGTCTTATGCGTAATTATCTTTTCTGTAAACTTTTCATGGATTTTCTTGTATGCCTCTATGCCAATAATATCAATAATTGTAATTCATTATTGTTTGTAATGCATTATTGTTTGTCTAGATGGTTCCAATAAAATTGATTTGTTTATCATGATGCATGAACATATAGTGGCATCTACTGTTGCTGATGATGCTGCTGGGCGTAACATTTACTTGATTCATTAATGACTTACATTTTACAATCTTCTTTATCTTTAAACAATTTAGGATAGCCTGTGTGCTTATATAATGCCAATATATAATGGATGGGAGAATGCAGAAAATGAAAATTATAAAACGTAAGTCCAGCTAAGAATTTTTTCACCATGCTAACATTCTTCAATTTTCAACTTTTAGTAATCATATTCTTTTGAAACATTGTTTTTAAGATAATTTAAATAAACAGGTTCTGGTAAACTTCAATTAGCTGTTTGTATATTTTGTTAAAATGTTGTTTAACTACATTAGTTGTCTGCTAGATAAAGCCTCTGCAAGAAAAATGTGAGTTCTTGAACTGTTCATGAGCAATGCATAAATAGTTCATGAGCGTTAAATGACCTAATTTCCAGAGACTTTGTCATGATCAGTTCAATATTGAAATGCCTCTAGGATTCCAGAAAGCTAAAGCTTTTGTCAGACCCTGAACAAATCTATTTACAGAACGCTCAGAAATTTTCTGTGACAAAAATAAAGCAAAAGAATACAAAAGTAGCGGTCAAAGGCAACGAGTAATGACAATGATGATGATGATGATAATAATCTTTGCTGCAGGTTAACAGAGGCAATAATAACGGAAGCTCTGAATAAGAAACAACAAATGCAGAAACAGTATGTCTTCTTTGCATTATAAATTATGCATTCTTGTTGTATGTATTTTTCTGTTTGTAGTATGTAATAAGTAATAGTACTAATATTTACAACGTCATTAAACTAATCACACTTAGTTGTAAATTAGGCCTGGGTTATATGGACGCACCGAACTCAATTCGAATTAGGTGCGACACCGAATTGCATTAAATTCGCATTTGGGGTTATACGGACGAACCGAATGTCGACGATCTTTAAAAACTGGCCAAAATGTCACGTCATAGGAAGTAGTTTTCTTGGAATTATACCGCATGGTTTGAAACCGGAGTGTTTTGTTTGCATTATTTTTCATTTTCAGCGATTTTTCCGTTCTATTTTGCCTATCTATAGTTTGAAACTTGTATGAAGTAGTAATCTCACAGGTTTGCAAGCATTTTTATGGGAGACAGTTTTTGTTCTATCAATGCATAGTACTCAGAGCAAATTAAATGCAAATTTTCATTATAATAACATATTATGATAAAAGCGACCCCAATTCTAGTGCTGATGCATTGTGATTGACTAAAATAAAACGTTTTTAAAATGTTTTAAATCATGATTTTGGAAAACATCAGCTTCCCTGTCAGCCATCTTTCAATCATATAAACAAGTCACCATAACAACATCCCAAAAGCGATGTTCTTTCTATCGTATTGCCATGGAAACATCCTTTAAAATAATTTATGATTTGCACATCCCCCGGTTTATTGCCATATAAGGTAGATATATGAGCTCAGTCACGGCACCGTGAGTCGAATGTATTTAGTTCGGTGCGATGATAGCTCGCTCGTATAACGCGGCGATGAATTTAATTCATGGAGAAGAGCTCCTCACGTCAAGCCTTGACGTGCGGAGCTAGCTTGACGCATTTAATGTTTTTTGAGGAATGTTGATGAACCGAATGGTGTTATACGAAGCGCGCTATCATGAGATTTAATTCGAATGAATGAATCAATTGAGTTCGGTGCGTCCATATAACCCTAGCCTTAGGCACACAGCAGTGTATCGCACAGCGTATAAATAAATAATTTATATTATAATAACACATATAAATAATTTGTAGCTAAAATTTTTATCCTTTTTTGAACTGACGATGAAATTATGAATGATTTTGAAACGTTTTCACCAACAACTACTTGTAGTTTCTTGTCACTATCCTTCATTCTAAAATGTTTTACAAGAAAACTTTTAATCTATAATAAACTTGCTGTTTTATTAAACTTGTCATGCTCTTTCATTTTAGGCATCTCAAAGATTTGGATAATAGAAATAAAAATGAAAAATTTAATAATGATCAATCAGAACATAATGATATTCCTAAAAGTAAGAAATCATCTTTGGTGAAAGGAAAACGAATAAAAAAGAAAAAGAAAGTGAATTTATTAGCTGAGTTACCTGAAAATCAAGAAGTTCTTTCGCTAGAGGAAATAATGAAGAGCAAAAGGTTGGAATTATTATTTTCGAATTTATCATTTCAACATAATCTGAATAAGCTAGTAGCTTACTTACATCATGATGGTTATTAGTTTGTTAGTTTGTTCGGAGCTTATGTGAGTTTTTATGGCAGGATGCTCTACCTGATGCCAAACCAATAGTGCTTCTGCTAGGGATTGAACCCACCCCTGCGAAAAACAGTTCAGGAGCTCATGAATAGTTCATGAACAGTTCATGAACAGTTCACGAACGTTAAATGGCTCTAACTTCCTGAACTGTTCATGAACTGTTCATGAACAGTTCGTGAACCCTCACAGGCTGTTCATGAACAGTTCATGAACAGTTTATGAACAGTTCATGAAAATTTGGGGCCATTTAACGTTCATGAACTGTTCATGAACTGTTCATGAACTCCTGAACTGTTTTCGCAGGGGCAAGCCAAAACCCTGTGAACCGAGGTCCAACTCCCTAACCATCAAGGCCCAATAAAACAGTCAATAGTACATACAACATTATGAGAACCACAAACAGTCTCGCAAAATGTTCATGAAAATTTAGGCAATTTCAAATTTATGGGTTTGATGTAAATGATGCCAAGTGGTCTTTTGATCCCTCGTGAAGCTCTTCCCAGCATAAAGATTTCATGAACTGTTCATATACTGTTCATGAACCTCTGAAACTATTCATGAACAGTTTGCGAAGAGTTTGTGAATGCTACATGGTCCAATTTTTCAAGAACTTTTACATGAACTCGCCACAAACAGCCCCTGCGAAAAACAGTTCAGGAGTTCATGAACAGTTCATGAGCGTTAATTGGCTCCAATTTTCCTGAACTGTTTATGAACTGTTCATGAAATGTTGATGAACAGTTCATGAACCCTCACAGGCAGTTAATGAACAGTTCATGAACAGTTCATGAAAATCTGGGGCCATTTAACGTTCATGAACTGTTCATGAACTGTTCATGAACTCCTGAACTGTTTTCGCAGGGGAAGTCACTTGAGTTCTTTGTCCTATCGACATGATCAAAATTTGTCTTATGATTCATCCATTCAAAGTTTGTTGATTATTGAATTAATGATTTGGAGGGATTTACAGCATTGTTATAATATTGATTGGCTTAAGTCACGAAATATTCAAGGGCTACCACACATTTACAAGAAATGTTGAAGACACAAGTGATATTACCCCTGCGAAAATAATTCATGCGTCGATGAACATTTCATGAACTCTCATGAGCAATTCATGAACTTTCATGAGCTATTCATGAACTTTTATGAACTTATTCATGAACGTTTTATGGACTTCTTTTGTAGATTTGAGAACAGTTCATGAACAGTCTCAAACAGTTGTTGAATCGGTTCATGAACTAGTTCATTCAAATGAAATTGCTCTAAAGTTCATGAACTTCTGGGCAATGTCAAGTTCATGAACTCATGAACTTTCGATAATTGCATCAGATTCTAGATCAGAATTTACCCTTAAAGTTGTAATATCACAACTTATGTTAAAACGATTTATGAATTTCAAATGGTACTATTTTCATGAATTATTCAAGAATTGTTCATGAAAACCAAACCATTTAGATTCACAATCTTCTTGTTTACATGGACTTTTTATGGACATATATAAATTGTTCATGATTTTTTCGCAAGATTGTTAAATATTTTCACTGGTGAAGAATTTGAATTTTCTTATTTTTAGAGGAGTGTGACATGAGGATAATCAAATGATTATAAAGGTATTTAACATTTATAAACTGTTTATAAACAGTTCATGAATCCAACATATTCTTTAGCATGGAAGTAGTTGAATGGCTATTATACTTGGACCTCTGCGAAAGAATTTATGGAGTTAATCAGCTGTCCATAAACTGCTCACGAATTTCATGAACCTTTTATAGACTTCTTTTAAACAGTTCTTGAACAGTTCATGAAGTTTTCATGAATGTTAAATGGCCCAATTTTCATATACTTTTTCATGAACAGTTCATAAAAATCAGGCCATCCAATGTTCATGAACCGTTTTCTCAGTGGTATATTTACATATGATTATACTCTTCATTGTTCGGCATCTTATATGAAATTATTCTTTATATAGGTCATTAAATTTACCGGAAGATTTCACAGCAGACGCGAATGAAAGGCCCTCAAGCCCATTCTTTCAGAATCTTTCAAATCATCTTTCCTCAGATCTAGAGGAATGCTGTAAAACATTTTCAAAGGTATATGATATGATTTCCCTGCAATGATATATTCGACTTAATAGAGACGTTGGCTCTTTATATACATATGTTTTTATTGTAAACTTCCTACATATAACAAAATGAGGTTGACAAAAAATTTTGAAGGAAATAACAAACCTGCAATCGATTATTGCGTGATAAAGATTAAAGATAAAATAAACATTGTTTGACACTTCAGCATGGCTTCCCCTGCGAAAAACAGCTCAGGAGTTCATGAACAGTCCATTATCAGTTCATGAACGTTAAATGGCTCCAATTTTTCTGAACTGTTCATTAACGGTTCATGAACCCTCACAGACAGTTCATGAACTGTTCATGAACTCCTGAACTGTTTTTGCAGGAGTGATGTCATTTCAAATAGATATAGTTTACTACTCAAAATATCAAACAATTTCTATTCTATCTCTTACATTCACTATTCAATGAATACGTACTGAAACCTGAAAACTGATACCAAAAATATAATGCAACAAATATGTTAGCCTCCATTAATTTGTATTTTGTATACCGGACGGTGCATAATTTGAAATGTTACTCTTCTTTGCTAATCTCTTTCAGTTCCAATCATCAAAAAATGAGAAAGATGAAATAGTTGATGGATCAGTTGATGTTTTGACTGAAGATCAAAGTGATTGGGGCGGAGGTGCTGAAATGGCATTTAAAGGAAGAAGAAGGAAAAATAAGGTTATCATCAAATTATCATCAACTGACGTCAAATTATCTGTGGAATGTTTTGTCAATGATAGCTAAATTATCCCTGAGAAAAATTTACTAAGTTCATGAACAGTTTGTGAATTTTACATACATTCATGAACTGTTCATGAATAAACTGTTGATGAATATTAAATGGCATACTTTCCATTAGCCTGCTCGCAGACTCATTGTCAAAATGTAAATTTGGTAAACAGTAGAGTCTGCTAACTTGAGGACAAAAGCTTGCCTTTGCTGAATTAGCACGGGGCGTGGAAATTGGTTGCCTCGCTTTCGCTAAGAATGCTTGGCCACGAAAGTCAAGCCCAGAAAAAGACCAACGACTCCAATCATATTATTATTAATTTATTTGGAAACTCATTTACAGTTAATATTTCACAATTAATTTTAGGGAAGATATCTAGTTTTTAATCAATCTGAAATTCAAATTTAACATCAGTAATGATCAAATGGTATACTGCATTAATTCATGCTTCATCGGAATTAAACTTGAGCCGCTACGAATTTGAATTAGCCGCGTGATAGACTTATTTTGTCGAACGAACGAAGCAAATATAGAGTAATCATAATGAAAATAAGAAGACGACAAAAAACAGTGGCTCAACAATAGCTTCCTTTCTATAGCCATTAAATAATGCGGCTGAACTAAAGTGTTTGTTTTTTTGTTGAATTAATTTTCCTTGCCATGTTGTTTTCGTGTCGCGCCTCTCCGCTTGTAATAGCTTTTGAATAAAAACGCTGTCCAAAACATTTCATACATTTATGAGACTAATCAGAGATATAAATAAAAATAATTGACGCAATTACGACCCGAATTACGACAGTTAATGGTTCCAACACGTCTTGGAAATGATATTAATTCTCAATTCTTGGCATTGAAGTTTATCGCAAATGTTCCAAACGATTTCGAAAGGCATAAAGTTTTCTAAAAAATTACAAGGAAGGGGAGTTATTGCAGCCTAGCCCACCAAGCCTCTCTTTGAAATACTCTTCGCTGATTCGTCGCCAGAGAATCTTGGCGTCGAATCACAGCCCTTGTAGGACAATAGTTTTTACACCTTTCCACGCCCGGTGCTGATTCAGCAAAGGCAAGCTTTTGACCTCGAGTTAGCAGACTCTACTGTTTACCAAATTTACATTTTGACAGTGAGTCTGCGAGCAGGCTAACTTTCCATGAGCTTTTTTATGAACAGTTCATGGATATTGGGTCATTTAACATTCATTGGACTTTTTTCACAAATGCATTTCCATTTCACTTACAATTCTCATCAACACTGTATCCTTGTGGAAAAGCTTCAAAATGGCTTGTTTGTTGAGTATTGTTTTAATGAAACTGCAGTTTCGTAATTGGGACAGTATCGCTGTTTAACTGAAGACACCCGTACCATTCCTCTATTTCTATAGGATTATGGCTCTTTTTGCTGAGAGAAATGATGTTAAACGCCCTTCAATGATCTCAGCCTGATCTCTTTATCTTACTTTAGATGTAGAGAAACTTTATATGCAAGTGGACTATGTATATAAAGGGTAGATTCACTAATATTGTTGGCATAACTTAAAAAAGGTTATCATTGGAGGCAGTCATTATACTGTCAAACCTGTTATAACAGTCACCTCTATACAGTGGCCACCTGTCTATAGTGGTCATTCTTGCAATATCCAAAATAGTACTTTCTATTGAATCAACCCTGTATATAAAGGCAATCTGTCTATAATGGTCAGTTTATCTACCTCTCTTAGCTGGCCGTTATATACAGGTTTCACTGTACTGTAGACTAGACTTCATTCCAAAAAGCACAATTGAGACTACTTTCAATATGACCAGACTTTAGAGTAACTGTGATTTTGTTTCATTTCATTCATAGATAATTCCTTCAGCAATGCCATCACAGAACGACAAGATGTCATTTCTAAGAGCAATTCACAAATCTCAAAGTAACACAAATCTAGAACTAGATCAATTCAGAGTATATTTAGTAAACGAAGCTGAATGGGAAGGATTTTCAAGACTACAAAAAGATCTAGATTTCTTTATTGAAGTTCAAAAATTCAAGGTAGAAGCTAGTTATTATTGATAGTTTATCTTCATCATTTTCTGACGTAAGCTACAACTACTGCATTGACTAAATGCTATTGAACTAGTTCATGAACGTTATACTAATTTGCATAGATATTTTTAATGAATAGTTCATGAACAGTTTATAAGATTTGCTAATATTCATGGACTTTTTATCATCATCTTACAAACAGTTCATGAACAGTTTATGAACTAGCTCATGAATGTTAAATGGTCCGATTTGTATGGAATTTTCATGGAAAATTCAACCATTAAACGTTCATGAACTCTTTTCACAGATAACAGAAGTATAATATTTTGTTTACTGTTTCACTATGATTGCATACAAATTTATTTTTTTGTTTTTTAGGAGATGTACTCATTTTTAGACGAGGTAGCGTATATAATTTATTTATGTTAATTTTCTACAGATCACATTAAACAATCCATTCATATGAAAAGGTTTGACCATTGTATAGTGTTGCATTTTCCAACCAAGACAGCATTTTAGAAATCTTAAAGGATGTATATTCTTGATAAATATGCGTTCTAACACTTTATTTGCATTATTGTTGGACGCTTGCAGATATAAATTTATTTTTCTCATATTCAAAGCTGCGATTTCTCACACGCTCGGAGAACCTTTCCTGTGAGATATCGCTTTGATTACACTTGAAAAAAAAATTCCTATCTCCGCGTCTATGAAATATTTACTTTACATTATAGATATCATTGACGCGTAAAGCAGAAGTTATTGTTGATGTTTTTATTGATTCAACTACACCACCATGGCTACAGGTATGCTGTTCATTGAATACTTCACAACTATTTCAAAAGAAAACAGAAATTGTCATCAATTAAATAATGTGTATACAGTGAAACCTGTATATAACGGCCTGGTGAGCTACGAGAGGTAGATAAATTGACCACTGTAGGCAGGTGGCCTTTATATACAGGGTTGATCCAATAGAAAACATTAAATGGGACATTGCAAGAGTGACCACTATAGACAGGTGGCCACTTTATAAAGGTGACTGTTATAACAGGTTTGACTGTATCTACGCAATCGTCAAATCTTTTGACTATAAAGTTTCCAATTCATGAATAGTTTGTGAACGTTAAATGGCCAAATTTTCATGGACTTTTTCATGGTTTGTTTGTGAACTTTTGTAGTGGATTGTTTTATGTCTATTGTCTTACACATAATGTATTTCCTTTGTTAACTGTAAAGCTTCCGTTTGTAATCACGTATACCTTGTAATGTAAATCACTGTATGTAATTTATCAACCCTCTTCACATCTGCCCTTTGTGGCGACAACATCTATATTAGCAAAGCTGGTCCACCTTCATAGAGGCTCTGTTTATCAACGGTCATATTAACCCTCATTCATCCTCTCCCTGTTGGTGGCCAGCTACAGTTATTATTACATCAAATATATATCTAATCAACGTCTATGTACGCGTGTGGTATTTAATAGTCATCGACTCATTCCACCCGCTACACTTTCGAACTGTTTTTCACAGGGATGTTGCAAAGGCAGTTTTGTTTGTAAACACGATAATACTATACAGTGTGTTATTAACACCGGTCAATGTTGCCCCTTTAAAAGATTAGCGTTCAGTTGAAATTTGAATAAAATAAGGATTACAATTATTATTTGATGGCTGACAGCTTGATCTTGTTAAGTGATTGTTAGATATATAAACATTCCTTTTCGCTTGTTATAGATTGACATTCCTGCCGATCTGGCATCAAAGATCTCAAACCATATCCAACAAAGTTTTTCTTCAATACGTCGTGTTCCAAAAGACCAACGTGATCCAACAATCTTTGATGAAGCACAATCAACCGTGATGAAAGAATTGCTACCATTTTGGGCTGACTTTCAACAGAAATACATGACCATCAATGCCAACTACCCTGAAAAAAGTGAGTTTTCTATGACGAGATAACATTCATCTTGTTGAGACAAACCTTTCCCTCGGAGAAACAGTTACAGTGAAACCTGTATATAATGACCAGCTACGAGAGGTAGATAAATTGACCACTATAGACAGGTAGCCTTTATATACAAGTTTGATTCAATAGAAAATACTATTTTAGACATTGCAAGAGTGACCACTATAGACAGGTGGCCGCTCTATAGAGCTATATAGAGATGAACGGAGGTGAACGTTATAACAGGTTTGACCGTAATGAGTTTATGAACAGTTCATGTATGTAAAATGGCTCAAATTTCATGAATTTTCTATATAGAAACCACATCATCAACATGTTAACGATGATTTTGCTTGTCATTCCAGAGGCTTTATTTTATTTCATTGTAAATCTTTTTTAATTCCTGTATTTTTATTTGTAGCTGATCGTTTCTCAGAATGCCAACGTAAACGACTTGAAGCTTTTATCCAACATCAAACATCAAATGGTGTTTTTCATCCCAATCTTAAATCGCAATGTAGTAAACGCGATAAAGTAAGAGAAGCTATTCATTTCTCAATGACGAATGGTTTTAAATGGATGGTAAGTGTGAGTCTAGTTGGTTTGCATTTGCAAGTGAAACCTGATGACACCAAGAGAGTTAATGTTGTGTGTTTTACATATAGTAACCGAATTCTAATTGGTTAAGAGTTACTTTGAAAAAAACATTTTAATATTTGGGTTATACAGATGGCAACATTCCTACAAACTTATAACTAATTAATTAATGTCTGAAATCGCCACCCCGTTACTCTGTAACACATTCTGTTAAGCGCAGCTCATGGACATGAAAGGCTCATGAAAATGTTACCGTTCATGAACCTTTTGAACTGTAACATGGCACATATTCATGAACTGTTCATGAACACTAAGCACCTAGATTTCGTGGCAGATGGGTGTCGATTCACAACAGCAACAGTAAATGTATTAGCCTGCTCGTGGACCTGAATGATTTTGTTTTGGAATAATAGGGGATTTGGGGAATCGCTGAAATATGAGGAAAACCATTGCATGCCTATTGTTTATCAAGCAATCATGATCTGGTTCTAGTTTGGGAAATAAAAGTAAAGTAATTTAGACGGTGACGACCTACCGAAGGCACCCGTACCACTCCTCTGTTTCTAGAGGAGTGGCTCTTTTCGTTAAGAGCAATGATGTTAAACGCTCCTTTGATCTCAGCCGACACTGTAGATCAATTTCAACATATTTCATGGCAAACAGGCCTCAATCATCAATGCGAAACAATGTGCTACAGTTACTCACAATGCACTTCCCTCTGGACCATCCCATGTGTCATTACTCAATTGTTGAGATGCATATTATGATCTTTTCTATGAATCTATGAATTCACAAGCTGCATTTTATAAGCAAACTTCGAAATATGTGACTAGATGATATTACAACCCCTGTGAGAACAGTCAATGGAAGTTACATGGCCCAAGTTTTCATGAACAGTTAACGAATGAAAAAGTACATGATAATCAGGCCATTCTACGTTCATGAACTGTTTATGAGATGTTCATGAATAGTTCAGGAGGATCATGAACGGTGCATGAAGTTTATTTATAGGTATATTTCATGTGTCCAGGGTCCATCAAATGTTTTCTGCTCCCGGAAACCTGACTTTTAATTCAAAAACCTTATTTCACCTAACGAGTTCCTTATAATATTGTTATTTCTCTAAATTTGAGGAGAAATATGGAACAAAATGAATTTTCTTTTGAAGTTTGGCCAGCCTCCGGAAACTTAGTTGCCAAGTTGCTGGGTTTTGCCGGACCTTGGATGTGTCAATGAATTTAATATGGCTAGTAATTTAAAATAATTTTCAATCTAATTCAATTATTTCTAGAGTGCACCCCTTCCACCTTTGACAACCTCAAAGCAAAAATCATAAAAAAACTCAAAAGAAAAAACTGTGTATATATGAAATTATGTAGAATATTTGTATTGGATAAAATGAAACATCCCCTGCGAAAAACAGTTCAGGAGTTCATGAACAGTTCATGAACGTTAAATGGCTCCAATTTTCCTGAACTGTTCATGAACCCTCACAGACAGTTCATGAACAGTTCATGAAAATTTGGGGTCATTTAACGTTCATGAACTGTTCATGAACTCCTGAACTTTTTACACAGAGGATATTTTTTAAAAAATGTTTTGTAGAAGAAATATATACCCTGTACTATATTTAGTTACTTAACGATGATGTTGACCATCATAGAAATTAATCGTTCTGTTATTATCAGAAGTATTCTCAGCATGTAAAAAGTATTTCTTTTGTAATAGAGTATATTAACTTTTGCCTGACAGATGATTTGTAAATTGTAAAAATGTTGAAAAACAAGCAATCTGATTGATCTAGTAGCTGTTTTTCATATGTTTTGGTTATCGATTTGTACATATGGAAGAATTCCCTTTGACACCCCCCTCCCTATTAAGACTGTTGATACATAGTTTGGGCAATTCTGAGACCAAATATTGCAAAATCATGCAAGTTTGAATGTATTACAGTACTGAAGTTCTTAACCCCCGCGAGAAAAGTTCATCAGTTCATGAACGTGAAATTGCCCAAAAGCTCATGAACTGTTTATGAAGTTTCAGGTAATTTCAAATTCATGAACCAGTCCATGAATTGGTTTATTACATGTTCATAAACTCTTTGTGATTGTTGATGAACCCACAAAAACTGTTCATGAAACACATGAACTGTTCATGAACTTATGTACTATTTTCACAGAGGAAATATTCAAATGCCATGCGTTGGGTAGAATGGATAGCCCCCTCCCCTGTTAGAAGCATGTAGTTACTGCAATGTCAATATCCATCAAAACTATTTATAAACACTGTATATAGCAGCCAGCTAGCTGAATAATTGACCACTATGTGCAGGTGGCCTTTATATACAGGGTACGAAGTACTATCTTAGACATTTGAAGAGTGACCACTATATTTACTGTTATGTCTAGAAGCATTTTGAGTCTGCTTGCCAGTTAGAGCCGCCTCACTATTTATTTGAAACTGTAAACATGTTTATACAATTTTAAATACAATACACAACTGAGTTATGGTATACAAGTAAACAACTACAAACAAATATACAGTGCGTGAAAAATAATTTATTCTTGTAATATGTAGTGTGATGTTTTAATTAGATATTATTGTTTTCAATTTGTGCATCTTCCTACGAGTACTTGATATTGATATTTTTAAAACAAGTTTCAATTCTGAAATTGTAATCTGTAGGCCTATTTATTTTTCACGGATTTGAAGTTCTTCCGGTGCTTTCATAAACCATTCCATCCACGAGCCGTCGTAAACAGGAATTAATTTACCTTCAGTATGATACAAACACAATGACAAAATAGATGCCGTAACGCCAGATCCACAACTAACAAGTATTGGTTTATTTAAATCAACACCGGCAACTTTAAAAACATTCTGAATCGCTTCTTTTGACTTCACCATCTTTATTTCATTGTTAAAGCATAATGGAAATGGCACATTAAGAGAATTTGGGATATGCCCACTAATAATATCAGCTCTGGGTTCCGGTTCCACGCCACGGAATCGACCGTTTGGTCTTGCATCAACTACTTGTGTGGCTGCATCACTGGAACAATTTTTTATCATGAAATCAAAATCTCGGACTAAATCTGGTTTGAAATTTGGAGTATAAGGCTTGCAGTCTGCTGTAATAAAAAACAATCAAAATATAACTTGATAGGACAGCAAATATTATTTAATTAGTTGGCAAATGTGTCAAGTGTCAACACAATACCCTTAAGATTAATGAATAAGCAAAAATACCAGATTTTGAAGGCGTTTTTTAAAGAGACCTTGTTGACGTCCACTGGTGCTTTACCTTCTTCACTGGCAGAAAACCTTTTTTAAGATATTTAGTAAACCAAATTGGTTAATTCTGAGAATATATATAGGGATTCAGGGGGTTAGGATGCAGTTATCATGTAAAACCTTGAAAACATGCACAACACAAATATACAAAACATACCACCCACAAAATTCTTCCTAATCTGATTCCCCCTTTATATCTTACCAGGGAGATCTTCTTCAGGACCAGGATCCCCGCTTTTTATAAGACGTCCCTCCTCACACCATTTTGGTAATCCACCATCCAACACAGAAACATTTTCATGACCTAAAGCTTTAAATGTCCACCAAACGCGGGGAGCAGAAAACAATCCAAATCTCTCACTATTATCATAAATAATGACATGGTGATTATTTTCAAGCTTGAAGTTTTCTTCAACATATTTTTTGAATGTTTCTTCGCTTGGTAACATGTGTGGCAAACCTTTGGTCTTATCACAACAATCACTGAAACTAAAATATTTTGCACAACAAATTCGCTTTTCTTTGTGTTCCTCCAAAAAGTTTCTTTTCTTCACAGGTAAATCCCAAGCTCCGTCAACAATTCTATAATTCTTCTTGAAATCTGGACTTTTCATGGCATCGGATAACCAGTTTGTCGAAACGAAAGCAGGCGATGGAGTTTCGGTCGACATATTTCTCCTGCAGAGTGTAATAGCAAATCCACAGCTAGGCGTGCTCAGTTTTTTTAAGGACAATAAAACACTGCTCCTATGCAAACTAACAGAATTGAATGCTCTATTCATTAAAAATACGGGAAGACGTGGCTGAAATCATGCAAACAATCTATGCAAAATAAAAGACATGGTCCAGCCAAAGCCACCCAGTTATAAACAGACATGTGCTTTCCCCATGCTTCGCAGCAATGTTGATAGCTTTATAGCTTTATCGTTAATTACGGGCCTTCTGAATCAGAACAATAAATAGTTGACCGTTTGGGGCAATTTCCTCATTTATTAATGGGGGGTTCCGAGAAGAATTCTACTTCCACACTTGCAGTTGTGGAAATGAAATCAAAAAACATGAACTTATAAATAACAGCCAATTAATCAGCGATAGGGATCAGTTTAAATTCCGTCAAACAAAAATAATGGTGTTTAATAAATATATTTCGTGGCGAGAAGGGAAATTCCAAACAAGAGCACCCCCTTTTGCGAGTTCCTTCTCTATCGATCCGAATGCCGTCAATCAAAATGTGTTGCTAAGCGAAACATAGTTCGTAAATATAAAATGGAACGTCTGAATGAAAAAATCTCAAGGGTTTCAACATTTACATTTGTTGTTTAAAAATAGTGCTATTTATCAAAGAATACTGTATTATTAAGAAGCAAATACTTCCTTTTTAGAATGTTAATCAGAAGACATATTAGTTAATAATTAATGATATTTTTTATTTAAATTTCTGTGGAGAATCAAAAATTAAACAAGACAGCTTCGCAACATTGTTACAATACAGCAAGAACTTGTTCTTCAATATTTACTTTTCGATTCTTGCATATTTGTTTACTATAAATATGAATTCAAAGACATCTGTATCAAATATCATGGATCACCATGAGACGACGACAGAATCGAATGAAGATATCAAAGACAACCCGAAGAAAAACCACGAGAAGAAACTTGATGTCACTGACACTTTTGAAGCCTTCACGAGTAAAATCAGTGAACAGTCAACATCGAACAATTCAACAAAAGACGGCGAGTTAATATCTCCAGTGCCTGGCCCTCCTTATCTGGAAAAAGATAAACTAGCGAGAAATATTGATAGCAATGAGAATAAATTAGTTACAGAAAATCTGAAAGGCAAAGAAAACTTTCAAGTTAAACAAGAAACGGTTCCAATCGATCCAAAGCTAAACAGATTTCCATCTGGGTATGTTTTGTATAGTATATGTATCAATCTAGCTCGGTACATGAATATTTACATTCTCTTTGTATCCACAAGTAAACAAATATTGATTAGGTCAATCAGATTCTGATATATTAAGGTTAAACCACATTTTTTCAAGTAGATTTGAAGATTTAATTATGTACAATTTAATCCAATGTGTCAACTTGTGGAAAAGCTTCGACAGTTCATATTCCCTAAAATAAAGCAGGATTGATTAGTGGGTTCGTATAACAGGCCTTCAAGACCAGAATTTGTACAGAATCGTCAGCTATAAAGATATTAAAAAGTTATGCCTATAACCAGATCCAGTTAGATGGCTTCATTATCATCATTTATTCAGTATCCCACGTAAGCTTAAAACAAGCTTATTTACAGGGGAGCTGATACATAATAGCTATA
This sequence comes from Haliclystus octoradiatus, assembly GCA_916610825.1. Lineage (NCBI taxonomy): Eukaryota > Metazoa > Cnidaria > Staurozoa > Stauromedusae > Haliclystidae > Haliclystus > Haliclystus octoradiatus. Next base: position 2,220,965 of record OU744450.1, read on the forward strand.
GTTATAGTTGAGTGTAGTTATAAAGTAAAATATTAAAAGGATTTAGATAACACAACTAGAAAGTTTACAAGCAGAAAACTATTTACATGTAAAGTACACCTTTTGCAATTAAATGGCATCTGAATTTTGAAGTAAATAAGCCATGCACTTCTGCTTGAACATTGCGAGGCTACTGCTGTCCTTTATGGAAATCGGTAGGTTGTTCCAATGACGAACACCAGTGACATGGGAGGAACGTGGATGATTGCGTTCAACAAAGAAATTTTTCTTGAAAAAGACCTCGTCCGAGTTGATGAGGATGGACAGAAATGCTCACATGTCAATGCTGGTGCATCACCTCTTTTTATTTTGTACATCAATATCAGTTGATGGCTTATGTAATATGGATATATAGTTTGCAATACACAGAACAAAATAATTATGACTTGCATTTTTGCCATAATAATTATTAATTAATAGCTCTGTAAGGTAATATTTGGAGTAGCTAAGTTGAAGATGAATCTGCCAGTCATTGCAAATATAATATTCGTGCTAAAATATATCGAATTCTCGAATCGTAAATTTTAAAGGATTCTCACACAGCTTTGGAAGCGACTCCAAAAATATATGAAGTAAAACATCATTTTGCAATAGAATTAGTTATTAAAATGCAACATAGTTTAGACTTCCATGTTGTTCACTCATTTTGATTGTAGGAAGTTAATGAAAGTATGACTATGCTTTATAGTAGTCGGTTGCAGTGGTGTACATGGAGTCAGTCAGAAATTTCAAAGCCAAACTACGAATCCGGAATCTCATATATATGATTTCAGTCGGCGCATCGCCGGTAAATATTAATGGTCGCTACACAGCGGGCTACACAGTCAACATGCTAAACATTCCAGTAGACTGGATCAATTGCTGTATTTTTGATATTAAATCTATTAATTTACTTAGATTAAGCATAGCTGGTTAAAGTAAAGAGGTCTAGGTTATTGTGTTTGCTTGAAAGGTCCATAAATATCCGGGTTCGGGGTAAGAAAATTCTGGCTCCGACATAATACAGGTTGAATACGGGAGTCTCATCCAAGCTCATACTATTTTAAATTTTAGTTTGCAAAACAGTACAAGTGCGAAGACATCAAGGACCACAACAGCCACAAAATCACCAGAAATTAACCAAACAACGAACGTTAAAGTTGTGGTCAGGTAAAAATATTATTGTTGCCTTCGAAACAAAAGTAAGGCCCAGAGTGTTGACTCCTCTTGGTTGAGTCTTGTCAAGGTCTTGTCCGATATCAAGACATGTCAAATCGAAATCTTTTGAAGATAGGGGGGATGGGTGCCAATTTGAATTCAAAATAGCTCCTGAAATGATTTATCGAGATGCCTAATTATTTGGTCGAAACCGCTGTATATTTTTTTAGGAAAAAAAGTCACGTTTTCGAATAATTAAACAAAAGTGTTCGCAAACAGAAAATCACAGTACACGAAAGATTCTAATTTCAGTAAAAGTTTTGTTTTGACAAACATTCTACATTAGATTTTTCAATATCGTGTCTACAACACTCGATAACATTTTACTATTGTCTATTTATTCCTAATTAATAAAATATCCATTATACATGACTGATCAAAAACCTATGCATTATTACTTGCCAGTGATTTTTTTTTTGGATTTTTTTTTTTTTTTTCTTAAAAAAAAAAAAAAAAAAATTGCCAGTGATGATTGCCCGTTCTCTAAACATAACATATTTCAAACGCATGGTAATTATTTTTTAATTTATTCAAGGGCTCGCCCATTCAATGATTTGGAAAAAGTAAATAGTGAGAAAGCATCGTTAGAAATAATCTCAAAAAAACAATTGAGTGTAAGTTGGAATATCTTACATTGATAGATTTATCGTACATGCATGTGTATTTATTATCCAGGCCACTAGTTCAGGCCAGAAACTTACAGAAAAGTGGCAGCTTTATTGTAGACACATATTTTAGGTGCAACAATGAACTTTTCAATTTTCAGATAAATAGTATATATTGACGGGAATTGCAAGACGGAACTTTCTAGAAGCGACTATCTACGTGCGGAATAGAACGCAATGTCATAAGTTCAAGCTAACGTCATCAATTTGGTCCTATTGTTCTCCAAGATTGACGTCATCGCTATTCTATTTCAAGACAAAACTGGAAAATTCGATGCTGACCTTGACGCTGTCATGTAATCTAGAACATTCTTAATTATTATATCACATTCTATATTTAGTAACATAAATTAGTATAAAAATAACTCCACCAAATCTTGTAAATTATTATAACATTAGTATCTGTGTGAGGATCATCTATAGATCAAGCCTAGAATACAACCGTGTAATCAGGCAACGAATACAAGAAATATACGCTACGCTACTAAATGCTGGAGTATTTATTTTGTATAAACGTCTGTCTATCGGAGACAACGCGTTGCTGAGAAATATTTGTCGTGGACATATCTAATTCCCGACAAAGTGGCACCCGTGATGGGAGAAGAATTTTGAGACTACATTCAGAATTATACAACACACAATTATTGGAGATTAAACTATTCATATATAGTTACAATGGGGGAAGAAATGCTGGAGAGCCAACTCAAGAAGTTACAAAACAGAATACAATTACTTAACTTAACAGTGGAAGATGCAGATGGAATTATTGCGAGCAATAATGTTCGAGAACTAGAAAATTACAAGAGAGGTTTACTCAAACAATTAGAGGAAATCAACAAAACGGAGACATCAATCCAAGAACTGAAAATAGAAGACGGCGAAGAACCTCTATCAGTGAGACAATGGAAGAAAGATTTACAATTACAATTGAAGCTAAGCAACACAACTATGGAGACCTTAGAGAAACATATTAAACATATCAACAATACAGTATCAGAAGAAGATTCTATCAGAGAATTAGAAATATTACGCAAAAAACACGAAGAAGAACTTAAACTTGAAGAGAGAAAACTACAATTACACATGTTTAAACAAAGAGAAGCAGAAAGTGAGCAAAATATTAAGAGAGATCAAAACTCTCAAAACATAGTAAGTGCTAAACTACCAAAGCTGGTTATAACAAAGTTCAATGGGACACATATCGACTGGAACAGATTCTGGAACCAATTTGAGTCTGAAATAGAAAATAGCAGCAATTTAGCACAAGTTACAAAGTTTTCATATTTGAAAGAGCCGGTTGAAGGAAAAATACGCCCTGTTATTGATGGGCTACCTTTCACAAATGAAGGTTATGAGAGAGCTAAAGCTATATTAAAGTCAAAATATGGTAGACCTAGTGAAGTAACAAATGCACATATTCAAAGCATATTATCATTATCTACAATATATGGAACAAATACTTACAAAATTAATGAGTTCTATCAAAAACTAGTTACAAATGTACAAGCGTTAGAAACCATGGGAAAGTTAACAGAAATCAACGGTTACGTAAGAATGACATTGGACAAATTACCTGGTATACGATCAGATTTAGTACGAACAGATAACAATTGGCAAGAATGGAAGTTCAACCATCTAACCGAAGCACTTTGGCAATGGACTGAGAGAAATCCTGTTTCTGTAGATCGTCAGAATACAGACAGATATAACCATAAAAAGGACAAAATATTTAATACAAGACAATCATCATGGAGAAGCTGTGTATACTGTAAAGACGAAGAGCAAGACCATAAATCATCAGAATGTACAAAAGTTAAAGATATTAGTGAAAGAAAACAACTATTGATGAAAGAGAAACGATGTTTCAACTGCACAAAAATGGATCACAGAGCAGCTGATTGCAAGAGTAAATGGAAATGTTCTAACTGCTCTAGAAGACATCACACTTCAATATGCGAAGGCAACCACACTACAACAAAACCACAAAAGGAACAAACACTGACAACTGCTGAATCAAAAGATGTAACATACCCTGTAGTAATAGTAAGAGCCAACGGTATCAAATGTAGAGCATTATTGGACACCGGAGCTGGAAGCTCATACGCTTCTTCGACTCTCATTAGCAGACTAAAAATGCAGCCTATACGTAAAGAAATGAAAACAATAGAAATGATGATGGAAAAAACGACAAGGAAAATATCAATGTACAACATTACAATTACAGATTTGGATGAAACATGCGTTATTCAAGCAGAGGTAAATAAAGTTGATAAAAGAGAGTTATTATCACTACCGAATCCTAACTATGACAAAATGATTGCAAGATATACTCACCTAAAAGATGTGTCAATGAACGAACAAGAAAACGATAAGATGTTATCTATTCACCTAGTTCTTGGTGCAAGTGAATACGCCAGAGTAAAGACAACATCACAACCACGAATTGGTCGACCAGGAGAGCCAGTGGCGGAAAGAACAAAGCTAGGTTGGACCATCCTGTCGCCTGGAGAAGAAGCAACATTGGGAAGTACATATCTTACAAAAGATTCAACATATGACTTCGAGAGACTGTGCTCGTTGGATGTACTGGGCGTGGCCGATACAAACAAAACAGATGATGAAGAAATTCTTGAAACATTTAAGGATAAACTAACTAAAAGTAAAGAAGGATGGTATGAAACAAGCCTTATTTGGAAGCCTAACCACCCAGAGTTAGCAAGCAACAAAGCAGGAAGCATAGGGAGATTAAATAATTTAATGAGAAGATTAAATCGGCAACCAGGATTGTTACAGAAATATGATGACATTATTCAAGAACAACTACAAGAGGGAATAGTAGAAAGAGTTCCTGACGCCATAAAGAACAATGAGTTTTACATACCTCACAAACCAGTTATCAGAGAAAACGTGGAGACTACAAAATTAAGAATTGTGTATGATGCATCTGCAAAAGAAAACACTAATCGACCATCGTTAAACGATTGCCTTGAAACTGGTCCACCACTTCAAAACAAGCTATGGGATGTATTGATCAGAAATCGTTTTAGACCAATAGCACTCACCGGAGACATTAAAAAGGCATTTCTACAAGTTCGGATTAAAGAAGAGGATCGAGATTCGCTGAGATTTCATTGGATTAAAGATAAAGATCCAACAAAGATTGAAACATTACGTTTCACAAGAGCATTATTTGGTTTAGTGCAATCACCCTTTATGTTGGCAGCAACAATAGATACTCATCTGGACACAATGAAAAAAGAATATCCTGAAGAAGCAGAAGAGATAAGAAAGTGTTTATACGTAGATGATTTGATCACTGGCTGCAACACAATAGAGGAAACCCAGAGATTTAAAGACAAAACTTGCAGCATCTTCAAAGATGGAGGTTTTCAACTACATAAATGGTATTCAACCAACAACTGCATTGAGGGAAAACAAGAAACACAAATATCTCCGTTAGAAGAAGAAAGGACATTTGCAAAAGAACAGCTCGGATCTCTTGAAAACGACTCGAAGATACTGGGCATTTATTGGAATAAGCAAGATGACCATCTCAGCGTAATTGTACCACAACCACCTTCAAGGACGACCAAGAGAGGGATTCTACAGTACTTGGCAACAATATTTGATCCACTTGGGTTTGCATCGCCTACAACATTGGTTGGAAAAAATATATTCAGGACATGCTGTGAAAATAAATTCAATTGGGATGAAGAATTCGACAAAGACATCACATCACGCTGGAAAACATTCTTGGACAGACAACCGGAGACATTCGAAGTACCTAGATCGATACCTTCGTACAAGGAAGACATAGAATGGATAGATCTACATGCCTTCAGCGATGCAAGTGAAAAGGGTATCTGCGCAGTCGTCTACGCTGTCACAGCACAAAAGTCTGGTATAAGTAAAGGTTTACTTGTTGCAAAATCAAGATTATCACAAAAAGCAGCAACTATTCCACGTCTGGAACTAAATGCAGCTACAATGGCAGCAAATATACTTTGGAATGTTCACGAAGCCATTAAAGACTTGCCAATACGGAACGTGTACGCCTGGACGGATAGCACTGTTACACTACATTGGATCCGAGGTTCTAGAAATTACAAACAATACGTAAACAATCGCGTGAAAAAGATCAAAGAGAAGCCATTCATACAATGGAGACATGTTCCTGGTAAAGAAAACCCAGCTGACATAGGAAGCCGAGGGGCAGAAGCAAAACAGCTCACAGATCTTTGGTGGAACGGTCCAATTTGGTTAGAAGATGCCGACAATTGGCCTAAAGACATATTAACACAAGATACGACTGAAAGTGCAGCAGAAGCAAAAGCCATAAAAGAAATCTTGTCAACAACAATTACAAGTCAAGACGACGAAATTCAAAAACTACTAGACAAACATGGTACATGGAAAGCCTCCAGAATTATAGCATGGATCATGAGGCTCAAACACAACGGTAATACATCTAATGAAAACAATTACAGAGGATACCTACAAACGCAAGAGATTACATCAGCTACAAACAAAATAATAAAAAAGATTCAAGAAAATTTCATCAAAGAAGACGCATACAGGCACACACAAAAACGCTACATGGGGGAGTTGGTTTGACCATGGCAGAAGTCAGAAGCAAATATTGGATACCAAATTTACGACGTTTGTCAAAAACCATCATTAGAGACTGTTTTAAATGTAAACGCTACCACGCCACACCCTTCAAAAGACCTAAACCTGGAAATCAAGAACGACCAAGAAGAAATACAGCAGATATTGCGAGAGTGAAAATAAAAGATACAGAAGACACAACAAACAAGGAAGACGAAGTAACCATAGAATAAATATTATACTATAAGCTAAACTATACATGTGAAAAAGTGTATTTAACTATAAACGATATACTTAAATAGGGGGAGAGTGACGGGAATTGCAAGACGGAACTTTCTAGAAGCGACTATCTACGTGCGGAATAGAACGCAATGTCATAAGTTCAAGCTAACGTCATCAATTTGGTCCTATTGTTCTCCAAGATTGACGTCATCGCTATTCTATTTCAAGACAAAACTGGAAAATTCGATGCTGACCTTGACGCTGTCATGTAATCTAGAACATTCTTAATTATTATATCACATTCTATATTTAGTAACATAAATTAGTATAAAAATAACTCCACCAAATCTTGTAAATTATTATAACATTAGTATCTGTGTGAGGATCATCTATAGATCAAGCCTAGAATACAACCGTGTAATCAGGCAACGAATACAAGAAATATACGCTACGCTACTAAATGCTGGAGTATTTATTTTGTATAAACGTCTGTCTATCGGAGACAACGCGTTGCTGAGAAATATTTGTCGTGGACATATCTAATTCCCGACAATATAGCCTTTGGAAGTTTAAAAATGATCTAGAAGCTATATAATAGATGTTGGATAAAAGCTATATGCAAGGGAGGTGCTCGGATGGTAGAGCAATCGAACTTCAGATCGGATTAAATCTGATCGACTGTGCTTCAAATCCCTGAAGGTCAACTCAGCTTTGACTTCATCTGAAACATCAAATGAGTATCATCTGAAGATGGTGGATGGAATGCTCCAGAGGGAATTGCATTGTGAGGAGCTGCGACGCATCGTTGCGCATTGACAATCGAGACCTATCTGCCATGAGATCTGTTGGATTGTTCTGCAGTGTCGCGGCTGAGATCAACAAAGAGCGTTTAATAATCATTGCTCTCAGCGAAAAAAGCCACTCATCTAGAAATAGAGGAGTGGTACGGTTGCCTTCGGTAGGGCGATATTCCGTCTCAATTACGTTACAATATATGTTGATTGGCGTCTTTTTCATGAACATTGAAGTTTTTTTTTCAACGTTTTATTACATTTATTACAATTTTGTTTTAAATTTTTCTTTTACAATTGAAACTAAAATGAATGACATGAATGAATTAACGAATTTTCGAGCTCCAAAGTTGCGTGTCCCAACTCAATTCTTCTAAACAGATGGGTCTAGGTTAAAGGTAATATAAAATACCATGTAATGTCTTTATTTTCAAAGGTGAAACAAGGATCTAACTCAACGAAACAATTTACTTTCCATCATGTGTTCAACAATAATGCATCTCAAGCTGATGTAAGTATGATTAAATAAATAAAGGTTTTAATATAGAACCCGACCGATGTATATGTACTACTTTCCTGATGTGCTGAACCTTTTTCTAAAAAAATATGTTAATGGCCTAAATCATACTTTGATTCTCTGGTATGGTTACTATTTCAAAAGTTATGTTATATATTGCATTGAGCCCTATGTTCAATCAGTAAGACAACGCTTCACAATATTATAATCTTCCACTATAGATGTTTGAGCATTGTGGCATCAAAGAACTCATCACACAAGCTACAAATGGGTATGTGATGAAATATATTCTATATAAATACTCCGATAATTACTATGATAATAATTAAAAAGTTACTTATATTGATTGCCGTAAACAGATCGGGCTGCAAACGTGTCAAACGAAAGTGCCGCCTCGATGTTAGATAAAACAAAGCATAATCGTCATCAGAGCTTGGCGTGCAAAATATCTGCTGGTCGGTGGTCAAGACATTCTGAAATTATTAGTATCATCAATCGATCATTGTCTTCCGCCCGCGTACCATCCACACTACAACCAGCGGGTTTGTCATGAGAATACGGGAAGCACCCTGATGGTATGGCGCAAGTACCTTTGAAAAATGCAAAATGCCTATAGTGTGAGATTTCACCTGCGTAGATAGACTAGATACACTTTTAATGTAAAGTTGAAAATTCTTCACATTTGTCCTTGATTTGTATTCCTAGCATTGATACTGTTGCTAATCACATTATATTATCGTGTGGAATTGAAATATGAGAAATGTTAGCTAATAATATGTATCGATCATCTTTAGTCGAGGCTCTAAATATTTTCGTCGTTTAGTGTACCAAAACTGGTTTAGAATTAGCTTGCTATAAATTGCTATGTTTAGTATCTCATTGCTTTTTCCATATAGATTTTCATGTACGGTATTTGCATTTGGTCAAACTGGGTCTGGAAAAACTCATACAATAACAGGACCAGTTGGAAAGGTTAGATAAGATTTCCAAACCCTTGCAGATGCTAAGAGGAAATAGCTCAGATTGTAGAGCAAATGCACTGAAGTACAGCTCTGTCCATATCTGATCGACTGTGGTTCAAATCCCCCGAAGGTCAACTGAGCTTTGACTTTATGTAAAACATCAAATGTGTACTATATTCTGATGACAGATGGAAATGTCCAGAGGGAATTACATTTCGTGAGTCCCTGCGGGGCGCATCATTGCGCATTGACAATCAAGGCCTATATCTGCCATGACATCTATTCATTAATGCTTATGAAATTTATCTGCAGTGTCGCGACTGCAGAGATCAAGGAGAAAGCACTAACAAGCATTGATCTTAGCGAAAAGAGCCAGTCGTTTAGGGATAAAGCCCCGGCTAATCGATGTTGAGCAAATGTTGAGAAAATGTTGCATTCATTTAGCCAACCTACGCAACATCTACTCAACAAGTGCTCAACATTTGCTCAACACGTGACTTACCAAAGAAACTATAGCTCATGATTTTATCAACTATTGCTACCATATTGATTTGAAGATATTGATGTTTTGAGTTTTTTTGTCAGTTTGTTATTGCCTGTGGTTGTCCACAGAGTGATAACGCAGTAAAATTCTATTGGATAATACCAACTGAAAATTACAATGATACTTGCAAACATCGGATAATGATTGTACCCGAACAACACGATTATTATTTGATGTTTATTAAATAAACATATTTATGAAGATTCAAAAAGAATATACCAACTGAAAATTACAACGAAGCTTCTAAACATCGCGAATAATGATTGTATATACTTGAGAAACACGATTATTATTAGATGTTTATTTAATTAATAAACATAATTATGAAGATGCATGGCTTTTGACTTGATTGCGATTTACATAGAATATATTTCTTTCAACAGACTCCAGATTATGCACTTGCGGATCCATCAGATCATGGGCTTCTACCAAGGTAAACATGCATTCATGAAATCATTTTTATTTCTATTTTCCAAGTAATGGGAATGCCTGTTTTCCATTTGACACTGGGGAAAGCCGAGAAGTTGGGAATATTTTGGAATCAGCAGCCGACACCCTTAAGGAAAATGTGCCTAACAATTGGAATTAGCATAAAGAACTAGTCGGAACTATATATAATGGATTTTCATGGTCTGAAATAGGAACAAAACTAATGGGATGTTTACATGAGATGGATCAGCCAGCCCGGTTTAAAGTGAGGCGACACCTTTGAATGACATCAACATACACTAGTGTTTTGTATCGTTCTACTGTATAGTACGTTGATATGGTTTCTGTCTAGCCAGCCCATGTGGGATCTGTATAAATATAATTTCGTATCATTATAGATTTGTACTTCTTAATTAATCGCGCATGATATATGTAAACAATATAGAAAGGCGATGTTTGACGTTTCGACAGCTTATTGTTCATCTTCAATTATTTATTTTCGAAAAATAATTATAATCTCTGCAGTTGTATAATCCCATTTTAATCTAAGTTGTGTTTATTTTTTTAATTGAATATCTGAAGAGCTCAGAACCCTGACGAAACGTCAAACAATGTCTATTTTTAACTTTAATTTTTATTAGGCAATTATCATTTGGTAGGTTTATTATTTGCCTGAAAATTTTTATCCAGGTCATTTTGCTATCTGTTTGATGAACTTGAAAGCCACGACGTTGACTACGTCATTCGCGCGTCGTACTTGGAAGTTTACAATGAAAAGGTATGCTTATACAAAACCAGAGTCTCTATTAATTCGTATTTATCATTGGAGCACATACTGCCGCTTTGACAAGAACACAGATACCTTCAATCGAATTCATTGTTAATAGAATCCCGGAATCGACAAAAATATTAAGCTAAAAAGGCTGAAAACTATCTCAAATGTTAAGCGATTACAAAATGTATTTGAGTGATCAAAACTTTGACATTTAGACTTTGAACCCTCTAGGCAAGAGGTCATCTGAATTGTCAATTCCTTTTTAAATTAATGAAAATGAAAAAGAACAATCATGCATAAAATACTTGAACCTTTTTAATGAAATTTTCCCAGGCATTTTTTGACAGACAAGAGGTGAATTGTGATTGGCCTTATCATTTTTCTCATGCGTGAAAAACATCGTACGCTGCATTTGATGGGACGTATCGTTATGTTCACCTTTAGGAAAAGTGAAACGAGTCATTCATTGGCTGAGATAGACTTAACAAACGAAAATATTTCGCGGAAAGTAAACAATGGGAAATATCACTGGGAAATAAGTAAATAACATTACTTCACAATGTTATATACGATGTCCTTGTTGAAACTACACCTTATCGACTGCCACATGCCGTGTAATTATAGCTGTAACCGTGATGGAGTGCTCAAATTTGGTTTGGACCAGTGAATGATGCCTGGGCTGATATGTATGATCAAAGAAATACAGTAGTAGTTCACATATATATAGATTATAGGGAAGGGCGTCAAGCAATTATCCAATTTCGGTTGTAAATCAATGAAAGCGTATAAACGAAATCGTTTAAAAAGATATTTTAGATGTTATCATCGTATCACTCAGATTCCGAATAAGACAGGGATATACTGTAGTTTAATTTGTTATATATTTCTAATTTGAATTTAAATTAGGTGAAAGATTTATTGAACCCATCAAGTGCTGGTCGATCTTTAACTGTGAGATGGTCAAGTGAAGTTGGATTCTTTGTTGAAAATTTATTCTTAGCGGAATGTTTTGATGTCAATGATCTGATGACGTTATTGGAAGAAGGTAGAACATAACATTCTTCTACTTTGTTTATGAGTTCAAAAAGGGCAACAATTTTATATTTTTATATTATAATTGTTGTTATCCGAAAATGCATGGAACAGATTCTGTACTCATTTGTGACATTTGTGCTAAGTTAGAATGAAATTATCTTGCACACGACTGAAAATCAATAGATGGAACAAACCAAAACTCTCTAGAACAGTTCTGTAGCGGGTGGAATGAGTCGATGTATTGATAAATTACCACACGCGTACATAGACGTTGATTAGATATATATTTGATGTAATAGTTGTAGCTGGCCACCAACAGGGAGAGGATGAATAAGGGTTAATATGACCGTTGATAAACAGAGCCTCTATGAAGGTGGACCAGCTTTGCTCTGGCTTTGCTATTATAGTTGCTGTCGCCACGTAGGGCAGACGTGAAGAGAATTGATATATTACATACAATGATTTACATTACAAGGTATACGTGATTACAAACGGAAGCTTTACAGTTAACAAAGGAAATACATTATGGATAAGACAATAGACATAAAACAATCCATTACAGTTCTAAGATTGATTTTGGGATTGCAATCGGTTCTTATATACTAAAAGAATATAAAACAACAAATGAGATATGATCTAAATCTTCATTTCATTGCATCACTAATTACTTCAGAGTTATTATTTTTAATTGTTTTCAGTTATTGGCAAGTTTCAAGGCTCGAAAATCAAAATTTTCGTTCCATTGAAAACGAGGTTTTGCTCTTGAATAAAAGGTTTTTGAATTCATGATATTATTTTCATGGGCTCTGTTTAAATTTCGTGAGTCTTAGTTTGACGAAACGAAACTGGAGTGCATGAAATCATGTGACTGGCATCTGTCCAATGGGAGCCGAGAGTGGAATATGAAAGAGTTGCTCAACTCTTGTAAATAGATGGCTCTCTCTTCTAATTATATTTTGTTAAAAATGCTCTTGTTGTTATCAGGACTACATAACAGGCAAGTTGGCAGTCATGCAATCAACGATCATTCAAGTCGAAGTCATTGCATGTTAACAATTCACATCGACACTGAATTTGTAAGTATAATTATCACATTTATTATCACGGCCCCTAAACAAACAAGCACTTGCGCTTAAGGGGTGCCGCCAAACAAGTCATTTTGTTCAATTTGCAAATAGTGTTAACCAGATTAATTTGCACATGTAACACAATAATTTGTAATTTGCCAAATTGAAATGTTTGAAATATATAATCTATCTATTAAAATTTTTAATATTTTAAAGTAAATTTGGAGAAGGGAACAATTATGTGATGACATGTAAATCAATTAGAATCAATTGACATTGACTGAAATTGACATAAGGTTTATTTTTAATCGACATAATTGCAACTAAATATTTGAAAGGGTGTCAAACAAGTCACCATCATTGCATAAAGTCATTAATATAGAATCTCTAAAGAATAATTAAGATTTACAAATGCATTAATGATTAAAATAATTTCATCGAGACTTAGCATAATTGCATTATTTACTACAGTACATTCCATCCCACTTTGGGGAGGGAGTTTTGATTGTCGAGGAAATGTTGTTACTGGTGACCATCTCTTCGAGCTGCTGTTCAAATATAGCCCTATCTTCGGAGGAGTTAGCCCAGAGCCATCTATTTACAAGAGTTGGGACACTTCTGCCATATTTGTATCTTTTTGCCTGGACCCGAGCACGTTTTTAACAGTGCGCATGTGCAGGAGAATGTTGTGTGTTTTTCAGCCATATTGTGTTGTATTTTTTCGCGCGTTTCACTTGAAATGATTGAGAACCTGTTTTCAAAAGAACAAAGATGGCATCCAAAAATCACGTGACTGGCATCTGTCCAATTGGAGACGATAGCGGAACATGACAGCGTGTCCCAACTCTTGTAAATAGATGGCTCTGAGTTAGCCGCCTTGTCGGGGAAATCCTAGTGCCACAACGGCATCAAACCGAAATTTGGAAACTTCAAAAGAAACTTAGATAATCTGTCTTTGATTTTTTAGCGGAACAATCAGAAAGAGGCTGGTTTCTCAATCGTGAAACATGGCAAAATCAGTTTCATTGATTTAGCAGGTACTTCTCTTATCATAATTATGTTTATACAAGTCTAGACGACAGTCGAAAAGTCGAGTTTTCAACAGCACCCATACCGGTTGCAAACTAATGGTAATATATTTATGCTTTGATATACAGGTAGCGAAAGGGTTAAAGAAACAAAATCAAGTGGAGATGCCTTTACAGAATCACAAAATATCAACAAAAGTCTACTGACATTAGGTGAGTTCACTATATACACGCTGATAATATACTGGAACATGTTTTAAATGACCGTTCATAGTATATGACATTTATGTAAAGGCTATATCGACACAACATAATGAGTATAAGTATGGTTTTTGTGGAAAAGGGCGTGGCTCCTCTTTAGGCTCAATAGAACTATTTCACATGTTCCTAATGATTCCCTTGAGAATTATTTAAAGAAAATATTGATTACTCTGGTTCACCCTGGTTGTGTTGTTTGAGAAGACCATGACCACGGAATGTATATGCCAACATCCACAGAAGGAGAAAACTGCTTTGCTAAAAGATGCCATTTTTCCTGGTTACGTCTTACAGGATTCTATTGAAACTTCAGACTATAAACTTCCAAAATTTGGAAAATTGAACGAGGAAGGAATCTTAACCAGCACTCTGTTAACCTTATTCACCATTCGATGATAGATTAACTCTGTTTCCATGTCAAATATTGAAATAAATTGATTTTGGACTATAACATTATAATGGTGCTACCAGGTAATAATTGAGAATAATCCTCTAACAATGATCTACAGAGAATCTATTTATTTTTCTACAAGATTGTTACACGGAAAAACTTTTCTTTCTGTTAAAAATTCTAAATTTAATTTTTTTATTTTGTTTTTTTCTTCAGGGAACTGTATCTCATGTCTTGGTGATCCTAAGCGACGAACAGGGCATATTCCATATCGAGATAGTAAATTAACAAAATTATTAGCAGATAGCCTTGGAGGTGATGGATTTACATTGATGGTAAACTATCTCATACAATTCTCTTACAGTAGTATATGTATATAGGTGGATAAGCTCATGTGGCAGAGCAACTGGACTTCAAATCTGATCGGCCTGATCGAATCAGGCTTGAGTCCACCGAAGGTCACGTCATTCTTGACTTTCTTCAAACTATTAAATGAGTATCATCTACTTATGGCGAACGAATGGTCCAAATGGAATTGCATCGCTAACAGCTACGGCGTACCGCTGCGCATTGACAATCAAAGGCCTATCTGCCATGAAATGAGCCAGCACTAACTTACAAACATATCAAGATCGTCATAATAAAAAGTGAGAGTTGGGCAAGTCAACCTTTTAGCTTAAAATGGTTGATGATACAATCCCAAACGTTGTTCCAATCTTTAATAAAAATCGTTTACTGTTGCCTGTGACTTTTTATTATGAATGTATCGACAACTATATATATATCTCAGGGCTGTGATGGATCATAATATTAATAAAATATATATCTATTCTTTCAATCATAGATTGCATGTATTTCTCCATCAATATCTGTTGTTCAAGATACAATTAATACATTACGTTATGCAAACAGAGCTAGAAACATTAAAAATAAACCAGTGGTTAAAATGGTAAGTGTCATAAGAATCATTAGGAAAGATTGAGGTTTAAATCTGTAGGAGTAGACGAACACATGGAATAAAATTATGCAGCTCATTGCAGCTTGTTACGAAGGATCATAGTTCACGCAGCATATTTTAAAAATGCTCCTATTTCATGGGTGCTAATTAACTACAACAGCACAAATTCAGGCTTAGGCATGGTTTTTGGCAAATGTGAGGTCATCTTCCTAACAGACAAATGCAATAATTTGTTGTTTGCAAGGAAATTATCCATGCAAACGGGATGTAAAAGGTGGATTATGTTTTTTAGGAGGAAAAACATCTTTTCATGTTATTCTCCAAAGCTCCTTCGTCACGTTGTTTGTCATTGGCCAAATAAGTTATCGACAGAATCGCTATTAAAAAGGACTCACTCAACCAGCTACTACAGCAGCGATAAAAAAGCGCTCAAATTATATCTAGCTCGATATAAAAGCCGATATGTGATGCCTTCCAGTCATTGCATGATGTCCTGTGCTGTTCTGCATTTGCAACAGAAGACAAGGACAATCCTATAAACGCATTTGTTTTTTGCATTTAAAGTGATTATTCTGCTAATTAATAAGTGAGATATGCAAAGACAAGCAAGAGAAAGGACATAGCTCTGCAAAGTACCAAATTGTACTGCTATCATTCACTTGAAAATATCGTAGGAGTACTATGATGAAACGTCACTACATTGTTGAATAATTTATTTAAGTTGAGAAAAATAAAAATAATTTGCGGGATGATTTAAATTAACAGGATCCGAGAGAGCAATTTATTGTTCGTCTACAAGAAGATTTAAAAATGGTCAAAGCTGAGAATGAATACTTCAAGGAACTGGTAAGAATATAAGTCAAGTCATTACAAAATTTAAACACAATTAAATTTTGATGACTCTACTCATGACGCTAGTGCTTCTCCTACCAATTGACGATTTCAGACGCTGTCGCAATAAGCTAGCATGTAACATAAGAAGTCCATCTGCTGTAAGATCGTTATTGTGGTACTAATAAAAGTGTCATTTTCTTTGTTTACATTTTTAGATGCGACTTCCCAACAGTGAATCTCAACTTGTATTATTACCTGAAGATTTCAACGGCCTATTGTCTCCATCAGAAATGCCAACACCGCCTCGATTAGATTCAAGTCATGATACGTCAGATGGAATTGAAACTCTTTCTGCGTTAGGTGAGACGCGGTTCATATACAACGCTTTAAATATGTAAAGACCCTATTATGATCTAACACGAAATCTATACACAAGGAATTAGTTAGCCTCTTGAGGGTATCATAAGCCGAAACGTTGTACCGGACTTATTGCACTCCTATTTTGTGTCAAGTAATGTATATATATATATATATACTATATATATATATATATATAGTCAAGAATTGCGAAGTAAAGTATTCAACTTTTTCTTTCAGATTTATCATCAACTTCACCTCCGAGTAATCAATTGCAAGAAAACAAGAGAGCGACAACAACCGGGTACGGTGATTTGGAGGACGGTAAAGGTAGCTCAACAAATGATGATGATGATAATGATAATTACTTAATACTTATCATATATTTTTAGTGCTTTTATTGGAGCCAACGCGAGACTTTATCAAATGCTTCAAGAGTATATGATTGAAAACGAGAATTTAAGGTATGTCTATAGAGAAATGTCAAGCATGCAGGCAGTATTGCGGTTGCTGCATCGAGGATCAATCATTTGCTGTTGTTGGAAGATACGAACTTATACGGTTTGAAAGATAGAGGAACACTTAAATCGATTCTTTAAAAAGTATTCAAATTGTTACTAAGGAACCAATCGTAAAAAATAAATTAATTAATTTAGTGTCCATGGTTATACACATGTATATGTGATTGTAAATATTTTCCAAGCATTCGACAAGGAAGAAATAATTTTTCAAATCTAACTCTCCAAGATTTAATATTATATTTTCTTGAAAATTCAAAATGAATGTATATGATGGATGTATACAGTGTATCTTGTGTTCTTATATATAGGAGTGAAAATCTTGAGCTTCATGGTAGTCGCAATGTTATTCAAAAGGAACGACAGGTTAGCATCAGATAGATTGGTCGGATCGCTATTGAGAACAAATAACGCTTACGTAACATTATTATTTCCTAAACATCAGTTGCTATCGAGAGACAATGAAAGACTTATCAGGAAAATGGAAGAATTAGAAAGGTATACAAAATCTAAATGAAACAATCAAATAAACCTACGTGATAAAGGCGTGAAATTAGGCTTTTAATAATTAAAATACTAATATTTACTTCACAGGGTGATCGCTTCTTCTCCATCGCCTCAAAATGATACTACAAAGGCATTAAACGAAGATGAAAGGAATGATGTTCTTGTTACGAAGAGGAATTCAGAACCTGGTAAGGAGTCATGAACATTTGCAGGAAGAATTCAATGCGGCTATATGGCTTTTTCAAATCGAGCTGACATTTCATAGATAATTCCAGTAGATACTTGATAGCAACAATATTCAATGGCTTGTTTGCCATCAAATGTTTTATGAACCTTTATGAAAGTTTCGTTTTATCAGAAATATGTCAAAAGATGGTCGGATAGGAGTTCATTGAGTTTCTACTGACATTCAACTTTAATAACTTGATTTAGTCTTTTAAGACAGTAAAATATTACTTGAAAATTCAGCCAAATTTGATTCATCTTATTAGATCTTCGAACTAAAGCATTCGCTTCTAAAAAGCATAAGACTCTACCTTCATTGAGGAAAACTAATCAAAATGGCAAACAAATGCAAGACATTGCAAAGGATTTTGAAAGGGAAAAGAACCTAATTCAACAAAACAGATTGACTAAATCGCTAGAAAATTATCCGATCAGAGCAAATGGAAAAATAGAGGGAACAAAGATTGAGCCAATATCATTCAGTCAAGGTAAGCATATTATGCAAATGTAATAAATTTCTTTTCAAATGACACTGAAGCTCTGGTGAATTAGTTTATATATACACTCACTAATTGGCGAAGAATCTGCAGCAAAGACTTTCAAGAAGATCGAAAATTTGCCAATACTCTGACCAACATTTTCTTGTTCTCGACGTTTCACGCTGTTGTTGGCGATATAAAAGGTTAACTTTTCCACTGCACCAACTCTACACGAACAACTTCCATTGGCAAAAGTACGTATGCGAGTTGAAAATAACGCACATTATCTCGACCCCAACTTTAATTATTTTAATTTGGCGTGCAAAGTTACAGTTGCAAATATATGAATTGACGTCATTGTTTCTAACCTGGAATTGTGTTCAACAGTCATAATTTCTGACTTCATGGATTCTATGACTCAACTCTACAATTTTCAATCATCAGCTTTAGCAGCTGTTTACCAAAGAAAATCGACTTACTGCAATATTATAATAGGCGTTGTTGGCGAAAATAGAAGGCAATCTCATGGCCATCCCCAAGTCGAGTTTTTATATTGTATAGGATTATTTTTGTGATATAGTTTACTTCATATTTTAGACACCACAAAAGGACCTCACGTGGGAGAAAAAGTCGCATGGAAAGCTGCAAAAAATCGAAGAAATCGCAGCCTTCACTTAGCTGGAATGTAAGTATAAGGATAACATATAGAACAATCTAATGGCGATTTTTGAGCCTCAAAAGTTGCTTGCCCAACTTTTATAAATAGAATGCTCCGAGTTAGCCCCCCCCCTCCGGAATCATTGTCAATCATGTATGTTTGCTATTAAACAATAGTATAAAGTAGCTCAGCCAATCAGAGCACATTAATGGAATTGGCTCGGTTCTATTTCTATATTATATACGTCCATTTGCAGAAATGAGGCAAATCGTAAAAGAGAAATGTCTGGTTATGCAGCACAATATAGTTTAAAGAGGAATTCAAAATCGTCAATGATTTCTAAAACTTCTGAAATAACGAAAGAAAAGTCAATAATTGAAAAAGAATTAGGTAAAGAAGACCTTCCTGCACATGATTCTGCATCAGGTATGATTTGTTTTTGTTGGATCCATCATTTATCTACAAGCCAGGTAAGCTTGTAGCTTTTTTTCATCAGGGTGGTTGGTTAATTTGTTAGTAATCTGAAGCTTGTGTGCGTTTAATAACCGGATGCCCTTCCAGACGTCAACCTATAGTGCTTCCTCGCAGCGTTTAGTCTGATTTTCCTGTATGTTTATTTTTTCAGGATACAATAAATTAAACGTTACATTACACGAAGAACTTGAAACATTGGACAATACAATCAAAAGAGAATTATTACTAAGAGGAAAAGAACATAAATGAATACATAAATTAACTATAGTGGAAATAATTTATTCAACATCAAGTCCAGCTAAAAGACCTTTATCATCAATTAAATAAAGACGGCATGGTAAATATTCAGCGATGGTAGCTTTAGGAATAACAGCGCATTGACTTGGTTTATCTGAAAAATCAAAATATTTCACTACAGTCCCCTCTTTATTTTGGACTTCAACAACTTGAATATTCCCAGATGCTTCCAGATGAATTTCATCATATATTGTTGCTTGTAATGCTTTTGTGCCACGACAGCTACGAAGGAAAATAGAGAATGTTTGGACATTTTTTTTTTGTAAAGTAAACTAAATTGACATAGTATATTGTGCATCAGAAGTTTAATCAGAACTACAATATTGAATATGTACGTATCTACTATATAAAACATCAAAAATAATACTATATGTATTTATTTATTATATTCCAAAGGGATGTGGAATTATAGAATATAAGCATTTAATTTGTAGATACAGTATCACCTAGATGTTATTTATTTTTGTAATTGTTGGATTTTCCATTTTACCACAAACTGGGTAAGTAGGCCGAGCGCCACAGAACTAAAACGGCAGGTTTCTCCAGACAACTTGAAAATCACATAAAAGTGTTCGTGAAGATATGCTAAACCATTGCCTATTTCTTGTTTTAATTAAATTCTATTGTAAACCCTGAAAAAACTCAATTTATATTTCATTATTTACGGTATTAAACCCTTCATATCATTTTGAGAAAATGCTGCATGTGAGCTTCATGGTCTTTGATTCTTTTGTTCTCCTAAGATTTTGCGAATTCATAGAAGCATGACGAAAACACAAAATGTTTGAATTAAGAGGGCTCTGACCGTGAAATGGTTTATAAATTCATCTTTGGGGAGCTCCACAATAAAATAGACTAAAACAAAACGGAAAGGAAGTATTTATGGTATTTTTATGAATATGTTATGTGAATCTCGAGTTGCCCGGAGAGACCTGCCGTTTTAGTTCTGTGGCGTTTGGTCTAAAGCTAGTAGTTTTGTTTCGCCGGGGTGGTTTGTTAGTTGGTTAGTTGGTTAGTTAGTGTTTGTCTGGAGCGTTTATGGATTTGGCAACTGTTTGTATTGTGTGTATGTGTTTTTGACAGACTACGTAAGTCTGTGAAAACAATCCATATTTCCAATATTTAGTAATTCTCACCTTTTCACATTGTGACTTTTTTCAGCCATTGAAACACCTAAACTTTCGATTAAATGTTCAAATGACCCATAAAGACCGTGGAATATTAAATCATGGTTGATTGGGACACGATAACAATTGCCACCTTGACCACCAAACCAAACCGATGATTTCATATCACTATGGAAACGTATAGCATCAACCCAAGCACCAGCACGGATATCAATGGCTGTGATTTTCTCTTCGGCTGATGATGTAAGCCAGAAAGTGTATTTTGACTTTGAATCGGATGATGCTTTCCCATAAATAGGAGAGTAAACAAGCCCTGAGTCTAGAGAAAACAAAAGACTAATAGATGGACAGTTGCTAACTGAGCTTTTTCACAAGTTCCGCAATGAGTCACTCGATAAATATTTAAAGAAAAGATTGATATCCCAGTAATGTAATTACAAAAGACCGGAAAAGGACTACTGTTTCACCAAGTTTTCGATTTACAGAGAGTCTGCAAGCAGGCATTGAAATACGATCCTTTGCCTGATTGGTCGATAATGGCGTCGCTTGAATCAGGATTGATGGGCTCGATTGATTAGCTATAGTCACCAATCCACAGGGCTTACCACATCAAAAAATCTAAACCTCTCTAGACACTCACCTTGACAAACCGCATCGTCATCTTCTACTTCGTCAACAATGCATACATCATCTAAATCATCATTGCCATGGACATGGTGGATCTTTGCTTCATCTTCAACAATTTTAAGATTTGTGATTATGTCCTTTCCTGGAATTGCTTTTATTTTATCAACAATAGCCGTATCTTTATGCTCCTGTATGTCTGAAAGTTTGCGTGACGGATTCTTCAAATTCTCCTTCAAAACAACTTTTCCGTTGCCTGTTTTCCCTTCACCTCTATTCTTCTTATTCCCAGCATTGCATTGTTCCTCCTTTTCTTCTTCTACGGTTTTCTCTTCATCCATATGATCCAAATTATCATAATCTCCCTCTTGATTTTCATCCTCCTCCAAAGTATCCTCTCTTCTATCAGTAGCTTCCTCATCATAATCAACATTCTCCTCAGTGTTGTCAATAAAGTCATCTGCACCTTTATCCATTTGCTCATGAAGTGATTGTTCATCTTCATCATCATATTCATCATCAACTTCATTAGGATCAATTTCCTCCCATGATTCGTCGTCCTCATCTTCACTGACATGTGTTTCACTGTTATGTTTTCTACGCCCAACAAATTGTAAAGCATTCAGATAAGTGTCATAATAGATTACAATGCCAATGAGTTCAGTGTTCGATGTCTTACACCATTCTCTTGAATCAAATTTCCCATCTTCGTTTAGATCAGATGAAACAATACCAAAAGGACCACGAATTATTGGATCTGTGTAAATTATTGGACTAAATTCCTCCTCTTTAGATGTCGATGACTTTCGAATTTGACTCAACCATCTAGTAACAAAGATAAACAATCCAGTTTAAAAATAAAAATAGTAACTGAGTAATATTTCTAGAGTAGTGGCACTTTTTCCTGAGAGCAATGATGTTAAATGCTCTTTATTGATCACAGCCATGAAACTTCAGATCAATTTCAACAGATTCCATGACAAATTGGTCTCGATTGTCAATGCAAGACAATAGAAATAGAAAATCAGTTACAAGTGAGTTATTACGTATAAATTATAGGCTTCACTTACTTGTGACTTTTAAGTATGACAGCAGATGAACGAAACCAATGTGAGCCACCATTATAATATGCTAATTCATTGCTGCGGTTTTTACTACCTAAAATAATAAATTATAATGCTTGTCATTTAGAGAGAGCTTTCATATTTGGGACAGCATCACACTTTCGATAGGACAGCATTTACAAGGGACGACGCTTTCTTACTCGAAAAAGTTAAAAGACACTTTGGGAAGCTAAAAATCACTCGCCTCGAGGTTCGTGAGTGCGCTTCACTCGAGTCTCGCAATTTTTCCTTGTTCAGTAAATATGAATACGAATATGGCAAGTGTGTGCATTAATTTATGAATAAGAAATTCAAGTAAAACATAATAAAAGTTGTTCAAGTTATAATACATTCAAGGGTGAAAACCACAATTTCCTGCCATCTCGTTTTCTTTTCAAGTGGCCTCTCGCGCGCCAAATATCAATAGCAAAAAGATAACTGTCCACCAAGTGTTTAATATTTGTCAATGATACTGACCTCGTTCTGTTGCAACAAAAAACTGATCCATGTCATCAAATCCTCTTCCCATGATGCCATTGTTTGTATGCGCTAGATCGAAAGCATGGCCAAGTTCATGTATGGTAGCACCCAATGTTGTAGCATAATTAGCCCAATACGTGCCTCTATATCAAGACAAATAGATATTCCAAAATTTGTTTCAAAATGAAACTTATCCATGAATTATCGAAGTTTGGTTAAAAGAAAAAAGACGCTGCGTTGCTACGACGCGCGAAACACATTTGAGACATGGACGCTGTGAATATGAGTTTACAAACGTAGGTTTGAGACAAATATCGGTTGAACTTCACAATGGTGACAGTGACACGGTACAGTCGTTGATTTACAAATCATGAATTTTTAAAAATTACTTCAGAGAAACCACCTTTTTAGGAATATTTGCGATTGAAATGCAGAATCAAAAACAAAACAATGGAACATGTTTGAAAATGGGATCGATTTTAGCATTCCTCTGTTATATCAATTGGAACAAGCTAACAATCAAAACTTGTTTGTACAGTAAAACCTATATATAACAGCCAGCTACGAGATGTAAATAAGCTGACCGTTATAAGCAGGTGGAATTTAAATACAGGGCTGATTAAATAGAAAATATGATACCTTGGTGTTAAACATTACAAGAGTGACCACTAGAGACAGGTGGCCACTGTATAGAGGTGACCATTACAATAGGTTTGATTGTATTGTAATATCTTAACACAGTTTCAATATTATGCTTTTTATAAAAATGCACTTATTCTATTTTATATTAAAGCGTTACTGAACAATTTCAAAGGTAGCGCATAATTTTTGAGTGTGATGAGTACTGTATGAGTTATACTTCCGCATCGCATCGGTATCAATCAAAATACAGTCACAGGACCCTTTATACAGTACAAACTGTTTAAAGCGTCACCTTTATTATTTATAACAGATTACTGCAAACTGATCTTCCTGGTGAAATTTGGTATCTTTCTTCTTATCAAAAATTGGCTATAACAGCACATCGCCTATAGCATACTTTCTGAAAGTTCCCAAGGGGTTATAAAAAGTTCTACTGTATAACAGCCAGCTATTTAAGATGTAAGGATATTGACCCTGCTGAATAGCTAGCCTTTATATACAGAGTTGATCCAAGAAGAATACTAGCATGGATATGGCTACGGCAATTTTGCAAGGCGTCGCCGAGGTGCTTCAATCAAACAATAGAATCACAGCAGCACAGCTTTTACGTGGACATTTATGCTACGATCAAGCCCTTCTTAGGTCAAATACATATAAACTGGACAAAGAAATGAGGGCAAAGATTAGAAAAACGCTACACAATGCCTGAATTTTTATTTATTATGATCCTATTCTCAAGATATGAATAGGATTTTCAGCAAAGTATGAAATGAGAATCAAATGTGCAATAATAGCAAACGTTTGTACTGGAAGTGTTTATGCCGGTATCAGTGGCTTTCCTGGGGGGTGACCCCCAGAGAATCCACAGGGACCCAGGGGGATTTGTTGAGATTTGCTAGTGAACATGTGCCCCTGAGGGGGGGGGGGATTTTCTTTCTCCGGTTTGCAAAAACAGGAAATTACTCAGGGGTATAACCCATGGGATTTGTAATGTTGGTCAGCGATTTTTACAAATGTCAGCCATTATGAACTGAATGGATCTCGTTTCTTCATTCGTATTTCTCATGCAAAGCTGTTGTTTGTTGAGAAAAACAACGTTTTTGTACATTTTGTGTAATTTGCTGCGTATTGTTGTTGAATCCTTTGTAAGAAAAGCAAGAAATTTATCATTCCCAATACTTTTTTCTCCTTGGGGGAGGGATTATTGAAAAATGTTGAGCCCATACCCCACGGGGATAAATGACTTTTGCACAGCTTTTTTGCAATCCCAGGGGCCACCCCCCGGAAAGCCGCTGATACCCGCATTAGTGCTTCACCAAGTCGATATTGGACGCATGACTGCACCTTGTGAATTTGGCAATCTGATCAAGATACATTAAATCGTGTATACAGTCAAACCTGTTATAACGGTCACCTCTATACAGCGGCCATCTGTCTATAGCGGTCACTCTTGCAATGTCTAAAATAGTATTTTCTATTGAATCAAACCTGTATATAAAGGCCACCTGTCTATAGTGGTCAGTTTATCTACCTCTCGTAGCTGGCCGTTATATACAGGTTTCATTGTATATCATTTGGATTGGATCAGAATATGTGCGTCAAAGTGTGATAATTGATTGATTGATCGATTGAATTTTATTTTTATGGATTACACACAGGCAGATACAGTATAGCCTGTACAATTATCGATCAATGATATAATGCATAGACTAAAATCTTAAATAACTGAAACTACAAATAAACTAATTTCAATTTAAAATATTTTGACGTAAGTCTAACTTTACATAACCAGGTTTGAATGCCAAAAATATCTTGGATCAAACTGATGAGTGCCTGACGTGATGTTTAACACACAACATTTCTTACCTTCCACAGCTATCGTCAAACAATTTTCTTTTATCAATAACTCTCTCGTCGCTAAATTTCTTTGGCACTTCATCAATGCTCCCCGCCCATGTGTGCAAGCCACCAGTACCAAATAGTGCCAAATTACCACCACCCAAGGCAGTATGAGCTTGAACATAACTAGAACTCTTCTTTGGGTTAAACTCCTCAGGAGCAGTGGGTGGTGAATATCCAGTACATGACATAAATGTTAGAAATTTACAATGAGAATCGAACATGTCCGAAGTATTGATTTCTGTCCAGTTGTAAGAGAAATGATAAATGAAATTAAGAAATTTCACAGAGTCATGACTACTTTCTTGTGACGTCATGAAGCATCCCTTTTCTATTACTTAATAATTGCAGTCCCTGAGAAAAGATCACTGAGTTCATGAACCTTACAAACATTCATGAGCTGTTCATGAAACCTATAAACAGTGCATTGTATAGTTCATGAAATGTTCATGAACGTTAAATGACCTGTCTTTATGAACTTTTTTCATGAACTCTTTTCACAGGAGTGTATAATTATATTAACAATGTAACCATCTTGACCGCAATTCTGATATTCTGATATGTGAAATTTTTTATTATTGGCAGTTTCAAACATGTTAACAGTTATCCATGTATTTACCATCGTAAATGGCAAATGATAAAAACTACCTACAAGTGTGTGTTTACATTACCGTTATCATATAGTTTCTGTGCATAAAACCATACCGAAACTTCAAATTTGAAGACATGACTGACATTGATAATTGAAATACGCTACGCTTAATTTGAAAGTAAGCTCATAGCTACCGCCAGTCAATTTGTCTTCTTCATACTCACACACGTCACACATTCCAAAAATAGCAACTAACTTTATTAAAGTTAAAGTAAATTATTGATCCCAAAAAAAAAGTAGAAAAAAGATGATGAGTATAAACAAAATAGAAATTATTGTCCTACCTTTGTGAAAGTATTTATACAATTCATCACCAGACATAGCTCTAGCCTCATCCAATTTCAATTTACTTTGGAACACATTCACAGGAGGTTCATAACATGGTTCTTCCAATTCAAAAGTGACGCGACCTAGACCATGAGCATTGAGATTTTCAGCAACGAATGTCTGTAACATTGTAGCATTCAATGATATCTTTTTCTTTGCAGCTGCGATGTTGTTATTATCTTCATTTGGAGATAGAAATGAACCATCTGATTCATCACAAACTATATAAATTAATTTCACGTACCTACAAATGAATAAACATGTAATTTAATTGTAGTAGTGAATTGGTCAGTATTAATTCACAGTCAATCTCAACCCTTTCTGACATCATGCCCTAGTTTATTTGAGGTGCTGTACTAGTAGCTTTAGGTTAGCCTTCAGCGTGCTTGCGCGCCCCACCTATGCGATATTTGGATTTGGAGCGAGCCGTGCTAATAATCAGCGAGCTGTATCCAAGTTGGAAGGACATGCATGACTGAAGAGAAGGCCAATTTTCGCCGAGATCTTGGTTGTGCAACAGCAAATACTTTGTTGACGTTTGACCGTAAAAATCTAAATATCGTTGAGTCTCGGGTGTGCCATTACCAAAGCCTGCATACTGGCAGACCAGTCTGTAAAGCATGGCAGCTGCGCCCCCGAGATGAAAATTTTCTCGTGATTGCCGCCCCTGAAGCTGCAGTTTTCATAGAAAATCGGCAGTTAAAAATGATTTTCTTGTCATTTTCTTTGTAACTTTTGCTGAAATGATGGCTTTTGCCGTCCCTGAAGTGAAATTTGATCAAATTTGATCAGTTTCCGCCCCCGTTCCTAACTTTTTTCAGCGCTGCTGCCCCCGAGATCTCGTCGAGATTGCCATTATTTGCAGACTAGCTGGCAGAAACGTCTGTAGCAAGCTAACTTTCAATTTACTGTAAACAGAAGCACGACACGCTTTAAATCAGGCGTAAGGAGCCACCATACACCTATGGCCTACTCTGCATTATCAGCAATCTGGTCGAATAATAATATTTAAACCCATGATCTATATCCCTATATTATAGGCCTAAGTAGGCGTAGGCCTAACGTAGAAGACCTAGATATAAAGCTAACCGTTTTGAAGATGATTCCCAAGGCTCGTATAAGAAATTCATAGTAAAATCCTGTGAAAAGGCAGAAACTTTAATTTCATTCATGCCAACTTTGAGTCTCGCCAAACATTTCATTTCCAAATCATAAATTGGCCAATGAGTCGCTCCATCTTCTTGCGATTCAGATTTAGAGTTGAAGGAGTTCCACACACGAGCAGTTGAAGTTTGAGGTAATGGACCCTCGATAATAACAACGTCGTCCTCTGAATTATCATTTTCCAGCTTTTTGTCATTTGTTTGAAGGTAGAACTTTGCATGGATGTAAGCAATAGGAAATGCCAAACGTGCGAATAAATTGCTTTCTTCTTCCGTATAATTGAGCCATTTTACAGTGAAATAACTAACATTCGACTGTCCCGTCATGTTGTCCACGGCATACAATCAATAATCCTTTGTCTGTAGACTGGAGAGGTGGACTTACGGATCCAGTTGCAAGTGGAGTCTCCATGGCAAAGTAAAACTTTAGATAGGAATGTCTGCTTCACAATCTTTGGTGAAAATCCATTATAAAATGGACAAATTATGTTATCATTTCTAGCCGCATTCCAACCACCCATGTAAGTTAAAGCTCCATCCCTGGGCCTGGGTCTGGCTGGTCTTATTTAAATAAAATTACTAACCTAGAGAAATTCACTGTTCTATATTTCCTGAATGGTGACCTTCAAATACAGCCCTAAAACGATTTCCAGGTTCTGAAAAAAATTTTTTAGAACTTTTCGTCCTCACTTGCTGTGAATTTTTGGGGTTTCCTCAATTTTTGAAAATGGCACACCCCCGTCTAAAAATATCGAAGTACCCCTCCCCCGGGGGATAACTTCTATTACACTTCGACGGAGTTGTTCAAGTAGAACTTTGGGAGGACCCGGGAGAAGATACTAAAGACGAACTCCGACCTTATAGAGCTTTTTCCCTGGTGACCCCTGGTCCCAAATGAGTACCTCGAGAATTATTTATTGAATTGAAATGATTGATAACCCTGGTGGTTTATTTTGAAAAGGCCGTGACCCAAATGAATACTGCAATGATGAAACATAATTAATTAATACCTACTGAAAAGAAAAAAATCAATTGTAGATTCACGATTCGACTAGCCTGACAGACCATGTCAAAGTGTGGTTTTGATGCGAACTCGCAAAGAATACAATAAAAGCCTAATTCCTGACCCGCAGAGTCCTGAGCTGAGATACATTGTATCAAGTTTACATTGAATTGAAGTATATTCAACATTTCAAGTTTTAATACTTTCAATTGCTGCAATCTTGTAGAGTCTTTTTTGCTACGAAATCACTAGCCTGCTCGCAGACTCATTGTCGAAATGTAAGCTTGGTCTCTACAGTTTACCAAGTTTACATTTTGAAAATGAGTCTGTGAGCAGGCTACAAAATCACCTACTAATCATCAAAAAAAGATTTGGGTTTGCGCGCTAAGGCAATTGGGGCACATGGGAAAGTAGATCTTGATCTCGATCTTGATTAGTTCTGCTCTAAATGAACCAAAATTTTACTGTGAAATACTGTACTGTAAAGTGTAAACCTTTCTGTGAACCTCTGTGTTAATTCTATGATAATTATTACTTATTTAGTTAACAAACAAATGGTATCTATTTAGAATACATAAACAATTAATTTTTATAAAATTATTGATATTAGAAATTTAGTAATATACAATTAATGTTAGTTCTATACATGATATCTGTTCGTCTAGTGTATTGTAGTCTATGAGATACTATAACATAAATAAAACATTGCTCAAGAAACTGAAATAATAATCGAGTCAAATGCTTTTTAAGTTGTATTTAGGTGATACAAGAATTTTTCCTTGAGATAATACAATCGTTTTTATATTCTCCTTTGCGTGTTTATATTCGTCTTTAGAGAAATGCTTTTTCAAAATTGGATCAAACAGAAAAAAAAAGTCATCGGCTGTTCTTGATACAGTAAGAAGTGCCAACATGTAACTATCTGGTTTTTCTCCACCTAACGCAACCTTTTTCATTTCGTCATCCAGCCATTGTTCTTCTTTTGCATCTAACGTGGGATACTTTTTAAACATACCAAAGAATCCACTATGAGCTGCTTCCAGAATACCTGTAAATAGGGCAATCAGAATTCTTCAATTAACGAGTACGAATGAAGTGATAAGTCAGTTGTTTCCCCAAATGCATGCTCCCAACACTGCTGACAAGATATGAAATTTCATTGCGTTTTCATGGTATTTTCACATTTTAATAATATCGTGAATATGGAAATTTTTATGGTTTAAAAAATTTGTGGTTTTCACTTTTTTACATTTTCATAGTGTTTTCATAGTATTGGTGTTGGTAGTGTAAGAGATTGACTTACATGTCTACACGCTATATACTTTTATTGTGTGGACTGTCCAGTAACCGAACAGCAACCGAACTTCAGATCGTATCATATCTGATCGACTGTGGTTCAAATCCCCCTCAGGTCAACTCAGCCTTAACTTTATCTGAAACATCAAATGAGTACCATCTAAGGATGGCGGATGGAATGGTTCAGAAGGAATTGCATTGCGAGTAGCTGCGGCGCATCGTTGCGCATTGACAATCAAGGCCTATCTGCCATGAAATCTGTTGAAATTGATCTGCAGTGTCGCGGCTGAGATCTAAGGAGCGTTTAACATCATTGCTCTTAGCGAAAAGAGCCACTTCTCTAGAAATAGAAGAGTTACGGGTGCCTTCGGTAGGGCGACACCGTCCACATTACATTACTTGAGTATATCCCACCTCCCCATCATTATTGCTATAATGGGACTGCTATACTGGGGTATCACTTGTGATTGTGAAGGGCGTTAACGTTGACACTTTCCCGAAGGGTATAAAAGTTTAGCATTTCACGTCATGTTCTCAAACTGATCTTAGTTTCTGTAGAGTTTTGTATGTGATTATATTTGATAGATGTTGACTCTACAAAGGTTGACATAGAAAGAGGGCGATTACATATTACAGTTGATCATTTGTGATTATTTACATGTAGAGATAAACGGAAGTTACAATATATATATATATGACAACAAACAAACCATTACATTTCAATCAACTACCGCTATGGGCTTAGTATGAACATTGCACATATAGACACAGTGATGCAGTGGACTGAAAAGTATTGCGGTGTATATATCTAGACCTAGACAAATATCAATTGAATACCGTATATGAAATAATCGATGCAAACAAATGCTAATATCAATAGCATTGCCTCAGCTATATACGTGACAGGAAAACTTTTCAATAGAAGCATAGATTTGACACAATTATTATCACTCCTAAAATTAATTCTATGAATACCTTTTTTAATCAGATTATCAATTGTTAATGAAACACAACAGTTGTTAGTGTGACAAGCTCGTTCAAGCCAACGGTATAACGACTTTGGCTGTTGCGGGTGTTTCTGATCATGTGAAATCATTTTATCAAAAATAACCTCATCAAGATAAGTATGGGTGGGTCTAAAGTCTTTCACTTTAACAACCAATGTTTCAAATTTGACATTTAGTAATAAAGTGGAATCCATTCCAAGTACAACATCAATTTTATCAAGGGCATATAGATCAATAATTATTGCTGCAAGAGCTCCTGTTCGTAACTGAATGCTTGATTTCCTTCCATCAATATCACCTGTCCCAGCATTATGCCATAGCAAACAATATGCTTCTGCCAAAAATAAATTACGTTGTTTGAAATATTCTCCCTTAAACTCTTGATTTGCTACAACTAAGTTGATGGCATTACAAAATGATTTGATGCAAGCTGCAACGGCGCTACCAGCATCGGCCATACTTATTTACGATCAAGGCTCAAGAGCTTATAGGGTTGTAATTCAAATCTTTGATTTCAACTTTACGGCAAGCGTACCACAGACTGTGTAAAATAAAATAAAATTTGAAAAGGATATTGGAGAAGTGTTGGTCTGTTGGTTTTATAGATAAGACGTCGTCCTTCAAACGACTGAGGCTAATCTACCTACGTAGTACGTCATTATTTGTAGAGAATGGCGTGGAGAAACACACAAATATACAATCACAAAGGTAGAACGAATATGCTATTATATGAGAAAATTATTCGTGCTCTATATCATGTCAACAAATTATAAGGCGGGAAAACTCTTTTGAAAGTTACAGACTCGTTTTCATTTAAATATCCTCCCCGTGATATTTGTCACCCATTGAATATTAGCCCCAATATTGACCAACGCCAAAAATCATGCGGTTGCAAAAGCGATCCAAGAAGAAGTTGTTTGCAGATTATTTCTAATTATTAGCATAATAAATTATATTCAAATACTCAATATCATTCGTTATTAATTGAATGATATCCCTCTGTGAATTTATTATGATTTGAGTAAAGGAGTAGATTACATTTGGTGATAATGGCAAATGACAATAGGCTAACAGCTTTGGAATATTTACATGAAATTTGCAATGAGCCATTATTTGCAACTGAGAAATCAACATCGAAGTTCTTACGTTTTAATTTACATGAATTAGAAGGTGAAGTTTTGGATTATATATGTAACTATCTACGAAAAAGGTATGTATAATACGTAGTGACGAAGACTGCCAGTCAATGTTTATACTAATTCTATGGAGGTGTTGTGCTACCGACAATATGTCGACAAGCGGATAAGACAACACAGAATTTACCTTTAGAAAACATTAAACAACAAAGCGTCAACTCAGTTTTCTGAAAAACAAGCTACAATAAGAAAAGCCAAGACAAGGTTTAAGTTTTCAAATCAAAACATGTAAACATAACAATCTCTCTAAATTCTTGACATTTTAGACCTGTGTTGTAGGCTATATATTTTTGATATTAGTTTGTTGATATTAGGCCGCTAAGCAACACAATCGATAAGACTTTAATAATGCCTTATAACCGCATCTTGATAGTCAACCACAAAACATGTGTCGTGTAATTTGCTATTTTCATCAGCTCCTTTATTTACTTTTGAAATTTGAGTCAATATTAATCTGATTTGCTCTCCTGTAGTTGTAATAGGGCATGTGTGGCGTCCAAGTTTGGCGTCCTAAACGGCCTGCGGATCCCAGATATGTAAAGAATGCCTTAGTACATCTCTATCAATTGGTTGCTACATTTATCTAGATAATGTAAATGTACTATATCTTTAATCTGTTCAAGTTTTAATGTGCATACGTGCAGGCTACGTCTGTGCTGGGTACACACAAGCAAGCCTTTATTCTTAAATACTAAATATAATCAAGATTAGCCAAGATTTGTAGGTTAGGGGCCAGGAAAATTTTGTCTGATATTGAAGCCTGCACATATTGTGGAAGCCTGCACCCCCTGAAATAGATCTGCTTATTTGAAATTGGTATTGAATCCAGGAAAAGTGTTTGTGATCTGCTAGAGCTCATTCTGAGTCAACAACCAACATATACGTGTTGGCATGAAATTAACGCTGCGGCAAGAGGTTACCTTCTGGGACAAATTAGCTTAAAGTATGTGATATAATGTTAGAACTAGGCGTTACGAATTGTAATAATGCTGCAAGCAAAGGTTACTGAAAAGCAGCCTGAGATGTTTGGTAAAATTTGGACTTATTGCGTAAAGTATTTGCACAGCACAATGTCTGTTAATTGTAATTGGCAAATATAAGGAGGTCATTTGTATTTTTGTAAAAATTAATCTCAACTCGTTCTGTCATCGCTCGTGAGTCTATTAGCCTGAGAGTCTATAGACGTTATACACTCTCGAATATGGAAGTAATAATATCCAAAACAATAGGCCTAGTCGTTTTAATAGTACACAAACCATCCAATAATTTCTTTAAAGTCGGAGTAATGATTTCAATGGTAATGATAACAATCTTTCTTTACTTCAAATAAAGCAAATATATATGCCCCTGTATAATTCAAATCAAGAGAATAATTGTGACCACGTTATTTGGATTCTGAATTTGATATTTACCGCCATGTGATATCTGCTAGTAGGTCTAGTAGTAGGATAGACAGTAACATTATAGGAATGTGCCGTCCCTCCTGCTATTTCCTTTCTATCATTTCAACTAACATGAAAAATTCCTATGACCCCGCAAAATCGAGCATAGACATGGTTTAACTCCAGCGACGTGAGGAAGATGTCATTTTATGCAGGAATCAATATGAGTTTTCACAATGACGTCCAAAGAAAAAGTGACAAAAAAATTCCTATGACACTGCTGAATTTTCATTAAATACGATTGGAAAGCAACTCGCATGGCTTGCAGCAAATATTATATGACTATTATGCCATGTATCTCCTTAAATCAGATATAGACTAATGTGTTGTTGTAATTGCACTATAGGACCTAACTAAATAATTATTTCAAGGTTAAAATACTGTTCTAATACCGCAAGTTAATTTATTAAAGCACAACTCTTTGCCGACAATTGTGATAGAAATAGCCGTTTGTAACTCTTTTCTTGAGCAGCTCGGTTAAAATCAACAAGAAATTTTATAATGCATTCTCGTTGCCTCTTGGATCAGCCTATAACTGTCTTTGCGATAAAGGTACATGGAATCAGACTTATTCATTTAGGCACTGCTCATGAAAAACACGGTGTATAATCCAAGCCTTATAATGCATCTAAAATAAGCCTCTTTAGAGTTAGAAAGCTTCATTGTTCTGATGCAGGATAATTCAATATAATTATCCTACATGCTTTTCTACCAGCAACAGGCATGAAACAATAAGCAATCAGAAACTGGAAGACAAGAAACTACTAAGAGGTTCATTACACTTACAGAAGGTCTGACAAATACAGACAAGGTAGAAAAGTTGGACTATAATAATGCTTAATGTCTAGCAGGCTTCAGCACCGGCTTCACAATTCTATCGCTTGAATTAGTAATTACAGTATTTGTATTTTCTATTTTTATTACAGGAATGTTGATGACATTATTAGTTGCAGTCTTGCACGCATCGTGACTGATCGACTTATCACAGATTTGACTTTAATCGAATCACTTTCAATTGAGCAGGAGGATAAAAAACAATTATGTGAGTTCTTTATTATTCATATACAAGGTCATTGTCAGATTGTCATACATTATTAAGGCTACAGCCTATTTGTTCAGATGTATTTTATGTTATTGATTTCAAATAAACAGTTTGAACTCCATCATGGTCTTAACTAATAGAATGAAGATAATTCCTAATGTTTGACACTGTAACGGAATAACTTGGAATAATAGGTTCGATGTGACACCATGATGCAAAAATCATTCCGTCCTATTACGTCACGTCAATTATCACAGAGTTGACGTAGAGTAACCCAATTATGGCAGTCCGGTATGATTTGGGTCCGATTCACACACCTTCAGTTAGCCTGTGTACCAGCTACTAGGTTTATTCTGAAATCATAGGATCTGTGAACTAATGTGTGATTTTCAGCCTAACAAATTCCCATGTGTTTGGGATATAATTTATGCACTACGTCATATTATCATTAAGATCATTGTCGCGGCTGATAACTGTGACGTGTTTGACGAAGAGATGAGATTTTATGACAATTGATGTTTTGTGAATCAGGGTGTGAATAATTTAACAAATTTATAAAGGTGCTATTTTCAATGGGCTGAAAATCACACTTTAGTTCACAGACCCTATGGTTTTAAAAATAAACCTTGGGGCTGGTACGCAGGTTAACCTTCAGTCTGAAGAATATGCTTTATGCAATATGCATTTAGACCACACAAAGCTAGCGCAGAGAGGTACCCTGACATGATTGTCAAAATGCCTTTGTTTCTTTAGTGCTTGATGGTAGTAAAGTATTCAATGCAGCATTAGAAACACTCCAAGAAATAGCGATGGAATGGCTGGAAAAGCACAAAGAAATCATTTTACGTCCTTCAAAATTTCATGTCTCTGTGGAATCTATTAAAAATAAAAGAAGGAAAATGGAGGATCGTCATGTTCAATTACCAAATCTAGATGTATTACTTGATCCATCAAAGGTAGATTAGCTATGATGCAATGATTTTGCAACAATATAATAAGTCACATATTTCTGTTCTACACAAACATAAGACAATTAAATAGAAAATGTTGAGAGAGATGCCCACAATGACACAATGACAGTTATACTAAGGGACTGTTCTATATATCTGCTGCTATACGCAGATTTGACTGCTTTGTTATCAACTATTTTGGACAATCGACAATGGATTTTGTGAGCTCAAAGAATCAGATTATTTGATCAAAATTTTAGATAATATATTATGCAGAATCTGATATTTTATTTTCCAGATTGACCATTTTTCGATATGATCAGTTAAAAATGTTGAAATCATTCCAATTACTGATACACAGGGTCTAAAAAAGTAAAAAGTAATGTAGACGGTGTCGCCCTACCAAAGGCACCCATACCACTTCTCTATTTCTAGAGGAGTGGCTCTTTTCGCTAAGAGCAATGATTTTAAACGCTCTTTACTGATCTCAGCCGCAACACTGCAGATCAATTTCAACATATTTCATGGCAGATAGGTCTCGATTGTTAATGCGCAACGATGCGCCACAGCTACTCACAATGCAATTCCCTCTGGACCATCCCATCCGCCATCCTCAGATGATACTCATTGATGTTTCAGATAAAGTCAAGGCTGAGTTGACATTCGGGGGATTTGAACCACAGTCGATCAATTATGATCCGATTTGTAGTTCAGTTGCTCTGCCATCTGAGCTAATCCTCCTGTCTGACAATGTCAATCCACAGGGTCTGACAAAGTCCAGAAACTTGGAAACCTGATTTGCCGAAGGCTAACAAAATTCAGAAGGAAAAGGCAAAATGCTGAGAATATCAAGCTAAAATAATTATAAAAATTTAAAAAATATAGTTCAAT
This sequence comes from Haliclystus octoradiatus, assembly GCA_916610825.1. Lineage (NCBI taxonomy): Eukaryota > Metazoa > Cnidaria > Staurozoa > Stauromedusae > Haliclystidae > Haliclystus > Haliclystus octoradiatus. Next base: position 2,257,644 of record OU744450.1, read on the forward strand.
GTTGCGTTTTTATATCAGTAGAATTGCTTAAACGTTTATTTGAAAAGTTGAGGTTTGCAGAAGGTAAAACATTTTGTTGTACCCTGCTGATGCAGTGTAACCTCGTTACTATCACTGTCCTGCAGCAGCCAAAAATCGTGATAATGAGCGTGTTTTGATATTTAACTGGAGAGAAATATTTGAGTTTGGTAGAAACTAGTTCGGAAAAGTAAATGATATTAAGCTGGCCGTGATACTAACAGTAGTAATATTAACAGAGTTCCACTCAGGGTCCAATAAAAGTAGGAATCCTGGATTCCTAGATCCCGGAAGGTTAGAGCAAATTCAGAAGAAAATTGGTGTTTTTAATAATTTATTGATCATGCTTCAACAAAAAATTCAGAAAAAATGTTGAAATGCCTCTAGGATTCCAGAAGGCTGAAACTTTTGTCAAAGCCTGGTTACACTGTACCTAATCCAATCTGATGCAGACCTTTGATTTTAATGAAGTTTAATAGTTCTACATTTTTACAAACAGATATGAATGTTTCACTTGATCAAAATCAAGCAAATTATCAAATTTTTTGTTTCAGACTTCATCGTCATGTGCTTTCTTTGCTGTTTACGATGGCCATGGTGGTGTCGATGCAGCCAACTATGCTGCAAATCATTTACATGTTAAATTAGGGAGACACAAACTGTATGGATCAGATATGATGAATGCGTTAAAAACAACCATTTCACAAACTGATGAATCATTTATTGAAAAAGCGAAAGAAGAGGTAAGGTTCTCTGCAGATTTTTTTCCTTTTACTGTTAACTAGGAAGGTGAGTCATTTGCCTTCTCAGGTTTCCTGTTACTATTATGTACGTGCATTCTGTTTACAGGGGTAAGCAAGGAAGCTGTTTTGTCTAGTCAACTCGCTTACCCGAGTAGCTTGCCTCAAGCAGACCATGTTGTGTTGTACCTTTGACTTGTAAACAGAAATAAGACGACAGCTCTGATAGATGGATCAAGTTCTCAATTGTTTTGCACATTTCTGTCGCAAACATTTTTTATTCTCTATATGATTCGATTTCAATGTGTATCTTTAAAAGGGAATTATTTGCCATGACCTTTCCATAGACAACTATTTGTGTATTTGATCTAAAACTGCACATAAGCCATAACTGCCGTAGATTTGGTTATATGATTGTTGCTTGTGATTATGCATTTCAGAGATTGCGTTCAGGAACCACAGCTGTTGTAGTTACGATAACAGATACAAAGTTGTATGTAGCATGGCTTGGAGATTCTGAGGCAGTTCTTTGCAAAGGAGGAAAACATCGCTCGCTAATGGCCCCTCATAAACCTGAAAGAGAGGTGAGTGTTACAGTTGTTTATTTATTTATAATTGAAATATACATTTAGTCGTATTTTGTTGTTGTAGTATGGTGTAATTCAATTCAATTTTTTTTTAATTATACAGTGAAACCTGTATATAACAGCCAGCCACTAGATGTGAAAAAATTGACTACTATAGACAGGTGGCCTTTATATACAGGTTTGATTCAATAGAAAATACTATTTAGACATTGCTAGGGTGACCACTATAGACGGGTGGCCGCTGTATAGAGGTGACCGTTATAACAGGTTTGACTGTATATCCAAAACTGAAAGTTGTTTATATTAAAACCCAACCTATGGAACAATCAGTTAGGACAGGGATTCCACTATTCCGGATAGAAATTTTGTAAAGTATGTAAAATATTATTTTCTATTGAATCAAGCCTGTATATAAAGACCACATGTATATTGTGGTCAATTTATTTACCTATAATATATGGCTGTTGGATACAGGTTTCACTGCACTGCTTCTACATTGTTACACAATATCAATCAATAGTTAGGGCAATTAATGTCTAGCAGGATATCAGTGCTATCGACAAAATGCAATGAAAAAAACAGGAGCCACTACTTGCCGCAGGCAGGTTTCAAAACAGTTACAGTGTCTGCTTGCACTGTTCTCAAATTGTACATATTTCATTGTTTAGAGAAACTTAATTTGAATTAATGCCTTGCCTATTTGATACATTTAGAATATTCTCAAGATAATAAGTGTCCATTAGTACATGCACAATTAAATACACATACAGTGAAACCTGTGTATAACAGCCAGCCACTAGAGGTGAAAAAATTGACCACTATAGACAAGTGGGATATATGTACAGGTCTGATTCAATAGAAAATACTATTTTAGACATTACAAGAGTGACCACTATAGACAGGTGGTCGCTGTATAGAGGTGACCGCTATAACAGGTTTGACTGTATGGAAAAGCCGTACAATGCACAATTTCAGATGTCTACAACATATATTTACGCCTGCAACCTTTGTAATTTGTTTTCAGTCATTTACGCAATAGCTACTCAATATAGCACATTAGTATTAACACATTACTGATAAAGGCACCTATTAGTAAGAATAAAACTAATTATAGGCTACCTAGAATATGAACAGTTATCAAAACCTTACACATGTTTTGAATACAGTGAAACCTGTATATAACAGCCAGCTATGAGAGGTAGATACATTGACATATGCAGGTGGCCGTTATACAGGAATAATTTTATAGACAATATAATTTTAGACATTGCAAGAGTTACCACTATAGACTGGTTGCCGCTCTTTAGAGCTGATTGTTAACATAGGTTTGACTGTATTGTAATTTGTAGGATGAACGCAAACGGATTGACGAGTTAGGTGGCTGTGTAGTTTGGTTCGGTGGATGGAGGGTCAACGGATGTTTATCCGTCTCTCGTGCTATTGGAGATTACGAGCAGAAGCCTTTCATATCAGGAAATCCTGATGTGGCAGAATTTGATCTTGAAGGTGAGCAAAACCATTACCATCATCATTATCTTTATTTATTTTAACTCGTATCTGGGTATTAATAGTATTGTGTATTTGCAAATAGATTATTTGTATATTTGTGGTCTGTCCTCAACTTATGTACATCTCGCTGGTGAAATAATACAGATAATCCGTTGTTGGGAAATTATGCAAATAATTGTGTCCAGATATCTCAAGGTTATCTATTGTACAGTAACATACTTGTGGTAAATAGTATGATTTTCTGGCGTTGTTAAAAGTTGTTAAACTTCTTTTGACGCTGTACTTCATTGTATTAACAAATTTAGAGATTTTTACAATATCATAGATTGATGTCCTAGCGGACAGTACTGGACCTACACTCATTGCTAGTTCTACTATACTCTGCATAAATACTTTATACAGTTACGATTACAAAGTACAGTTTTTCAATCAACAGATACTTCTGTATACAGTGTACATTTCGGATAAATGAAATTCCCACTTATCTGCATGCAGCCTTGCATTGAAAACCTCTAAAATATTATAGAGTCATATGTCCTTATATATACAATAAATCCTAGCGTCACAGCCATTTCAAAATACAGCACTGTCAGGGTTATTGATCTTTAAATAATTCTTGAAAATTGAATCATTCTGCACCTGTTAGAAAGCTCTATTGTATGTGAAATGTCAATAATATTGTACGTATTATTGTTAACTTATTCCTGTGATAAATTCACATCAAATTAAGCATATCATTTCTGTTTTATTAACTTAAGGTGACGAAGATTTCTTGATTCTGGGTTGCGATGGTCTTTGGGATGTTATTAACGAAGAAGAGAGTGTTGCTATGATACAGCAATACCTAAATAATGGTAACGACAAAATAAATGCTGCAAAATACCTAGTCAATGAAGCTAAAAATAGAGCTTCAATGGACAATATCACAGTGATTGTAGTATTTTTTGAAAATACAACAACTAATTCTAATAAAATTACCTCATGTGAATCTAGCAAAAACGATACCCCTTGTGATAATAATGATACCAACACCTCATGTGAATTTAGTAACACTAATACAAATACTTCCAATGATATTAATACTGATAAAGTAAACCTTTCCTGTGAGATCAGTAACACTGATATCAACACTCCTTGTGAAAATAGCGACGTTGAAGAAAATCATTCTAAGACTACTTTGACAAGTGATAATACTATTTTAAATTCTGAAAAATCTTAAATTCTAATTAACAATTTTTATAACCATACAACAACACATTTGTAAATACTAATTTTAATGTAATTTTTATTATTCAATACAATTCGATATATTTTACAGTGTACAATACATTTATTATTGTTTAACGTTTTTATGTGTAATATACGCTCAGCTACCTACTATTATATGATATCATGGTTATATATATATACTGTAAACAAATATAGTCTCACGTTTGAATATATAAGAATCATTTTGAAAATATGAGGATTGTGTTTTGTCGATTGTTTTTGTACCGATATGTATTACATAGATTAATATAAATGTAATTATGAGGTAAACACATGTAGTCATGTATGTGTGAGTGCTCAATGTTTGTTAAGACAGAGCATAATATAGAATTGGAACAAAGATGAGGCAAAAGCCTTTCCCGTTACTCGGAGTTTCATGCGTTTATTTTGCGAAAACCGTCTGATGATCGCAACATAAACGCGTGAAACTAAGAGCAACGGAAAAGACTTTTGCCTCATCTCAGTTTCAATTAAAAAAATAAGCTATTATCTAGATATTATAAAAATAGTGGGATTTTTTTACTAGTTCCTTCTAGATAACTGATGATGTGAAGTTGTCCACCCTTGCGTATACTCAATGAATAATATCTTCTTCTATAAATATTCTCATTTATTTTTCAAACTTTATGGAAATTGTTCTTTAAACTTTTCAAAAACTTCTCGGGAGTTGCAAAGCAAAGGACTGAAGAGCAAATCATTCAATATATAATAGGAATCCTAAAAGTCAAAAACCTTTATCAATGCTTTCTTTTTGTTTAATAATTATTTACTATTCAACAAAATCTTCGTGTTTTTATAATGAAAATTTAATCAAATTTTACTTTTAATTCTCCACAAATTTGACATGTTGAAGCGTGTTGTACAAATGCATAAAATACCTTCCTTAATCTATTAATACTATTTTCTGTTTCATCAATTTTACTTTTCAAATTTAAATTTACATCTTCCAGTTTCTGCATTTTCTCTCTCCTAAAAGATAAAGGATAAATCTAATTTAATCAAGCAGGGAGATGCAGCATAGGACTTTGCACTGTAGGTATAGTACAATGTTATAGATGTGTAGGCAAGCTAATTATCAATAAACGGAAATATTGCAGAAAATAATTATGGTACAGGAAATTTTTAAATTCACTTTATTATTATTATATCACATCCAATCGTATAATTATACATGGTATCGTCGGGATTATTGTGGAAGTCTTTATTATTTAATGGAACATATAAAAAAAACTAGATCAATAATTTGACAAATTCAAAAGCAGACATAGGGTAGATAGGCGGATTTATGAATTCATAATTTTGGTTTAAATAATAATTGAATTTTTACCTTTTTTGTCGATATTTTCTGCTACTAATAACATTTCGTGCTCTTCTCGTTTCCGTATCCACTTTTCCGCCTTTTCTGCTATATATTGTCTGATCCATACTGTCAACACTTGTGTTCATTTCACATCGTTGATCAATTATCGTTTGACATTCATCGCTTTCATGTGATAAAACAGTTCCGAAATACTGAAATAAAAATAATTATCAATTAAACCATTCATATAGATTAGACATTGACAAAAATTATGTATGCTTATTCCTGTATAAAATACCTACTTCTGAGCTATTTAAAATTAGTGAAATGTCAATTTCTCCATTCCTGTGATCAATTTCCATGTTTGAGCCTTCAAAATTTTACATGAATAAAAAAATAATCAATTTCACCCAAAAAATCGAAGCCTTTGCAGATGAACAGTATCTATGGTAACCGTCAATCAAACTACCAAGAACATGTCCATCAAATTCTACTGCATATTTTCAAAATACATTGCACATTCAAGAGTTTTCACGTGCTCCGTAATTAATATAAGGAAAATTTCAATAAAATGATTTCGTCGAATATATTCTACTTACGAATTTCATGAATAAGATCATCTATATCTATGACAGATAAACCTAGAACTGTTGATTATTGATGGTATTATAGGAGTTTTACTTACTAATACGTGCTATAGCGTAAACTAGAAAAGCTCCTTTTTCGGACCGTCAGACCAATACAGTGCCACGTCAGTACTATAGTATTGTATGGCAGTAATAGTATATAGAGTAAACGGGACCTACAGAATTAATTCCGAGGTGTATTTTTCCATAATGTTTGATATATGATGGGTTCAAAAATATAGGCGCTGATTGATTCTACAGTAGATAGATAACTCCCATGATATAATGGGCAAGTTAAAACATAAATTTTTATACTATATAAACTAAGGTGAAGGATAATACAACTATGCTTTCTAAGTTTCTAGGAATGGTGTTTTACACTAGTTTTAGCGGATAGTGTCAAAGAATTATCACATTCTATTGAGATTGTGAAACAATAGTTTTATTTATTATTATTATTTCAACATTTACATTATACAGCTTTCATTATTTTATTATTATAAACTATATTAAATATATATAATATGGAATACAAAATTAAACAATTTTTATATGTATCAAATTCAAAGCTGAGATTAAGTTTACAACTTTTAAAAATAAAAAATAATTAAAATACATTTTCTAATTAAGTTACTAATTTTCCAAACAAACTTTTTTACAACTCAATCAAAATCGAATGTAGTCATATACAGCCTCGACTTTGTTTCTTGATACCTGGAATATATAATAATTCAACATAAGTTATAATTTGATGCAAACCCAAGCTGTCACAAAGTGGGATGCTGGGATTGCGGTTACGGAAAGGCCAGCACATAATGAGAAGGTTTTCAATTACAGTCAAACCTGTTATAACGGTCACCTCTATACAACCGGCCATCTGTTTATGGTGGTCACTCTTGCAATGTATTAAATGGTATTTTCTATTGAATCAAACCTGTATATAAAGGACATCTGTTTATAGTGGTTAATTTATCTACCTCTCGTGGCTGGCCGTTATATACAGGTTTCACTGTATCAAGATTATTTTTCTATTTAAAATGAAATATAAATTTAACAGTATGAAATTATGATTGCTGAATTTCATATTTTCTGTTTACTGTGTTTAAGACGTTATTTCAGTCGATCTTCAAAATATTTTAATGAATTTGTCATTTTTTTTAACAAAGCAGCAGAGTGTAGCAATACAATTATCACTGTAATCCTTTACTTGGTACTGCTTACCTGGTTTTGTTTGCCGTTGATAATATCATGGACATGCTCCGAGTACATCCTACCGTCAATAACATTATTTTGATCAAACCCTGCATCCCAAAGCATAAATCCAGCAAAACTTTGAAATCCTTTAACACGCTAGAATGTGAAGTGAATATAGGTCAATGAAGACCTTCGCAAGCATTGAGATAATGCAGTCAAATTGTACATTCAGTCATGTACTCAATGAATCTAAATTTTAGTACCGTTCCCTACAATGGCATCAAAACCATGAAAAAAGCATGAAATTTCATGGTGTTTTCATGGCATTTTAATATTGTGAATATGGATGTTTTCATGATTTCCAAACTTTTCACTGCTTCTCAAAATTTACTGCAATTAAGTACTTGGGATTTGGCGTTATGTTTGGGCCTACAAGCCTTACTTACTTACAGGGGCGGATTAGCTCAAATGGCAGATCAACCGAACCTCAGATCGGATCATATCTGATCGACTGTGGTTCAAATCCACTGAAGGTCAACTCAGCCTTGACGTTATCTGAAACATCAAATGAGTACCATCTGAGGATGGCGGATGGAATGGTCCAGAGGGAATTGCATTGTGAGCAGCTGCGGTGCATCATTGACAATTGAGACCTATCTGCCATGAAATCTGTTGAAATTGATCTGTAGTGTTGCGGCTGAGATCAAGAAAGAGCGTTTAAAATCATTTCTCTCAGCGAAAAAAGCCTCTCATCTAGAAATAGAGGAGTGGTACGGGTGCCTTCGGTAGGGCGACACCGTCCACACAGGCTACGGGTGCCTTCGGTAGGGCGACACCGTCTACATTACTTTACTTTACAAGCCTTACTAAGGTTTCATATAAATTTCAACTCTCAGTAGAAGTCAACATCGATCCCATCAGGACCAATAATTCTTTGAATTGGATTCGAACTAGAATATCCGAGTTACCTAGTCTCGGCAGTAGCTGTGCACCAAGGTCGGCGAGGGTCTAGGTTACAAATTAGTAGATAAACACGACAGGGTTGAATCACATGGTATTAGCCCTAGCATCCTAACTGATCTAGGGTTGAGTGAAATATGCGATCGAATTTAAAGTCCCAACAAACTAGCGTGTGACATCAGAAAGGATCAATGTTGACTACCGGTATGAACTCATACCGACTCTCAGTTAAGAATGGTTAATATATTGTCCTGAAAATGTACAATCTAGCTACATGTCGCAGCAACTCAAAATATTGAAAAATTACGAAAAAGTTGAGGCAACTTTACATCTAATGTATAAATAATAATTTAAGGAGGCTTATTTTAATTTATTTAAACAGGAGTCTGACTTAAATATAAATAAGTCCACAAGTAGACTAATACTCAATAGCTTGCTTTTCCTAATGGGTAGAACCTTTGCGAGGTCCGCCTATAGGCCTACTAGGCCTATACATAGCACTATCACAATGTCTCTACTTACGTTAAACAGATTTTCAAGTGCAGTGACATTTTGATAATATTTCGCTCCACTTGCTGTTCCAGTTGCAGCATTAGGACCAGATGGAAGTCCAATGAAAAGTTTTGGACCAGACCCATGATACTGTGTAACATTCTCAGAATAAGATGCCCATTGTTGAAAGTTAACTAGAAATTCTTGTTGACCATGAGGATAGCAATAATTATTGTAATATTGAATAAAAATATAATCGAAATACTGTCCACTGTCAGTCAATGCTGTGTGAATTGGACTTCCAGCGGGACTGTCAGGACCAAGATGAGCGTCAGGGTAGACACATTGGGGTGCGGCAGTTACCAAGTATTCTCTTGCTGGGTCTTCTTTCATGTAACCACGTATCAATTTGACAAAATATGCATAGCCAGCGGCAGATGATGCTTCAATATCAAGATCAATACCATCGAGAACAGCCCTAAAAATTGAGGATAAATACATTGTTTTATTCAATAATGCCCCAAAGGGTGGCCACTCACAAAGAGTGTCCGCTATGACGAGTTTGACTGTATATAATAAAATAAAATTATCAAAGGAAAGTAAGTTAAATTTCTTTCATGTGTATTGATTATTTGAGATATATAGACATTAGATTTATCAGGCTGGTACGAAAGAATAACAGAAAATTGTGAAGAAGTCTTTGAGGTGTAACTTTTGGGCTGGTCGTGAGTCGTGACAGTGTGAGAATGCTCTTGAGACTGTGTGTATCACAATAAAATTGTGAGAAATGAAGTGCCTACTCAAAATAAGTTTTTTAGTGACCTAACGTTAGATTACCGGTAGTTTGCAAGAGGACAATCCTCATCTTTTGTTGATAAGAAAGGATTTTGCTAAGAAATCTGCCTATATCAACTCACAGTGTATTGTGGTAAGCAAGGTCTATGTATATTTGCTAGTACAAAAAGGGTAATAACTATATTATATAGTAAAACCTCCCATAGTTGGAACCTGCCTAACAGTGACCACCTGTATATAGCAGCTCCTTCCGTATAATATACGAAAAGAAGCCATTCTTGGATTGCCTTGACTTGATAAGTTATGACAAGACCATGTCTTGGGTTACTTATCGGGAAAGCTACATAATATATTTGTTCATTGATTAAATGTGATCTAAACATTAAATCTATCAAGCTAGTACGAAAGAATCTTAGCAAATTGTGAGAAAGTATATTTATAACTTTTGGACTGATTGTGAGAGTGTGAGATTGCTCTTAAAACGGTGTGTATCACAATGAACTTGTGACAGTCGAGAAGCCTGATTTTGTAGAATAATTATGTACTGTAGGCTACTTAACTAATGTAAGTCTACAGTAGGCTACTTACTTTCCAAAAGGGCGTAGATTCAAGAGTTTGGAACCCCCGAGGAACAAGTTCCATACACGGTAAGCTAAGATATTTGGTTGGGTTGCATTTGCGAATCCATACAAGCCAGCAGCACCTCCAAGTGACATCAACACTTTTTTACCATTCTTTTGACATAGTCCAATAGCTTCTTCAATTTTAGGACAACGTAACAAGAATGGGTATTCAGGGCCAACCCCTTCTGAGCAATGATACGCAAAATTCAAATCTGGCATAGAGTCTGAAATAAAACAATCCAAAAGGGTTTTGAGCGAGTTTGCGCTTTCTTAGTGCTATAGGAACTCACTGGATAGTGAATTTGCTTAATGCACAACCTTTTGTAATTTCACAAAATTTCATCCATACATTGCACAGCGGATCATGTCAGGTAAGTCTGGGTTCATCCTGATAGGGTAATTTGACAATACAACATGTTAATTTAATTTTTATTCATTTTTTTCTAGATGTTGTAGAGTTACTTTGAAATAATACTCATTATCACAGATGCCTCCATAGTGAAATTCATGCAGGCCTACCGTAACGCCGGATATATCGGGCATAAGCAGACGGCTAGTTATTCAAAAGAATGCATAATTTGAGAATGCATCTTGAACTTTTCTATAGTTTTCAACTAATTGTTGGTGAATCTTTAATGAGACTGGAAGTGACGATAAATTGGCGTAGAAAATATCTTGAATTCTATGTACAAGGATTCCACTATTGGAGCGGCCTATTTAATACAGGCGTGGCACCAGGATTTTCCCGACGAGGGGGCTGGCATCCTCGACAGAGGGGCTATGCCAAATTTCCATGTTACATAGAAACAATTTGGCAATAGTCTCTAATACTGGAATGGAGCTAATTCCTATTGCTTTTTACGAAATATGTTGACAAAAATTCCCCGACAGGAAATTTAGTCTTCTCCGACGTGAGGGCTGTAGCCCCCTGCCCCCCTCTGGTGCCACCCCTGATTAGATACATGTGCCAAGTTTAACCAAGGCCTAGCTATTTGAGAATTTATGGAAAATATTGTATTACGTAACGCGGAGAGATCAGACACTCTGGTCTAAATAACTTGATGTATGTTTCTACAGAAGTAAGCATCTTAATAGGTAGGTAGTCACATCACATGACTAGATGGAAAAAGAACACAAAAAGTATAAACTTCTCAATCAAAACAATAAAAATTAACTAACCCTTGTTTCTTGAATCAAAGAACAAATCCATAAATGATAAATTAATGATATCATATTTGGAACTATTGCAGAAGAAACTCAATGGCTTTTCATAATTTTCTTTTGAGACGGAAGAACCGACACCATTTTGTCCCCAATATGAAGCAATCAACGGTCCACAATGACAGTAGCCTACAAAAACATGTCAGCATTTGAAATGAAAAATATATTACTGAACACTTTTATTAGATATGAACAAATGTGACTGGTCTACATATAATAAACTTCAAACTTATAATAATGTATTTATTTTAAAGATAGTGTACATAATAATCTAACAGACCAGGAAATAATGAAAATTAACAAATCAAAATCTACAAAATTCCTCACCGATAGTTGCAAACAAAAACACAGTAATGGCGAGCTTCATTATCAACAGAAATAAAAGAAAATGTCAAAACCAATGGAATTTATAGATACTGCAAGTCGATGACTGAGAAAAGACGTTAATGCTTGCTTAACAGTCCAAGTTTGGTTTGGTAAGAATTAAAATTTACTACTGAAATTCTAAACTGCCGCCATCATACTGATCACATGAACACACATGACAAACTCGTGACCAAAATATGGATGGATGATCAGCCAAAAGGGCGTGGTGATTCCAAGAATTTGGCACTGCTATCTATATACAAAACAACACCAAAACAAACAAGGACTGTGCGAGGATGAAGAATTCAAAACAAACAAAATTGATCTATAATAACATTTTGAGGACTTCTATATTACGGCAGAAAACATTACTACAGAAATAATTTTATCTGGTAGAATTCGAGTAAATACAGCATTTTTTTATCTAAGCTTGAAGAGGAATCATTTGCTGATGTTACACAAAATAGAATTTGCCATAGTTTATGTTTCATAATATAACAATTTTAACGTATATTGTATAACTTCAAGTTATACAATATACAAGGAGTGAAGGAGCTATAGATGGAAAAGATAGGATAAGATAAAAACAATTAAACTGAACAGAGAAATGCAAATCTTGTTAAAGTGTGTTAAAGCTGAACACGCTTATATTGTTGTATAAAAATACATGGATTATGTTAATTCAATCTTAAAATAGTATTATATGTACATAATTCCAACATTAAAATTCAAGAATTTAATTAAGATTAAAAGATTTACAAGTAAAGAAAATAGCTAATTTATGTTTAATGAAAGGGATGCATAAAATTACACATAGCGCCCTGTAACATGTAATATGTAATATATTATTAGGCATTATCACAATACTTCACGCATCTAACAGAGCATTGTTTATATCCATTGACACAAAATATTGCTAATTTGTATTTTTGTCTATCTCCATTTTAGAACCTGTCTTAATTAGAGATATGTTGATGAATGAAAAATGGTGCAATTAGGGATCCAATTGGTATCGTATCGGAGCAGCACCAGACCAATGCAATGAGTTCAGGTATGAGCAGTTGTAGCCTACACATGCAATTCCTTGAATTTGCTATCTCAACATCATTGGTAAATTGTCTGGTGAAAAACTCTCGCATGGGATGGCATTCTAAAAATAATCCACAAAATAATCAACGTGGTATAACAAAAATAAGGATCCTGGGGATTTGTTGGAATATTTGCTCCGGCAAATATTCAGAAGGAATAGGAAATTGAAAATTTTATGGCTAATAGGCCAAACTTCGGACACTGGTGATCAGAATAAATTTATTGAATATAGTCAAAACTTTAATAGTGGCACCCTCATACAAGGGTCACCTGTCTACAGTGGTCACTGATAAATTGAGACGATTTATTGGTTGGTTAGCATAGACTAATGCACTCAATATATTGTCCTTGGAAAAACGTTTGGAGAATAGCTGCTGGGTCAATTTGCGAGAAACTCTCCCTTGACATTGTACAAGACGACAGCCATAAGCTGCACAGTTTATTACAATTAGGCATTAACATTAAGGAACAATAACACAGTTAATACCAGAAAGAAGCCCTTTTTCAATTATCAAAGTGTAACACCAAGAGACATTCTCAGACCTTTATTGTTTGCCGGAGATCCAATTATGTAGCAAAATAATTCAATTGCACATAAATATAGCCTATTATGAACAAGGTTTAGTTTTTAAAAAACGTATATTTTATCCTCAATCCTTTGTATCGATTTTAATAGTAGGCTAATTTTAATCCTGATAATGTAAATATTAAATAAACGTAAATAAAATTGTAATTAAGCCTTACGGCTGCGAAAATTTCACTTAATAAACAATCTATCCAATGACAATCTACTTTCAAAATGTTGCATGCTAAATTCAGACGTGAAAGAATGCAGCCTAAAATTTTGAAAATAGACTGAACATAATTTGGTTAATGATAATTCCTGATTGAATTTCAATAATGAAAAGACAACTTTATTTAGGACGTCATTCTAAAATCAGTCAAAAGACTGAACAATTCCATGCCTGTAATTATTTGCTAACCTGGAATTTCTGTTTCAGAGCTCTACTGAGAAGCGGTGTAAATCCTTCTCCACAGTCTTGTTGTTTTCTGCAGAATGGAGTACCCCCAGGGCTCTTAGCAACTCCAGTGTTTTTAAGATGATTTCGAAAGTCCAGTTTGGGACTTGGTGTGCTGGAAAAAGAAACCAAATTGAGTCAGAATCATTATAATAGTGTAGGCTATTAATTGAAAATAAAAACAGGAAGTTAAAACAAAAGAACGCTTTCTAATGATGGAATTAAGAAATATAGGCTATATTGAATTGTTTTTTAATAATTTTGGTGTGCGATCGATCGCATGTGTCTAGGACTGTGCCTACTATCGCACACCTTATAATATCAAGCCATGATTCTAATTAACATACAGAATCCACACACCAGCATACCTTGATTGTGGTTGGTTTTCGTCTAACTCCGAGGCTTTCCTTCTTCCCAAACGATTCAAGTAGATTCCAGTTTTACTTGTCGATTTTTTAAAAGGAGTGCTCGTTTTCTTCAATTTTATTGATCGCAATTGCCCCAAGTCTATTAATGGCATACACGATTTTCCATTCCCATTATTATCAATAGGCCTAGTACTGTTGATTAATGACGCTGATCTAGCTGCCGGATCTGCTTTTCTTAATTTAACCTGTTTCAGTACATCAAGAGTAATTGGTCCAACGGTCGATTGATTCCTGTTGAGCTGATCTTTCTGCAAAGTGAAAAGTAGATGTTATCATCAAATTCAAGAAGATTAAAATGAAATCAAATACAACCTGAAACGTTATTCCACCTTTCATCAGATATCTCCAAACGTTTTTGAAACTAATATAAATAATGTAGATAAAATAATGTAAAATGATGTAGGCCCAAGACCTTGTAATGTGTATAAATTAGGCCTACATTATTAATTACAAGAGTCCAAAAAATTACATTAGTTAAATTTTTCTAATAGATACTAGATCTGAGCTTACCTGAGCTACAGGTTTGTTTGACGATACGATGCGCTGTCTTTTAAATGCATTAAATGGAGGAGGGGGTGGTGGAGCCATTGGTGGAGGTGGGGGAGGAGGGGGTGGCATCGAAGGGGGAATTGGAACTGCTTGAGATAAAGATAAAGAATGATTTGGAGCCGCAATGGTTTGATGATGCACCTGAAATAACAAAATGTTGGCTGGATGTTTATATAAGGTAATGAGGCTAAACAGATAAAAACATTTATCAGAAGTCTGTAAGCTATGAACAAATGACTTTCTTCTGTGCCTCAAGGAACTCAACCTAAGTGTTTACGTGAGCCCATTTTATTTAACAGAATAAAATAATATGATTTTTGTTTAGGCTACAGACTACAATCAAAATAATTAGAGAATAGAAAAAATTTGTCCTTGTAGATTTGTAAACTAACATTTACATATTGTGAACTTGTGTGCCTGAAAATTTTCAGTTCAATGAGCCTGCAAATAGATTTAGCATTGTTTTCTTCCTCTCTGCATTTTTATTTGTGATAGGAATATATTTCTGCACATTTTCCTTAAATTGGTACTGAAACTTTTTAAAAATTCAAAATATTATCTGCTCATTAGCGCTGTGATGCAGTTAGGGCATTGGCTGACAGTTGATGTCAATTTTTGAGAATTGGCCTAGGCCGACACATTTGTAATTTATTCAACGAAGTGTTTATTTGACCGGCAGTCGCAGCCATTATGGATCCAACTGCGCGTGCGCTGACAGTCAATTATGTCATTCACTCGATCACGTGTTTCACTCGTCCCAGTATTAGGGTTAGGTTTAGGGTCTGATCACGTGATCCACCCGTTTAGTGTTAGGGTTGTTGCATATGATAGATATAGACACTATATTAATACACGTCTGTTGTAGTTGAACTCAATATCTAATAAGCCTGACGCATGCGTAGTCAGATACATCATCTCCCTTTTTAAGACGTTAATAGTAAAGTTAAATGAAATGCAATGTTACTAAATATGGTTATAATAAAATGAATGATGGTAACAGTAAATGTTAAACTGGAAGATGACTGCTAATGCCAGTACTAATCATAGTAAGTAAGTAATACTATTATATCTATTATCTATGAACTCTTTTCTTTTGTAGAGTCATTATATCTATTATGAATTATGGATAAACTCTTTTCTTTTGTAGAATACAATATATGAAATCTAATAATAGTAGATATATCTTGATGGTATAAAACTATTTGCTTGGATTAGTTGTCTTTTATAGTAGTAAGATTAATGAGTAAGTATTTTGGGTAATATATTTGCGTAGCATAGTTATGATAATGATAATGTTCATTCCATTGACGGGCTTGAGTTTGCGTATCGACGTGGAGGATTGTGAACGCGTCGTGGTCTGCTTTGAGGGGACATAGAAGGAAGTACCTCAGTTGTAAAAGATCGTTCTTCGGGTTCTGTCATCTGTATCGGTCGTAAAAACCGTCTATTGCGGCGTAATGATGATCCGGAGTCTAATAGAATTTCATAATCACGGTCGCGCAATATCTTTGTGACTTTTCCACGATGGTGCCATCTTTTTGTAGAAGTATCTTGCAGTAATATTTTATCTCCTACATGGAGAACGGGTAACATCTTTGACGTTTTGTCATAGTCGATTTTGGTTTTTTCGAGGTGTTGCTTTGCCTTTATAGCGGAGGATGATACTGATGACTCCCATTGCGGTAGAAATGACGAATAATGGGCTGGAACCCGACTGCGAATGGAGTTGCCAAATACGAGTTGCGCAGGCGATTTACCATGAAAAGAAGGAGTGTTTCGCAATTCTAATAATCCTTCGTAGAAGTCTTCAGTATGAATAATACCGTTTTTGCAAGTTTTCATAATGAGATATTTCGTTTTCTTCACATTTATCTCGGCATGACCATTTGATTGTGGGTAATGCGGAGAAGATGGTGAGTGTTGAATGCCCCATTTCTTGCAGAAATTAGCGAATTCATAGCTTGTGAATTGAGGCCCCCCATCTGATCGAAGGCGAACAGGAATGCCAGTGTTAGCAAATAGCTGCATTAATGCCAGACACAATGGTGAAGTCGTAGTATCTTTGCCGAACTTTACTACACTTGGCCACCCAGAATAACGATCTACATACACCAGAAAATGCTGACCTTGAACTTCGAAGAAGTCGGCTGAAGATGACTCAAAAATGCGAGTTGGTAGCTCATCTTCTTTGTATGGCTCCTTTACCTGACTTGGGAGTAATTGCTGACAAGCTGTACATGATTGAATAATTCGATCAATGTCATTTGATATTTTTGGCCACCAAACAGTTTGACGTGCCCGTTGTTTAGTGCGAGTAATCCCTTGATGGGATGAATGCAGTCTTGACAGTATGTCAGAGCGACAGCAGGAAGGGATAACAATTTGCGAACCACGCAATACAAGTCCATTTTCAATTGAGAGTTCATGATGGATTTTGTGAAATGGTTGTAGGCTCGTTGGAAGAGCATTGGCATGTTTAGGAAAACCATTTGTGATCAGATTTTTAAGTGATGAATAGTCAGTATCATTCTTGGCTTTATCTTGAAGAGACTCTAGAGTGCGATCAGGCCAAGGTGATGTTTGGTGTGACGTGGAATTAACAAATGAGGTCATCATTGCTTCGATTTGAAGATTACATTCTTCTGCCAATTCATCTCCTGGTTGAGGCTGAGAAATTGGTGACCTAGAAAGGGCGTCTGCTATATGGTGGTCTTTTCCTTTGGTCCACTCAGTCTTGAAACTGAATGGAGATAATTTGTATAGAAGTCGTTGTAGTCGAGGATTGTCTGTATCCGTGATTGAATAACTGTTCAAAATTGGAAGAAGTGGCTTATGATCCGTCACGACGGTGAAATTCGATTGACCCTGTAGATACAGACGACATTTAAGAGCTGCCCATGAGACTGCCAGACATTCTAGCTCAATGGTGGCGTATCGCTTCTCAGCATCACTTAGGAAACGAGATCCGCATTCTAAAAGTCGCCATTGACCATTCTGTCGTTGTAGCAGGGCGTATCCCAAACCATGAAGTCTAGAAGCATCAGTCTGCAGAACTAATGGAAGATCTTGTTGATAAAACGATAAAATTGGAGGCTTTTGAATACTCTTTGACTGCTTGGAAAGCCGTATCGTGAATTGGCAGCCACTGGAATACATTAGTTGACTTAAGTAAAGGTCTCATTGGCTCTTTGAGAGCAGCTATGGATGGACAGAAGTTCGACAATTGTTCAACCAACCCAAAAAACGATCTCAGTTCTGTCAAGTTTAATGGGGTTGGGAAATCAGTTATAGCTTTGATTCTTTCTGTACTTGGTGTAATGCCTGAATGACTTATGTTATAGCCGACATACTTGACCGACGACTGTGCGAATATAAATTTGGTAGGATTCAAAGTGATGCCATGATGACGGCATTGCTGTAACAAAGATTGCATGTGCTCAACATGATCCCCGAATGATGTATCATACAACAGTATGTCGTCAACCACTTTGCATGTTCGTGGTATTCCTTTCAGTGCCTGATCACCACGAAGGTTGTATTCGTCCCCACTGCTGATCAAACCCATGGTGGCACGTAAATATTTATATCTACCCCAAGGGGTTATAAATGTTGTTAGGGATTGACTAGACTCTTCCAAGGGGACTTGCCAGTACCCACTAGTTGCATCAAGTGTGGAAAAGTAAGTAGCTTCTTGGTCTATTGTAGCTATGGCTTCTTTGGGTGTAACTAAAGGGTACACAGGACGTTTGATATTTTGATTGAGAGCCCTCATATCCCCTACTATGCGCAGGTCACCATTTGATTTGGTTGTGATATGCATAGGGGAGCACCAATCCGTGGGTTCAGATACAGGGCAAATAATCCCTTTTTGTACCATAGAATTCAAAGTTTCTTGAGCTTTGACATGCCATGCGAATGGTAATGATCTGGCTGCTCGGACATGAACAGGCTTAGCATCAGGTTTTAATTGTATTTTCATTGGTTGTGTATTCATAGGCTTCAAATGTTCAGTTGAGTCAAAAACATCGTGAAAGTCATTCAATAGTTGTTGTCGTATCGTGTTTATTTCTGTAGCAGTAGGTGGTACTGATATGTTTTGCTGTACGGTATTAACAGTTGTGGTCATGCTTTGTTGAGGATAATTTGGAGGTAATATTCCTAGATCTAAGGAAGCATACCAGCTAAGTAGCATACCCTCGAGTTCATAAAATACTTTAATGGTTTCAGCTGTGTTTTTACGTCCGTGGGAAATTGTAGACTCAAAAGTGCCTATGCACTGAAGAGGTTGACCGTTGGCAGCTTTAATCGTTGGTCCCTTGTATTTCTTTAGGTCAGAATGTTTAATACCCATACGCTGTGCATTCCGCCATCCCAGACATGTAGCTTCAGCCCCAGAATCAGGAAGACAGATCATTGTCTTAGTAACCGTCTGATTAGGAATAGTAATTTTACATTCAATCCGTGGGGCTTTACGGCCAGAGCTTAATGCCATGACTATTGTATTTACGTCATCTGGTCTGTTAGTAGTGCTTTGTTCGTCAAGTGAATTAACTGCTTTTGGCTGTCGGCAAACTTTTGAAAAATGATTTGATGTTGTACAATTCCGACATTGTTTTCCCCAAGCCGGGCATTGCGTGGGGCGATGTGTGCACTTCCCCCCGCATCCAGGGCATGTTTTGTTGTTGCTACGCGGGACATCCGATCGTCTAGGCTTTGTGCTCGCTGCATTAACAACAACCTGAGACCCTATTGTCAATTGTTCAGAGTCATTTGTTGACGCTTGAAATGTCTCGCATAAGTCAATACAAGTAGTTAGTGACGTGAGTTTTTTCTCAAGTAGGCGTTTACGCAATTCACGATCATTAACACCTCTAATTATGGTCGTTATGAAACGATCGTCCCGACTACACAAACAAAAATCACAGTTGTTTGCTAAAGCGTACAACGAAACTAAATAGGCGTGAAATGACTCACCCTCCTGTTGTCGACGGTCTTGAAATTCTACACGATCACGTATTATATTTCTTTGACTTCTGAGCCAGTCTTTGATTCTTAATAATATTTCATCCATGGAAAGTTCTGTGGTGTTGTTTATACCAAGACGAGTCTCCAGTGTAATGAGCATATCGTGCGAAAGGAATGTTCGCAAAGCAGTCACTTGTCTTGCACGTGGGAAAACTGTAATGCCGGATAATTCCGCGTAATCTCTCCAATGTTGTGACCAGGCAGAGAAATCAGATAAGGATACAGTTGTTTCCAATTTTGCTGGTGCATTGGCACCCTTTAATGTCATATTATACACTGATGTTCGACTGCTGATAGGCATACTTTCATCCTGTTGTTTTGTATTATCATGATTTGTCGATAGTGATAAATCAGCGGTTTGACTCACGGATACAACCGGTGTCTTGTTCTGTTGTAAATATTGTTCGAGGCGTGTGTTTTGAGCCTGTTGTTGGTTGTCTAATTTAGACAATCTAGCGGTATACTCGCTGTCTCTCTTTTCTTGTTGTTGAATAGAGTTATTTTGCTGTTCGGCCATTCTCTGCATCATATTCATCAAATTGTCCATTGACACGATTGATTCTCCTGGATTGATAGAAGGCATAGGTAGTGCAGCGTGGCTGCTGCGCGTTGTGGGTTTCTCGGCCATCGTGCGATGTGAAGTTGTAATCACAATTAGGATAGCTTTATGTATGTATATACAGTATGTTTATATTACGAGCTGGATCCTGTCAACTGCGCCATGTTGCATATGATAGATATAGACACTATATTAATACACGTCTGTTGTAGTTGAACTCAATATCTAATAAGCCTGACGCATGCGTAGTCAGATACATCAAGGGTTAGGGTCAAGTCACGTGATAACCACTCGGCCGAGTATAAATTCATTTCTGTTTCATTGGCTCTCGTCGGTTGGCGTAGCTCATTCGGATTGAGTCTGACTACAGTGCAGGGTATGCTGGTTCGAGTCCTGGTTGATCCGAAATTCAATTTATTTTCATAATTATTTATATCCCAAAATGTTTATAAGTTACTGTTCGTTCATTATACGCATGCATTGGTATCCATAATGGCTGCGACTGCCGGTCAAATTAGTAATAGTCACAGTGAACAGTCGAACATAGATAGTGTGACGTATACATCTTTGCGCATGCGCTGATGACTGCCGGTCAAATAGCCTTGGCGCTAAATGACCGGCTGCCGGTCAAATAGTCACAGCGTTTATTCAATGCTCAACCACTTTGGATTAATAAATATATTCGATACATACCCCATTTAAAATTTGATTTTCTAGAACTTCGATGCGTTTTTCAAGATTTCTAATTTGTTCTTCAGTTTTAGATGAGCACGTCCAATATGATGTTAATCGTTTTTCAATTATCTAGAATTGAATAATATTAAATATCAACTTAAAGTTACAATAAGAAATTTACTGTGTTCAATCCAAGCTCCAGCAGAGTCGTTTGAATTGAGCTTTATGCCTTTATTTATAGACCTTTCAAATCATGATTTTGTAATTTTCAAAGGTCTATTATTACAAATACACTGTGTATGTGCCTCTAGGCTCTCTAATTATTCAATTTCTACTTGTCATTTCATACCTGTGAGAACCATTTTTCAATAGCATTAGGATATTCAATCATTAAACTCTTTATGATACGACTTGAACGCGTTCTTAATAATTTCAAGAATTGTAAAGGTTTGTTTTCCGACGTAAATGTATTCGAGCCAGCTGGAGTTGAATTGATATTTTTGTTGTCATCATATTCCGCTGGTAAATGATTTGTATTTTCGCTTTCATCATTTGAATCACGATTTGTCTTGCTTATCCCAACCATACCAATAAAATATTGATAAAATTTCATAGGAAATAGTTGTCGCCTTTGATATTGTTCATTTTGAACTTTAGTTGAAGTTCTAAGTTTTGATTTTCTTTCTGCCGTCTTTGTTACAGATTTACAAACGTTTTTCGATGGTCGTAACTTGGATTTCAATTTCGACATGATGTTTGCAAAATCTCCAATTAAAAATTGATAAGCAAAGTAAAATGAGAATAAATATTGTAATTGATGAAATATAAATAGATTACATCCGCATTATAAAGCTCCTCCTAAAAAGTAAAATAGTAAAATAGTAAAATACATTAACAAAATAAAAACACAAAGATAAATGCCGAAAGTTCAAAAACTGATAAATGTGATTTTTACTTTGAATTTCGAAAAGAAATTCAACCAATAAAATTACAGGGTCTCGTAATGAAGCCATTTGAAAGAGCAACAGAGGCCGAGCATGCGTACTATCGAAATGCGTGAACACGTTCCCTTCCAACCTTCTCCACAGCCTTTACACCGTAGAATATTCCAACGAAAGCATCATGGCTCCAAAAGGCGATAAAGGTTGGATAATTTATTCCCATCGAGGACTTGCTATCGACATTGTGTCGCGAAATATGGTGCCATATAACATTTCCCATTTACCGATTTCACAAAATTTGATATCAACGTAACGGTTCCGTGTTTTATGTTTTGTTGAACGTTGAAAATGTATTAGAATATTACTCTCCACTACGGGTTAGCAGAAACAGTCGAAAAATAAGCTGTAAATTAAATAATTTTAACGAGGAAACAATCTTAATATAATGTTTTTGATAAAGTATAGATAACACTAAATTCTGTAGTAATAACAGGCGATAAATAAATAAAATTGAGTTCAGATATCACAAACCTTGACAATGCAGACTTAAACAATGTAGATATCATAAATGGAACCTTTCTATCTTCGAAGTGGATAATGTTCCGGCTGCCGGAAAGTTATTCTCAAAAGTTAATGTTCCGTGCGTCTTTTGCGCATGCGTTATCTGTTGTCTGCTTTTCTCTCACATTAGTTCAACATGCAATGACGACGGACGGTCATGTTCCTCGACCACGTTAGTAACAATTCTGTTTATCAATTTAATCGTAGAATATATAAAAGAATTTAAAATGAAAGTGCCAGACGATGAAAGCATTATATATGAGAGATTCACCACGCTAAATACCATACCAAACATTCTCCTAAACTTATAGAAAAAGCAAACAAACTTGGCTTCGATTTTGAGTTTCAGAGTTTTGATTTTCGTTATACGTCAAATCAGAATTAGTAGGCATAGAGCACCAGTTACAGGAGAAGAAAATTACTAATCAGTTATTATCCCAAATTATTACAATCACCAAAGTAAAATGTTTTGAAATGTTATTAGCCTACATAAATATTCTCTGAAACCTTCAGAACGCCAAATAAATGTCACGACACTCAAATATTAAAAACGCTGGACCACGTCGCTGAAAACTTCGATAAATCAAACACAGAATAAAATTATGAATGCACAGATATGTTGAATATCGTTTTTGTCTTATATTTATTCAAAAACAGTCGATCGATCCAATCTACGATGCTATAAATTCTTTTACAAACTATTTAATTTTTTCAAGATTTATAATTTGGATCGATCGACACGTCCATGTTTACTATCTATATACGCATGCGCAATGGACGCACGGAACATTATCTTTTGAGAACAACTTTCCGGCAGCCGGAACAATATCCACCGCGTTCTATCTTACTGCCCAATGTATCGCTACATCGTGAAATAATTGGCAGGCAGGGTTATGTGTACTTATATCTATTTGGCCCTGCCTAGTGCATAATCTAAATCTATCAACGAATAAAACAACCATGACTTACAAAATATGGATCATTCTATATTGACTCAACTATCATAAGCTCTTCCAGAGCTACTTTTTTAGTTGATAGCAACTCATATCTGTACTGGAGATACTTCTGTGATTACCAACTTATTAATGTTTGTTTGAAAGTTTGTCCGAATAACCTCGACTCACCCGCGTAACTTTCCGGAATGTTCAACTATCTGCAAATACGGTTGCTGTTTACAAAGTTAGATGTTTCTTCTATGCCAAATAAAATGTAATCGGTTTGCAGTTACTCCCCTCCCCCCATTTTATCTAGAATTGATTCCCATGTTTTGATCCCTTCATTCAAACAATTCCCTCAGTCACATTAAGCTTAATTGCCAATGCAATACTTAATTTCAGGGTCAAAAACATTTTTCAGTGTCTACGACCACATAACTTTCCCATTAAAAGTGCCTAAAAAATAATTTACCGGAAATGCTCCTGGTCAGGCAATTAAAATGACCTTATTTATACATAGAATGACCTCTTATTTATAGGTTAAGAGCACTTTTAAATTTTAGAAAGATGTGCCTGCGGAAACTCTATTGTTCAATGAATCAATATTTGTTGTGCCTGCAAACACCAATCCCAGTGGTCCTAACATTTCTTACCCCTGCTTAGTTTCAATGAAAATTTCGTAGTATTCGGTAGTTCAATTATTTTCATCGCTTTTTGATTGATGCCTCTTTACAAATGTCCATTTTTTACAATATAGGAAAAGCAAAGGCTAAGGCATCTGCTGCCAAAGCAAAAAAAGCTGTACTTAAAGGAGTTAACAGCAAAAGACAGCGCAAAGTCAGAACTTCAGTCCATTTCCACAGGCCGAAGACTTTAAGATTAACAAGAAAGCCTATGTACCCAAAGTTTTCTGCTCCACGAAAGACAGTTCTTGATCAATACGGTATCATCAAATACCCTTTGACCACTGAATCAGCAATGAAAAAAATTGAAGACAATAACACCTTAGTTTTCATCATTGATATCCGTGCAAACAAACCACAAGTAAAGATTGCTGTCAAAAAGCTTTACAACATCGATGCCGCAAAAGTCAATACCCTTATCAGGTAAACATTATATGTACAGGGCAATATATCAAAAATAAATTCCCGATATATATTAGAGCTTGTTCACCCACCAGCATCATATATCTATTAAAGTGTATATCCCAGATATTAGGGGATTGCTTCATTAGATAGAAAACAAAACATTGTACTGTACTCATACGTGGTTTTCTTGTTTTTGATTTGCGCAATCAGTACCCCTACAAAAATCCAGCAAACAAAATATATCTAATTCTGCATCTTCAGCTGAACGTTGAAACGAGCATTCTGAAAGCGGATTGTCATTCAGTTTTTTCCAGTGTAAACCCTCTTCTGGAAAATAAACAGACTCCTGGTATATTAAAAAGCGAGGCACAAAATTGTAACTTTAACTGCGCTTTTGAGGGAGAAATGATTATGCAAAGCAAAACACAAGAACAACATGTACGAATATAAAAGGTTTCTCTATCTAACGAACCAATTTCCCAATATCCAGGAAATACACTTTAATCTCCTTGATTTTGGGATAGATTCAAAATTTGCCTTGTTGTCATAACAAATCGTTACTCGCAGCTGTAGTCTTTTTGAAAACCTCATGTTCATGACGAAAAACCTCATTTCATATCTGTTACGTCACCTATGAGCTCGAATATCAAGGAAATACCGTCTAGACATTCATTTTCAACCCCAAATTTCAACAGAAGACTTGCAAAAGTTTTGGCAATTCAAAAATAAAATGGCGATTCCATAGAAATTTTAGGACTTACAAATGGATCTCAGAACGGATTTCAATATGCACAAACTCAAAATCATGAAGGACAACGTTTTAGTGGTGTAATTTATTCTGGTTTACTGTTAGTGAAAGGCGGCCTTGTATTTCTGCACTTGAATTTCTATGTTTCTCGTGTTGCAGATACAGCGATCGATTTCCGCATGTTTTGGACAAGAGATTGCTAAATATTTCAGCTTAGCGCATGCAGTGTTGATAGTTTCATTTTATATTCACTATTCAATGTGTTTCATTCTTTGCGTAGTCAAGTAATTTCGAAACTATGCTCTCTCGGCGTTTAATAGGATAGAGGACGGGAAGTCAGCAACTTCTCTCTGTCGTGAAATGTGACTCTGTTTCCAGTAAACTAGTGACCCATTTTCATATTGACAATCAAAACTTTTAAGATTCACACACATTTATATGTAACTGACTACCAACTTTGTACAGTAATGAAGCGTAACAATGAATGGGCCTATAATGATAAATAGAGCATAGCAAATTTAGTGTTTAATGTTAGACGCCTTGACAGTTCGAGACAATAATATACTTTTTCGTGAATTCTATCCAAGATAATCCAGGTCATTGATGCATAAAAATAGCTCCGCTACGCTCGGACTCATGGTGAATGATATAATAATCAAAATAAACCAATTGAAATCAAATTCAAAAAAGTAGATCAATCCAATCGAATGATATAAAATCAGATCAAATAAAAATATCAACTTAAATCAAATAAAATAAAATAAATTAAAACAATATCCAAATAATATAATAATATAAAGAAACATATATCCAAATAATAAATCAAATAAAAAAAGGAAAAAATGTTAATGCAGACCGATGGGTTTGAACTCCAAACCCCATGCGCCTGATGCAGACGCTCCACCACTAGACCAAACCAAGATAGAATAAACGAAGTGATTTTCAATACTTATAATAATACAGGTGTGAGTTGTAAGTGAGGTGCGATATTGTCTCATCTTAAGCTGATGTCGCAGCAGAATTCAAACATTTTAATAAACCAAATAAAACCATGACTACTGGCTTACAGACCTTTACGGGACTAAATGAAAGGAGAGTGATAAATCACTCTCCTCAAAATGCTTAGGAGAGCTGTGGAGAGTGATTTTGGAAAAATGCAATGTCAATGTTCATTAATAACTGACATCAAAAAGAGCAGATTTGGCTTGTTAATCAAGAAGACATAATCAATGTACGATAGTTTTTGCAAAAAAATTAAATAATTTACTGCAGTCAACAATTTAAAAAACATTATTGTTAAAATAATATTTTTACTTTTTGTGAAAAAAATTGTTTATCCAAACACTTTGTTTCGTTCAAAAAGTTCTACGCTTTTTTCAAAATTAATTTTTTATAATGCCCTCCATTCTTGAAACTCTAAACTGATAGGGCTACAAGGTTAAAAAAGTTTAAAACGAGAAAAAAATATACGAAAAACGCACGCAACATCAATTGTAAACAACATCATTCTATACGATTAACATTATTCGAAATCTATTGTTTGAGAACAATAGCGCATGTATTCCCATAACAATGCGATCAAATTTCACACCGTTAGTCGAGTGAAATTTTCATTGATGGTCGAATCGAAAAGACGTAGATAAAGTTTTAAAGTTTTACATCGATATAATTATACACTGCTGATTAAATCATTATATTTAATTGTTTATTAGTTTGAATTAAACTGTCTTCAGTTTGGCTAAAGACAAATACATTTTCTTACCAATTTTACTTCAACCATATGCTTCAACGGCAAGAAAACCATGTGCTCAATTAAACTCGTTTAACCGTTGGATTATTTAGACTTTTCAAAACAGTTTTGTTTGAAATTTATCCGATACAGTTTTGATAATTTGTTTACCAACTAATTGGAGAATTATTATATTATTATGAAATCAGGAAGGTGTATCAATTGTTTGTAGAAAATCACACTATTATTTTGTCAAGGAGCTCTATTAAACGCTCTCCAAAATTGTAAACAAGGCGCTTGAAGGCGCGCGAGAGCGATCGCGCGCCTTTCCCGTAAAGGTCTGTGGCTTAGCAGTTTAATGTAATAAATAACTTATGTCAAATCCAGCTAAAAATTTGGAATTATCACACAGCTTGCCCATTGTATTTTTAACAATAAAATAGTGTTGCGCAATCGTTTTTTGTTCGACCTTTGTTAGCACGCAAAGCAGTATGTTGAACGTTATTTCAAAAGAACAAAAGAGTTATTCAAAGATAAAATGAAATGGAAACGTTTCTACCATGACAGCGTAGACTCAAGGTCACTTACCTAACCATCAGTCAATAACCATGAGTCAAAAAGTGGCGAAATAAAACAATCCATCAAAATAACAACTACAAACTTGCCCTAGAAATGTTTAATTCTGAACCAAAACACAAAGATAAAACTTTGATATTTGTAAGTTTTGTTAACGGTGTTGCTAAGGTCATGTGAAATAAGAATCTGTGATGACGTATTGGATGTGAAATGAGGTTTTTCGTCATGGAAATGAGGTTTTCAAAAGACTACGGCTGCGAGTAACAGCTTGTGTTGTCATAAACACGTATTCAGAGTTCTGGTATGAGTGTTTGATTAAATAGCTTGAAATCTAAAATGCAATATGAAACAACAACAAAATACTGCATCAATGCTGGACGCAGACTGGAATCCTTGTACTTCGCGGCAGACATATCTGCAGCGCGAAATAGTCTCTTCTCAGCCGCGCATTTTGATTAAATTGTGACATAAATCTTGAGTTTTTCTTGCTTTTTGTGTTATCATCCACACAAAATTTCTCTTGGAAACAGTACAGAGATAATCAAATGATACTCATAGAAAATCTTGAAATGGACTACATTTAATTTATGCCATAGTTGTAATTTTAAATCTCAACCAAAGTTACGATGTGTTTTCGCCATTCTTGGCTTATTCTCCACGTTGAGTTTGACTTCTTTGACTGTAGCCTCGTTTTCACAATGACGTCATCCGCCGTAAATTTCCTGTAGAATCACAAACGCGCAAATTTTTTCGTCAGATTTTCATCCGCCGCTCGAAACACAAGAATTCCAGACTGGTGCTGGACCAAACGTTCCAATTGGCTAAAAGCAAGCGAAGTCGTCCATCTTGGTAGTCACAATAGACAACAACAAATATGATAAAGAAATAGCTGTTTAAAAACGTTTTGATAAAATTTTGACTCAAATGAAATGTGTTGATTTGTTGTTGATTAATTTGGCGTTATGACATTTGTTTACACCTTTTGAGAAAGAAACACAATTTTCTAAGTTTATGAAAGCACTGTTTTGGAGGCTGAAATTTGAAGTGTTTCACATTTTGTATGCCAGTAATTTTCCTTACCTACCTATTTACTATTTTATTACTAGGCCCGATGGTTTGAAGAAAGCATACGTCCATCTTGCACCAGACTATGATGCACTTGATGTTGCTAACAAGGTAAAAAAATTATTTTGAAGTAAGACACACAAGTTATGCTTTTCATAAGGTTGTGGCTAGATCAGAGGTAACTCAAGGACATTTTATGATTTTTTTATGGATTCTTTTAATTGTATTAAATTCAATTTTCAACCGATTTTCAAAATTCTTTTTGCATATGGTACCTTTGTATATTTACCACAGTTCTACCATGTATAATTGAAAAAAAAAAATTTGCTCAACTTTTAAACTAAACTTCGTGAGAACACTTTTGGCTGACTAACGTTTGTTGCAATAATTTTTTATTTTTCATTTTATACAAGACAGATTGGTAGTAAATATATTTAGGTACGAGATGCAAAAGGAATTTTGAAAGTCGGTTGAAAACAGAATTTAACACAAATAAAAGAAGCAACAAAAGGTCATAAAAATGTCCTCGAGTTACCCCTGATCTAGCCACGACCTTTTCATAAGTTGCACTGTGCTTTTCATAAGCTTTTAATGAGTCCACTCTGCTTCTCATAAGCCTTGCACTCTGCTTTTCTTAATTCGTAGACGTATCGAAGTATAAAAAATTTGGAACGCTTCACGAATTTGCGTGTCATCCTTGCGCAGGGGCCATGCTAATCTTCTCTGTATCGTTCCAATTTTAGTATATGTACTGCCGAAGCAAGTACATAGTCCCAACGCTTGCTGAGCTACTTATACTCCGAAGAACATCATTGGTAGTGCAAGTGGTTACAATCGGCACAATTGCGCATGCGCATTGACAGCGATCTATCAATCTACTAATCTAGCACTCGATCTCAAGAATGAGTATCAGACGTTTCTTCCTATACTCCGGCCCATTATTTGCAGTGAATTCGTAGTAAATGAATATTTACGAAAACGGCTTTTGCATCATCTTTGTATCCATTCTATAAATGAATATTTATGAACTGCTGTTACCTGTCATTATCCAATCTTTATTGTTTTAAAGTACTTATCAAGTGTAGTGTTGCTACTAAATTATTTATTTATTATTAAAACTGTATTATTAATTTTGATTTTTTTTTTTGTTTCAGATCGGTATCATTTAAATGTACTGTTCGATGGATATACTTCGTAATAGATTTTGAAAATAGACTTTTCCCGCTGTAGTTGTTCTTGTTTACTTTCTTTCGTATGTCATTTATTTTCATTGCGTCATTCCAATTAAACAACCGGCGTTCATGGACGTTGAGTTGAGAATTTATTGTTGTTGTTCGCACGATACCCTTCAGTGCTAAAGCGTGGTTGATTTTTATTGTTAAAAAAAATTAACTGGATTACGCAAGAAATAGGAAAGATTTTCCCATCGCTATTAGACCGTGAAGGCTAAACCACGCCAATGTCTCAAAACTACAGCACTCATGCTTCGTGATAAGTAAAATGTTGGTGATATTTCTTAAAAATAGTACAAGTATAACATTACATGGCATGTCAGTAATGTTTTTATCTGGTATTTTCAAACGCCTAGCATTCCAAAAGCATTTTTTCCGGTGACAGTCGTTCATTGCGAAGGAGGACGTAAACATTGATTCCAAATATGGTGTTATCATTGACATCGAACGATTCTCAGCCAATCAGATAAGGCATATTAAGATCACCTATTGTTTTTGAGACTTCTATCTGCCGTCAACAACGCCCCATCGTTCCCAATTCCTGTGAAACACAGAAATATTTGTTTGCCTTGCTCATAGTCTTGCAACACACGTTCAACTGAACACTTCTTTGATATTGTAGTTTGATATTTTGAATTTTCATACACAAAAATCAGCAATCATGGCAATGCCTAAACTTGTAGAAAAATTTAACATGATCCGCGCTGAAATCGACGCAGCGTTGGATCGTGAACAAGACGCTAAATCGAAATGCCTGGAAGCTCAAGCGAGATTGGATAAAGCAAACGGCGACAAGCAAAGTCATGAAAGAAGAATTAAATTGTTGCAAGCAGAGATTGCCCAAGTTACAAAACGCTGCGATGAATATGAAGCAAAGCTTGAAAAGATTCAAGTTGAAACTGAACAGACAGAACGTCGTAGAGTTGAATTAGAAAGCGTTGAAGTTGAAGGAGATGAACGCCTTATGGAGTTAGACCAAAATGTAAAAGACGCGCGAAGAACCTTAGAAGAAAGTGAAGTTAGACTTGTGGAATCTAAACGTAAAGTTGTTGTTCTCGAACGTGATATCGAAAAAGCTGATGCTCAAGCAGAATCTGTCGAAAAACGAATCGAAATTCTCGAAAATTCAATAAATAACGCGAGTGAAAATATGACTGAATTAGAACAGAAAGAAGATGAAACATCACAGCGCGAAAGTCTCAACGAAGAGAAATGTACTTTCTTAGAAGGTCAACTAAAAGAAGCAGTTATACGTGCAGAATCCGCATCTAGATCTTGTACCACACTGGAAAGAACTATTGGACAAATGCAAACAGAAATTGACACATACGTTGCAAAGCGCGAAGAACTCGAAACAGATATGGAAAATTTGGTTAAAGTATTGGACTCAGATGAAGACTAAATACAACTGTAGTAAGACAATTCCATTCGACAATATTTTGGTAGGATTAATTTACTAAATCATTTTGTAAAATGTCAATTTCAATCTTTATTTTGTTAGACATAATATGTTTTGTCCAATAACTGACTGAAATTCTAGCTAAACTTCCTGAAAAAATTTTCAACTGTGTTGTATTTCCGCGAATGAATTACCAAAAAATATCACTTCACTTATCAATTTAACAATGGTGTGTCATGCCTGTATTGTTTTCCTTCATATTTTGTTTTTATTAATTGTTGATAATAATATATGACTAAAATTTTTGATTTTTAAATAATTTCTTTTTTTCTGAATTTTTTCTGTTGGGCTGGAACATGTTTATATTGTGGATGACATTTTACATGCTGTATCTTGCTGTGAAATGTCTTTTTCACACTGTGACATGTAGATGTGCCTGCTATGTAGCTCCTTTCATAATTTCTTGAGATATGGTTAAAATTGTTACTCTGTTGCCGTGCTTAGATTTGTCTGTTGTTGGCATATAAAGATTTATTAGAGTTGTATCTCGACATGAATCCTGTAGTTTTGTTTACATTTTAAGTTAGGCCTAAAATGTTGCTTACATTTCTTAAAATGTACTCTCGACATGAATCCTGTAGTTTTGTTAACATTTTGAGTTAGGCCTAAAATGCTACTTACTTTTCTAGAAGTGTAGCCTGACGGTGTGTACTCTCGACATGAATCCTATAGTTTTGTTTACATTTTTGAGTTAGGCCTTAAATGTTACTTACGTTTCTAGAAGTGTTGCATGAAGCTGTGTACTCAATTAAGTATATGAATCTCGGCAGATATTTGTAATTTTTTAATATACTCACTGTAATATCAGGCCAATAAATTCATTGTTTAAATACTTTTGAGACAAAACTTTTTGATATTTTACATATTATCGCACAGTATATATCTGCCTTTAAACAAGTTCATGTGTTACAGTATGTCATTTATTTTTATTTAAGAAACTTTAATCTAGAACATTATAAAATATTATTTTATAGTTACAGTCTACAAAAGAATATATTACTTATTAGCAAAGATAATTTTCTGATTATTATATATTTTTAATTAGAGCTCTATCATTTGAGTCCTATGTTCAATCAGTAAGACATCTTCATATAGGAAATCTTGCTACCAATTTTGACTTTATATGGTATGTACCTAAAACAGTTAATGTTCATACTATGTTCATTCTCAGATGGGTCCTATTTGCGTCCTATTTCAGATGGGTCCTAAGTGGGTCTAATTGTGCCCTAGATGTTAGATCAGTAAGACAGCCTACACTTAGTATAGGACTTACAATTTTGACTTTATATGGTATGTACCTAAAACAGTTAATGTTCATACTTTGTTTATTCACAAATGGGTCCTATTTGCGTCATATTTCAGATGGGTCCAAAGTGGGTCTAATTGTGCCCTAGATGTTAGATCAGTAAGACAGCCTACACTTAATATAGGACTTACAATTTTGACTTTATATGGTATGTACCTAAAACAGTTAATGTTCATACTATGTTCATTCTCAGATGGGTCCTATTTGCGTCCTATTTCAGATGGGTCCAAAGTGGGTCTAATTGTGCCCTAGATGTTAGATCAGTAAGACAGCCTACACTTAATATAGGACTTACAATTTTGACTTTATATGGTATGTACCTAAAACAGTTAATGTTCATACTATGTTCATTCTCAGATGGGTCCTATTTGCGTCATATTTCAGATGGGTCCTAAGTGGGTCTAATTGTGCCCTATTTTAGATCAGTAATACAGCCTACACTTAATATAGGACTTACAATTTTGACTTTATATGGTATGTACCTAAAACAGTTAATGTTCATACTATGTTCATTCTCAGATGGGTCCTATTTGCGTCATATTTCAGATGGGTCCTAAGTGGGTCTAATTGTGCCCTAGATGTTAGATCAGTAAGACAGCCTACACTTAATATAGGACTTACAATTTTGACTTTATATGGTATGTACCTAAAACAGTTAATGTTCATACTTTGTTTATTCACAAATGGGTCCTATTTGCGTCCTATTTCAGATGGGTCCAAAGTGGGTCTAATTGTGCCCTAGATGTTAGATCAGTAAGACAGCCTACACTTAATATAGGACTTACAATTTTGACTTTATATGGTATGTACCTAAAACAGTTAATGTTCATACTTTGTTTATTCACAAATGGGTCCTATTTGCGTCCTATTTCAGATGGGTCCAACGTGGGTCTAATTGTGCCCTAGATGTTAGATCAGTAAGACAGCCTACACTTAGTATAGGACTTACAATTTTGACTTTATATGGTATGTACCTAAAACAGTTAATGTTCATACTTTGTTTATTCACAAATGGGTCCTATTTGCGTCCTATTTCAGATGGGTCCAACGTGGGTCTAATTGTGCCCTAGATGTTAGATCAGTAAGACAGCCTACACTTAGTATAGGACTTACAATTTTGACTTTATATGGTATGTACCTAAAACAGTTAATGTTCATACTTTGTTTATTAACAAATGGGTCCTATTTGCGTCCTATTTCAGATGGGTCCAAAGTGGGTCTAATTGTGCCCTAGATGTTAGATCAGTAAGACAGCCTACACTTAATATAGGACTTACAATTTTGACTTTATATGGTATGTACCTAAAACAGTTAATGTTCATACTTTGTTTATTAACAAATGGGTCCTATTTGCGTCCTATTTCAGATGGGTCCAAAGTGCGTCTAATTGTGCCCTAGATGTTAGATCAGTAAGACAGCCTACACTTAGTATAGGACTTACAATTTTGACTTTATATGGTATGTACCTAAAACAGTTAATGTTCATACTTTGTT
The DNA here is from genome assembly GCA_916610825.1 of Haliclystus octoradiatus. Lineage (NCBI taxonomy): Eukaryota > Metazoa > Cnidaria > Staurozoa > Stauromedusae > Haliclystidae > Haliclystus > Haliclystus octoradiatus. The sequence continues at coordinate 2,291,822 of OU744450.1, forward strand.
TATTCACAAATGGGTCCTATTTGCGTCCTATTTCAGATGGGTCCAAAGTGGGTCTAATTGTGCCCTAGATGTTAGATCAGTAAGACAGCCTACACTTAATATAGGACTTACAATTTTGACTTTATATGGTATACGTAGAACTGTTTAAACTTTGTTTTTGACAAGTGTGTCTGGTGATTCCAATTGTAATATTATTTTTAATTGCTTATTTATATATAGAGTTACGTGAGCCTCTCTAGCGCAATTTGAATAACTAACATTCCTGCTTATCCCACAGTCTATGCAACAGTATTCAAGTTTGAAACTCCAAAACTATTTTTTTTATCAAATTTTTGTTGTATTTGCAAATTTCCAAGCTGAGATACATTATCTAGATTCGTTGTGCTACATCACTACAGTAGACCAAATTTGTTTATTGAAATTGTGTTTTTGTTTTAAGATCTTGAATGTTTATCGGTATAATTGTCCAGAGTTTTGTTGCAACTGTGGCAGGGGTGGCATCAGAGGGGGTAGAGGGCTATCGCCCTGATTAGGTTAGAACATTTCAATTGTTAGGAGTTTTTCAAGCATTTCTGTAAACATTTTCTAGGAAGATTTTCTATTTTCTTGGTCAGGGGAGTTAGCCCCCCTGTTGAGGAAATCATGGTGCTACCCCTGACACTATGGCATATCCCTATAATGTGACTGTCTATCAGGCTGTCGCAAAGTGCGAGGTTGTTCCGGGAAGGCCAGCACAATACCAGAATGTTTTCAATTATTGGTTTTATTTTATTTTCAAAATGAGCTGATTTCAAATGTGCTTTTCTTTGAATCTCATGAAATCAAAATTGATCATAATCCAAGCTTCGAAGCAACATGTCTGATTTTAGCTCTATAGGGACCGTTCATTATTTATTCCACATGGGGGGAGGGTACCGAAGAGAACCGAAATTCTCTGGAAAATATTTTCTTACCCACTCTTTCAAATGGAAAAAAATTAATTACCCACCCCCAAATACTTTAATCTAAATAGCACAGACACAAGCAATCATGACTCATGAGGAGTAATCTGATTCCCAGAACACATTGGATAATTCTCCAATCAGCAGGATAAGGAGTAACTTTAATTTTGGATTTTCTTATTTAGTATTATTCACATATTCTACTTTTATTTTCTTGAATAATTTTTGAACAACTTCAATATTTTATCAAGATCAAAGAAAAACGAAATCAAAAAAAAAATTACCCCTTCCCCTTTTCATCAATCAAAATCTAGTTTACCCACCCCCAATCTGTTCGGTACCCCCCTCCGTGGTGTAAATAATGAATGGTCCCCTAGGGTTACAAATTTCAAAATTTTCAAAACCTAATTTTGCCAGGTTCCCGGAAGGCTAGTATGCTCCTGACACCCTGCTATTGATACTATTACTGCAGTATAGATTTAAAAATTTCCTAAATAATATTTCAGTGGAATATTTCAGTTTATATCTGTGGAATTATTGAAGTCATATAAGTTTAAAATCTTCTAAAATTGTCTGTTAAAGAATGCAAAATCTGAAAACAATAGGTCTTAAACTGTGGCACATGTAATCCGAATGTTTGCTTTCAATCCTTAAATCTGATTCAAAATGTTTTGTTTGTAATCTGATCAAACGAAATCGGATTCCGTATTATATACAGAGAAATGTTTATCAAATAAAAAATTCCACAAATGCAAATACATCAGCTACTTCCAGTTGTTAAACTTAGATATTTGCTTTCATCTCACATCTGTTTAATAATCTAGCTGTCATGATTTATAGTGTACGAGGAAAATCGGGATACCAGGATCTGGATCTCATAAGTTTGAGCTGAATTGACAAAAATCAGAAGTTTATAATTTTGTAAAACAACTTTAGTATGATGTAGATTTGGATTTCATTCTCAATATCAATACTTCGGAAATGGAAATGAACAATACCCATGGTAATTCTGCATTCATGTCTATTTCGATCTGTTCCAGTTGATGTCACATGAACTCCACTGAAAATAGTTTTTGCTTTGATGCTAGCCTAGCTCCACAAGGCCCACTATTTCGCTGCGCTCATCTGCGCGCTTATACGAAGTGGCCGCTGGTAAAGTGAAGTACAGGGGCATGTGAAATAGGTCTACTCTGATGCAGATATTTAATTGCTTATTTTGTTACATTGTGTCATGTATTACGTTATGTGGCGTAACAGCACTAATATAATAACGCATGATTATAAACGAGGCTGCCACGTTGGACAATTGATCAAGGCGTTAGCTAGCAGCACGTCATATATTTCATCAACTCTGTATCTTAACTGATTATTATACTGTTACTGTTATCAATAATCTGTAGTGTTCATTGCGTTACATCTTCTTATTAATACATAAAAATTGTGAGGCAAAATTGCGAAGAAAAATTTAGGGGAAAGCTTTTAGCTTGCATCCCGGTAAAACTATTTCTCGGGCCCTAGTCATGACTCTTCGCGAACCCGAATACCCCGAATACAAATATGAACTGATATAAGCAAACTTCAGAACACGATTCCAGATTAATCCGATCCGACACCTAAATATGTGATTTGAATGCGACACAATCTGATCAGGATTCATCGCAAAGGAAATAATTATGGATATCTACACTAATACAGTATCGACATATTAATATTGACGCGGTTTGATGTCCGATTCATAGTTAGCCATTCATAGTGCTGTGGAAATGTAATAATCCAAGTTCGCAGATATTACAATATTAGTAGACTTTAGCAAATCTCTTGATTACATATGCCACAGAAGACTTTGATCGTGAATTATTGTCTGGATATGAATTGAAAAGATTCTATGTGTATCCATTGGATGTTGATAAAAACTGAATTTCATTTATAATTCTCTGATCACGGAAGCGTTAAGTTCCAGATAATGAATTGTATCGTCCGTTTTACAATGAAGATCATGTAAGTGACCAAGCAAGCATCACTAAGTGTTGTTAAACTCTAGACCGGCCATACCATAAATACGTCATCCAGATGTCCAGATGTCCGTTTCAGACTCGAGTTTTACTGGTTTAAGCTAAAAACAATCCAAATACTGAGCTAGATTGTAATCTGAAGATATCAATAACAAATTAACTCATCTGATCAACGAAACAATCATCAATACAGTTGTTAAGAGATACCTGAGAAACGTACATATTAGGAAGATTTCGGGAAGTTGAAACAGTTCTCTCATGCAAACCCCCTGGCCACACCTCTTGAAAAAAGATATCTCATAGCCTCACGTCATAGATTATTTAACGCAAATAGTACGAGGATAGATATATTCATTGCTTTATTTTACTAATCTAGATTTACACTGACATCATACGTATTTAAACAAGTACGTTGTATCCGACGTTGTATTCTATATCACTATCAGTTGAAATTCTAATTTGAATTCATATTACATTGAGATTGTTTCAATCATGCTAAGACCAGCAACACTGCTTACAAGCCCTTCGTTGAAGATAGGCTCTTTTACAGACTCAACAAACTGCACCATTCTCTCAACAAACGTACTCTTGTTCCATTCAGGATTGATGTTGTACAAGGCACGAAGTGGTGATGTCATTGCACGATACAAAGCTTCATTCAAGACATGAACAGATGCATGGACACCATCGACTATAATATGATGGTTTTCTGTCAAAGGATGACGCACTTCAGATTGGAAGGGAATAACATCGACGACTTGTTGTGGTTTTAATTGGTTGTCTCTATTCATGACCCAGACATAATCACCAGTGTTTAGATCTTTGGCTTGGATGGGGTTTGTGGTTGGGGCAGTTGTTATTGTAGTATTTTCTTTGGTAGCGTAAATCAAATGCCTTCCACTGATACCAAGGCTGCTAATTCCCTTTGTTTCATCTCGGTAATGTACACTCAACAATGACCCAATGAGTTTCTCATTCGAATGTGCCATGTAATATACAGGGGTGTAGATTGACTTTCCGGTTGCTTCATCCAATGATTCGATCATATCTCCAACTTCCACGGTGCTCAATGTTTTCCTTACTATTTCCATACTAGGCAATTGAACATTGACGATTGAATCAGCCATGAAGCACGAACCACTAGCCTGACCAACTTTAATAAGAGGGGATGCAATTTTTGCTACAGTACCAGATGCTTGCCCGTTTTGCTCAGCACGATTAGCTGCCCATCCAATAGCAGCCATGGATCCCACTGTCAAAATAGCCTTCATAGCGACAAATGCAACAGGAAGAAGTGGAAGAATCCTTTTTCTTGACTTCTTTTGTTGTTTACCAGATTGTTCCATTCCTTGTCTGATCAATGCTTCCTTCTTGCTATCGGTGTTAGCTTTGCTCTCAATTTTTAGCCCGACATCAATATAAGTCTCAAATGTATGAGATGTTGGGAGATCATTTGCTTTTGCCACTGCCTGGTCATAAGTGCATGTCAAATAACAATTTTCATCACCCATAGCAGTTTCTGTTGCAATGAAAAAGATGTCACACAATTTACAACTGATAGATCCGTCTTTGCATAAAGCTATCATCGTGAAAAGACTGTATTCAGCAGTCTTTCGTAATTCAGCTACATTCAAAGAGTTTAATTCCTTCTTTCTCATCAGATCTGTTGTTCTTGATTCACGTGCAATATCAGTTCGGATCTTTGTGACGATGACATCCACAGTTGCTGTTAGCATGCCTTGTGTAGCATCCTAAATTGAAGAAATATCAAATCATATAGCATAGCATGGCTCGTGCTTTAACACTTTCCTCGTGTCACTCCAGATTTCCTATAGTGCAGTACGGATATATATGAAGTTGTAACAATTTGTAAGCCATCTGAAAAATGAATCAAAGTTTCTTTTTCTTAATTTTTTATGTTTTTATTTGCATGTTTGATAAAGTCTTGTTTCATACAACATTTTTTTAGAGGTTGTATTGTTCTGAAGTTTGAACCTAAAATATATGTATGTATGTATGTATGTATGTATGTATGTATGTATGTATGTATGTATGTATGTATGTGTGTGTGTATGTATGTATGTATGTATGTATGTATGTATGTATGTATGTATGTATGTATGTATGTATGTATGTATGTATGTATGTATGTATGTATGTATGTATGTATGTATGTATGTATGTATGTATGTATGTATGTATGTATGTATGTATGTATGTATGTATGTATGTATGTATGTATGTATGTATGTATGTATGTATGTATGTATGTATGTATGTATGTATGTATGTATGTATGTATGTATGTATGTATGTATGTATGTATGTATGTATGTTTGTATATATGTATGTAATGATAATGGAAATAGAAAGGAGTCAGAGACCACACATTCTGATACTGTAACTTTAAGTTCCATGCTTTTATAGCAATCATCAGTCAGAAATAAAACTATTAATGAAAAAATATACAGGACTACCTCATATTCAGATAAATATAATTGTCAGTAACTTCTACAATAAATATAATAGGGTAACTTCCATACTTTTGGTGTACGGGGACGTTCAAATATGAAAGGGTACCTTTATCAAAATCCAGAAAAATGTTTTAGGGTATGCTTAGTTATGAACATTTTTTGAGGTGTCCTTTTGACGCTCTTGAAATTTTTTCATTCTGCAAAACAAATTTTGCCTATGAATTTTTCTTCTTTCACTTGGTTTTGGTTAAATCTGTCATTCATAAAAATATATCTGGGCCGGTATCTTTTTCATCACGTAGAAAATTTTTATGGTCATTCTTCCAAAGTTCCATTTGAAAGACCCCATCGAAGCGCAATTGAAGTTACTCCCCGGGTCAAAAATGTATCTGAAGAGATTATAGGCAGCGATGAATGAGGCACCAGACTATTGTCCTATTAAATCATTTCAACAACTTACGAGCAATTCAATTCCAACGTACATTAGAAGAAAGTATGAACTTTATAGAAGCTGTGATGAATAGTATATGTTTCTAAATTTAGTTTGCATAAGAATTAACAAAATTTTGTATTAGATCAGCTTTCAAGTTATGAGTCCTTATACAACACGTGCAGAAACATCATCTACCAAGATCAAATAGGACGAGGTAATTTGCAGGACAAGCCATTTTCTGTTGATTTCGCTTGTTTCATGCAATTGGTGTTCCGCGTCATTAAGTAGCTCATTGCCTGTTATAAAGATATAACAGGAGCGACACCCTCCCAATCAGAATCACTACCTCAGTATACATCAGGTAATTTTGAGAGCAAACTTGCACGATCTTGCAATTTTGAAAATATTACACTGTACTGAAGCTCCCAAACGGGCAAATGTTACGCCTTTTATCAGACGAAATTGGCAAACCACCCCTGTAAGTATGTAGTTACAACTGTGATTATCTACCAGCTTAGTGTAGATAAATTTATAGTTTACTTGGGTCACTGAAGAAATGATGATGATTACTTAACTGTAGCGATAATATTAAATAGGCATGTTGCGTCTCCCTTTTAATGATGGTTTCAGTTCACCAGCTTGCCACTTTTGCTCAGCTCTCATTTCTGTGCCTGGGGGGAGGGGGTAAATCCATACTTTTGGTTTACGGGGATGTTAAAATAGTGGAGGGCAACTTTTTTCAAAATTCAGAAAAAACAGTCATGGTACGCTTTACCAAAAACTGTTTCGTGTAAACATTTAATTTCAATGCTAGTGCAAATTATTATCTTTTGCCTAAGTATTTTTTTACCCATTTTTAAGTAACATGTCCTTTAAAAATAAATATTTAGGGTATCTTTTTCGTGATCTGCATTATTTTAATAGTCATCCTTCCTAATGGTTCTATTTGAACAACTTCTTCGAAGCGCCATGAATTAAGACACCCTCCTGGGCTTCTATGTTACTCCGATCTTGCTGGATTGCAATTTGTCCTGTTATTGATACAATTACAAGCTTTTCAACAACATTTTATTATTCAACATTACATTCAACGTAATATCAGCGTAATAAATGATTACAAATAAGCAAAATACGCAAAAATATATTCTATAAGAATAATAATTTGACAGAGTAGAAATGTCTCTAGAAAACTTACACTAGATTTTACTCCTTCAAAAAAAGAAAAATAATTTTGAAAAGGTTTTGTCTATAGAAACAAGGCAAAAAATCTATGGAAAAAAAAATCGTAACTGTATCCTTCTTTTGAATACATTTGTACTTGTTTTGAGAAAATAAGTTCCTGTTTGGAAACATTTATTTCTGTGAGATTGTAAAAAAGCTGTTGCTTACCTCAACATTGATATTCATGAAATGAGGGCATATTTCTTTAGTCCCTTCAATTCCAAAGAAATATAACGCAAAAGTTACAACCAAGAAGAACTTCATCCTAAAATTGGAAATAGATTCGAGTGAGTGTCATAATACAAAACAATGCAATGTCGACTCTATGAAATGATTTTCACGAGATTGCAGTGCAAGACTTTCGCGCCAAAGTGTTGTCCTTACGTGACTAACTTAATTAAAACATTACGAAATCGTTGGCCGATGGTAGAAACGTTTTTTTTCTTTAAACTCGATATGTCAAATGTTGTGCAAATGTTTTCACAACATCGAAGAGAACAACAGAATGTTGGCAATTTTTTGACCATCTTCACAACTTTGTTGTTTAGAATAAGCTGGCAAAATGTTGGTTTCGTTTTGCCGGGGCTTTAAATATTGTACTAATACTAATTACAAAACTTCAAATGGGGCTCCTGCACTCTGTGATTGGCTGACGGCCTTGTTTGGATCACGCAACAAAACATGGGAAATTAAAAACTCAAATTATTTCGCAGAAGGAAATTATCGAGACAAAATAATTCAACAAACAAAATTGAAAATTATTCATTGAGAATTTGCTACAATTGGACATTTTGTTAACAGTTAATACCTCACAACATTTCTTCGTGAAGAAGCAGTCCTCCAGCACGTAGAATAACATTTAATTAATAAATATTTCCCATGTTTTTGATAATAATTCAAAAACGAATAGTCACGTAAATTTAAATTGACGTGTCTGTCACAAGTAAATTCACCAATAAATTTACCTCTATATTTTATTGCTGAGTTACAAAAATCAAAGGCAGCAGTGGTTTAGGTAGGATTCGTTTTATTTAATCTACGTTGTGGCCATCGCTGAGGAAAGGATCTTTTTTAAACTCAGGCTTACGTTTATAAAATAATTACACCTATACAAGTTAAATTTTACATCAACAAAACTTATTGTAAATTAAGAAAGGTAATGGTAAATAATTTAGATCCAATAGTTATTGAATCAGTTTGCTTATACTTAAATCTGATGTCATGTTCCTTATGAATAACATTTCAATAACTAGAGATAGTCGCATTCGGATTGCAATTTTTTAAAACTTCGAATGAGTTGATGACATGATCCATCTTTTATAATCCTACTTGATGAGTCCGCCAATCGCTGAGCTATATTAGAATGAACTTGGGATGTTGGTAAGATGCTCGGGAAGCTAAAAACGCTCGCCCTACGGTCTCATGTTTTCTGATCTCGTGTTTCCCAATATCTCGCGTGTTTACATAAAATGGTTCAAAAACAGCTACTGTGTGGTAACTCTTTATGATACAATACTGACATCAGCCAATTATTGATAATTGAACGTATATTTGTATAACACTTATACCATCTGGTTAATATCGATATCGGATGAAAAGAAAATATCGCAATAAATTTGCCTCTTAAACGTGGTCCCCACGAACTTTCTATGTAGGCCCATATTATGTAGATACAAGAGACTTACCTATACATGGATAAGAGCATATGCTAGTTAACTTGTGTTACTGGAGATCCAATCTTTGAGATTCGGGCGAACTCAAAACGAGAGAGCATAAAATTTAATCCTTTTATAGCCACTATATTTCAAGGTCAGATCATTGCTTCCAAACGAAAAACAACTACTTTTTACATGTTGTATGCGTGTAAAATCTTTTAGTGTTGTAATAATGCGATGTTCATTGGAAATTAATTATTCATAGCAAAGGCCACGGAACTTTCTATAAGGTTGAAAACAGGCATCAGAGATTCGATCTCGTAACATTACGATTTCCTTACTCACATGTAGTTTATCAATACGAGATGTGTCTCTTTCATTATTATTTTATTGAAAGTCAAATATGTATTTGGCAGGAAAAAACGTGAAAGTTTAAGGTAAACATTCCGATAATTCTAGCAATTGGGGAACTTTAAACTTGCATTTCGTTTACTTTTGCATAACGTATTAAACCTCTTTTATCTATATAAGGAATTTCTTTATAATGAAGTCGAAGAAGAAAACTGTTCGAGGAGCCAGTATAATTATGTCTCAATATTTTCGGGAATTTTCAAATGCTATCAAGCCATATTTGATGTAATCATTGCAGAGATAATTAATTCCTTTCGATTAGATTAATCTCCGCCTGCAGTAACATCCATACTTTGGTATACGGGGATATTCAAATATTATCTGAGAGTATGATTATCTATTTGATAGATAATTGAGTTGATCTATTTGAACAACCCCGTCGAAACACAATGGAAGGTACCCCTGGGCCTGAAATATAGAACAATGTCTATGACCCGCAGTTCCGTTAGACATTAATTTCTATTCTGTCACACAGAGAAGGAATGGATACACTTCAAATCTATGTTGAATCACAATCACACGATATATTATATAAAATATATCAGAAATAACCACATCATTCGGTTTGGAAACGCTTCAGAGACGGTGTTTTTGAATTGAGCAACTGGTTCTTGTAATGCTTATTTGCGTGACAACACGCTCCTGTGATTCGATATTGAAGGGTCACAAATGAGTTTAATAGCCTGCCACACAGGTTATAACGTGTGGCAGTATTGATGAATTCAGGTTTGACCCAATTCTATGCTCACACTTATTGTTAACGTTTTAGCGATAAAAGCTTAGAGCAGAGGAACCTTCACGTATATAATCAATTGAGTTTTCTAATTTACTTATTATTGCTGCTATATAAACTCGTCAATGTTTCAAATCTCAACTATTGTTTCATGTAAACTTATATAACGTCAGTGACATTGATGCGAATTCTAATAGTCAATTCAAAGGGAAGCAATTCACTAACATTATGATAAAAGAAAAAAATACTTTTTGAAATTAGTTTGGATATCTAAAATACAATATCCACCACTTTAATGGTGTTTCGTGTCGAATACGGAACAACGTAACCACGCGTTATTCCACGCTGGACAGTGCTAATTTTAATGATAAAGATAGATATTCGAGCTATTTGATCTAATTGCCGTCGACAAAGTTGGAGGGATATGTAAGACTAATGATATCTGTTTCTTCAGGTTCTAATTTTTCTTGCGAGTAAAGGATGAGTCAACTACAGTGTAGATAAAAAAACGAATACCAGTGTTTCCAAAGTCTTGATTATTTTCTTAATAACACAAGTTTCCATACAAAGTTCTATGCGTTACTTTATCTAGATCGTATTGAACGTTTGATCCCATACTGATTAATAATTGTTAGTTACGTCTATTTATCTACACTAGACTTCGAGTTGCATGCAAATGCATGCTTATATTGAGTTGTGAATCGTCTGGTTTAACTGGCTCAAAATAAATGCATGAACAAATCTATGTAGAAAAGCCGATCGAAGCCGCAATTTAATTGAGAAATGTACAAAATTTGGTACTATCTAGTTTATCCCAAAGCACGTGGAAGTAGTAGCCATAGCCCCCCCAAAAAAACCAAGAAACATCACAAACCCGAGTATCGATTACATGTTTTAATGAAGAAAAGTTTTATGTAGAAAATTTTATTTTTGCGATTTTCTACGTTAAATTTCCACGATAACCGCCATTTTGTAAATTTTTCTACGTTAAACTTAAAATTTTCCCGCGCGAGAACAATAAATAACACTCGCGATTTTTAAAATTTTCTCGAAGAGTTTATGTAGAAAAGCGGGAAATGTCTAAATAAACAATTGAAAAATGACTCCAATAAATGCGCCACGTTGTTTTACTCTGTTATCATCTACCATTGCTTTGGGTAAACTCATCGGGAAACATTTTCCCCATTAACCTCATCGGGAAACAAGCCGATATTCTTTACTATTAACACGTATAATTTAATCCTAACAAATTCATGGTTAATAACTATAATTCGTAAGTAGTACTTCATATAAAGGTGCATCAGTATAATACCTTTCTAAAATGCACAAAAGTTCGTATCTTTACGGGTTTTATCATCGACTTCTCAATTTTCCTCATTAAACTTATTTGTACAAAAGCCGATATTCTTTACTAATAAACACGTATAATATAATCCAAACAAATTCATCGCTTAACAACTATAACTCGTAAGTAATACTTCATATAGAGGTGCATCAGTATAATACCTTGCTCTAGTGCACAAAAGTTCGTATCTTTACGGGTTTTTTCATGGACTTATAGATTTCCTCATTAAACTTATCGGTACAATAGCCGATATTCTTTGCTATTAAACTTATCGATACGAAAGCCGATATTCTTTGCCATTAAACACGTATAATTTAATCCAAACAAATTCATGGTGAATAACTATAATTCGTAAGTAATACTTCATATAAAGGTGCATCAGTATAATACCTTTCTAAAATGCACAAAAGTTCGTATCTTTACGGGTTTTATCATCGACTTCTCAATTTTCCTCATTAAACTTATTTGTACAAAAGCCGATATTCTTTACTAATAAACACGTATAATTTAATCCAACAAATTCATCGCTAACAACTATAACTCGTAAGTAATAATTCATATAGAGGTGCATCAGTATAATACCTTGCTCTAGTGCACAAAAGTTAGTATCTTTACAGGTTTTATCATCGACTTATTAATTTTCCTCATTAAACTTATCGCTACAAAAGCCGATATTCTTTACTATTAAATACGTATAATTTCATCCAAACAAATTCATGGTTAATAATTATAATTGGTAGCTAATACTTCAGAAATAAGTGTATCAATAGAATACCTTGCTATAGTGCACAAATGTCCGTGTCTTGACCGGCTTTATCATCAACTTATTAATTTTCCTCATTAAACTTAGGCTATCAGGATTTTTTTACTACTGAACACTTGTATTTCAATCCGATTTTAATCAAAACAAGTAATTTAGAAATAGCTATAATTGGTAGCTAATACTTCCGTTTCTTAAAGGGATTTTTCATCAACTTATCCATTTTCCTGATTAAACTTATCGGTTAATTCCCTATCGCGATATTCTAAGTCACTATTTATCACCTGTAGTTTAATCGAAGCATTTAATTTATGGAATGATTATGGTAAATAACTATAATTGCTAGTTATTACTTCACTTTTCTACTTAAATCCGATACATTCTAAAAACTACATTTACAGATATGTATTCATCGGTAATGCCTCATTCTAATTTCAGAGACGTATAAATTTTGGAGAAAATGGAAGACCGGCATTTTGAAAAACCCTAAGATACAACCTAGATCAACTCCATTGGCTGTATCTAATGATAAATACATGATGTATTTTCAAAAATCTTTTCCATTGTCTCGACTACACATCTAAGAACTATATATAATAATATATCCAGTATATTATATCCATAATATATAATATGTTCAGTAGTAAAAAATCCTGATTTGAGCAGATAAGTTTAATGAGGAAAATGAATAAGTCGATGAAAAAGCCGTAAAAGATACGAACTTTTGTGCACTATAGCAACGTATGATACGGATACACCTTTGTATGAAGTATTACTCACGAATTATAGTTATTAACAATGAATTTGTTTGGATTAAATTATACGTGTTTATTAGTAAAGAATATCGGCTATTGTACCGATAAGTTTAATGAGGAAAATTAAGAAGTCGATGATAAAACTGTTTAAGATACGAACTTTTGTGCACTATAGCAAGGTATTATACTGATGTACCTTTATATGAAGAAATAGCTATAACGATTATGGTTATATTGTGATGGTTAATCATTTTCGACATAAACTTATTCCTGGATTGTGAAACTTTCCGATCTAATCCCTACTGTTTCACACGTTAATTATATTCGTTGCAAACTTCGTAGATTCAGTATAATTGATAAGAACATGCTCATAAAGTTTAATCGATATTTATTAATTCGATGAATCAATGTAGATTCTCCATTAACTATGTTTTCGAGTTGTTGTTATAATAAACCGCATTGACTTATATTATTTCCCGCATTTTGAAAAAAAATCGCATTTTTACGATATTTTTCCGCTTTTCTCTATTAAACATTTTTCAAACGCGGCGGATTTTTCGGCGTTAAACTTTTCTTCATTAAACTTTTCTACATTAAACTTTTCTCCATAAAGACAAACTTCGCCGAGTATCATACTGAATGTCACAAAGTTCAAGTTGCAAGGTAACAATTTGTCGGGGGCTTTTCTAAATTAAATTGTGTTTCACCTATACAACACCGGCATAGCCCGGAGAAATACCAATACTTGTTCACTACTCATAACGTGTTTATTCAACATTTGATTCAAGTGACTTTTGAATAAGTATATAGAATGGGAAAACTATTTATTACTTCTTTACATCTTATTTCATCAGTTATTTTCAGCCATGAACAGTACTTTCTACATATTCCAAGTCATATAGGCAAGGTGGTGTCGATAATCATGCTAGCTAAATACTTTTCCAATTTTATCTACTTTTAAAACACTAAACAACGTGCCAAATAATGCCATTTCGTTGCCACAGTACGAAAGGGGTGATTTTGCTTGAACACTACACTGATTCAGGATAAATCATCGCCATGTGAAAACACATCATCACCATGTGAAATATGTCATTGCCGTGTGAATCGAGTTTGACCCTAATCCAGCTTCATACGCATGAAACAGTCCTATCTTTAATAGCATGATTACTGGTTTTATTTAAAAGTAGATTATTACATAGTCCTGTGTAAACGACTCGCCGACTCTCGAAAGTGAAGCAATATTCTCATTTGAATTGATTATATAAATAGGACCATTATTACAACTCCCGGGTTTGTCTGCATTTTATTTTGCTTCATCATTAAACATTGTAAAACAACACTCACATCATGGCAACATTTATAAATCCATCGATACGATTATTCAATAAAATATTTATTTATTGATTCAATCCACTTTCCCGAAAGAAAAAACTATTTATTATTGTTTACATTTTTTAGTTAAAGGAGCAAAAATGACCGGCAGGCGCTTCGCACTTAGGATCACGTGCACGCTTATTGTTATAACACAATGTTCATTGTTAACATGAATTTTATTACAAGTTAGGCCTGCGTATAACAATTGTTTCAAAGCGAGACGGTTGAATTACGCTAAGCATAAATTCAACTTGTGCTCGCAGCGGTCGCCGGTCAATTTTGCCCCTTTAAATACACTGATCCCATCAAACTGTTCAATCGAGTTTCATCGCATTTGAATCCTCGTTAAATCTATATATGCGATCTCTCATATATAATAATAATAATAATTTGTTGTCGATGATGAAGAGGAAGTTTGTATGTATATTGTTTTCTATATTAATGTCTTTTCATTGCAGTAAAATTGCCGGCTATCATTATCAGTAGACATGTGAGAATTATGTTGAATAAATAAGAATTTCCCCAGCATGGGTTTGTTTACAAATGTGATATCGTTCCTATCCGAACAGTTTATAAATAATTTTCAAAAAACATTGATTATATAATTTCCAATCTGACGCATGACCATACAGGAAACAAAAGATCGATCTGCACTGTTGCTCAGAGACAATAGAAAGTCATTCAAGTGCGAAACTGCTTAGTTAGCGCTTCAGTCTGAGAAAGCATTGTTGTTGAAAATGGAAACAGTTTTCATTGGTTTTTATCAACTTCGATGTATTTATTTAAGAAATGAAGCCGGCCATGTACGCCTCTGGTTAATAACGAATCCATTGATATGTGTTTCAAGTCAATTGCATCAAAAATGGCATCGTGAATCCCCGCCTTACATAAAATGGAAATAGCGTAAATTTAAAAGTAGATTTGATTCATGATTCAGCAAATTTATACTTATGATATGCTCATCAAAACAGTTAACAAATTGTTATCGTATGCTAAAAGTTTACAATAAAAAGGCTCGTTAAGCGAAAATTATTGTTAACATAGTTTGTTTACATCTGAATTAAGCTTACGCGTCTGAAATATATTAGCACAATCATCTATTTCTAATTTCTAATTTAATATACTAATATTTATACATAACAATTACATGTAATTCTTATAATAATGACATAATACGGAAATACTATTATTTATCAAATGGAATTGAATGATTAATTCTAAGAAATTCATAAAACAATATCCGGTCTAAACAAAAGCGAAAAGATCGATAAATGTCTACAAGGCCGTGATCCAAGTAAATGTCGAGGCAAATTGGCTATATTATGGCTTAATCTGTTTACCGTTTCGAAATTGGGGGCTAGACATAACACAAAGATTTCGTCTGATTTCCATGTAAACAACGTCTAAACCGTAACCAATGAACCGTTTCAAAACTGGTGGCTAGACATAACAAAAAGATAACGTGGAAGCTACGGGGGAAATTATATCAAAATATCACGTCAAGACATGGAATCATCGACACAGTAAATATCTTTTTCTTGAAAATTAATTCAATCCATGTTTAACGTTATATTCATTCATATTTAGTCATAATGAGTTCTATATACTAATTGTTGAAAATAGATTTTGTTGACAATTTAGTGACTCATCCATTATTTTATATATTTATCATTTTAATCAAGTTTAAGACACATTATTTTATAATATATTTATAAGCAATATATACTTTCAACAAATTGTGTTACTAACAAAAACGTTAAATGAATGCTCTTTGTAGGTCGCATGTTGATGTTGCATAAATCACCCTGTTCTAAATCAAGTTCTTTCATTGCTGGAAAGAATTGTCAATGGAGTAAGAAGGGTTTACCAAACGTCAAAATGGAATCATATCAGTTGATAAAAACATGATCCATCATGTTGCCTTTCTTGCTATACAGTCTTTAATCTACCCTTGAATTTAATTTGGCTACTCTGCTCCATTATCTTTAGAATATTTGAACTGGTTTCGCTTAATTTGTCGTTGACCGAGATTCAACAGGTTTCTTAACCATCTGTTTATTGACAAACGTTTCAAAGGCTATTTTTCACAGCCTATCCCTATTCTCTGAAATATTATTAACAATATCGATAGATGGCACAGAAAAATCTTACAAGATTAAAGAATGTTTGTTTTGTCTGTGGGTTACGTTCTTTTGATAGAATATTTGCAATAGATAAAGCATTTTCGAAGTTTTTTATTGCTTTATTGCTACTTAGTTCATGGTGAAGTGATGAGGCTCCCCGGGGCTCTTCTATTACAAATACCAGCATATTTCCTCAAGTTATCAACTAATATTGACAGAGCAGGAGCAGTCGAACAAATAGTTCCATAGCTGATTCGTTTCCAGTTATACCAATGAAACCTCCTTTAATTTTCTCTTTTTTTTGTGTGACATGGTATGGTCAGGATCTACTGCAGTGAAAGCAATGTCAGTATTAGAAATAGCAAAATTGCCTTATTGTAAAAATATCCAAGTCGTCAATTGATTAGTTTTAAGGTTGATCATACATCTGCAATTAACATACAATGGAGCCAATCTGGACTACTTGATCATGAGCATGATATTACTGCACATAAGATGCAATTCCCAGTAACGCAGCTCATGGTTGCAGAAACAAACATCAACAAAGTATTTACCTGATCAATATAGTGGAATAAAAGTTTTTGCACAACGCATGCAGATTGTCTTGACGATAATAATTTTGAAAAAAATCATTTTCACAAGATTTTCACGCACGAACATCAAGGACTTCTTTTAAATTGAGAGTTATAGAAAATTTTATTAGATGAAGTTTTGTGAAAATTCTAAATCTTCTCTTGATAATGTGCTGAGAACTTACAAAATCATCAAATATGGATGAAAACAAAAGAGGTTGCAAAGCAATCACTCACAGTAATGCTGGGAGCTTCAATGCCTCTGTAGATGTGACGACCATTAAGAATTTTTATTACTGCTGCAGAGTCATAAACCCCTCTGGCTGTTCCCAAACCAAATCAATGTCACTTACTTCAACATATTTACCATGCAAGACATTTAATTGTAGCAATAACAATGTGCAATGTACTAAGCTTATGTACCAGCTCTCGTTGTAAATTTTTGATTTAACAGCTCTGTAATAAAGGTCTCCGTCTAAAACAATAATTGGACGATAGCCTTGGCCACATGTCACAGTATGATTTTGCTGTGCATGCACCCGTGCATGCATCTATATTGCCAGCAAACAAGGCCATTCAGTTAGACATCATCTGTAAAGGAGAGAACTCACATCAGTGTTCGAGATATTATCTGGAGATTCATGAAAGAGACAGCAGACAAGGTTGGAGGATTTGTATAGAAATGGTCGATTACATCTTCCACTAAATTCTGTTTTTCGTTCTCTGCTCCTAAACAAATTATAGGGTTAGGGATATCAGTTGTACTTCCAGAAGGAGCTTCATCAATATTAGCTACATTTTTATATTGGGCTAATTATGATAGAGAAAGAGCCGGAAAAAACAAGGTCTTCTGGAAAAGAAAGATCTTCCTTTAGGGAAAAAATGTTAATATCCATCTACTATAACGTAAGGTTTAGTGGGTTTTGTGCAAGAGAAGTACTTTACAGATTAGATGTTGGTCGGCTTCTTATCTGTTATAATAAGATGATTAAGATGAAACGTATGATTCTCAGACACTGAAAAATAATCCATTCTTAGGGAAACCATCAGATCTGCACCATGAAAGGATGTTTTCATCACCAAAATCAACGTTGTCTATTTCAAATAGAGAGCGTACATCAGATTTTACGAAGCTAGTAACATATATATCCCAAATGTAATGTTTTAGTCTCTTGTGCAGTTTGGACTTCTACTGCCAATCTAGTCGCAGCTCTATCTCTTTGTATATGGAACAAAATGAATTAATGACGAGAGTAGAGAGCATTTCTTTATATCTATTTTGTTTCTACAGTACTATTTAGTTGTGTTGTTTGTCTCGTTTTACACAAGCCTTCGTAAATCTGTGGCAAATAATTCACTTGTCTGTTTGTTTTAAAAGATGATACAATCAATCGAGAAGCATTATGAGATGACTGCTGAACCTCAGAAGCAGTAAGTAAGTAATGTAGACGGTGTCACCCTATTGGAGGACGAACGTACACGTACCACTCCTCCATTTCCAGAGGAATAATAGAGAAGTGGCTTTTTTCGCTAAGAACAATGATTTTTGAACGCTCTTTATTGATCTCAGCCACGACACTACAGATCAATTTCAACAGATTTCAATGGCAGATAGGTCTCGATCTTCAATGCACAACGATGTGCCACAGCTAATCACAATGCAATTTCGTACGCAGACCAGCGATAATCCATCTATAATCATCTGTTGCAGCATTGCTGGCATTTTGAAGTCGTCAAACATACCCTTTAAATTTCCAATCCTCAGATCTGCAGCCTCTCTCCTGAAAAAGTTGATGCCTCAAATATTATGTCTCATATTATTTTGATTTGTATTTTCACAACCATTTATTAATTGGCCTTTTGTTTTTATTGTAAAGACAAGTTCGGGCTACACGACCCTTTTGGCGAAATCAATATTTCGTAATTTTTCATCAGAGATGGTTGATATGAATGCAAACAGTTTTAACATTCTACGATATAAATTTAAATTAAAGTGCATTACCACCAAAAGTTATCCCATTGCAATACAATTTTGCATACAACGTCCATTTACAACTATTTGAGATTTTTTTATTTCTGAATTTTAAAATTCGTTCTTTGAACTGAAGTATTTTGGCTTGGATTAAATAAAATAGACATTCTTATTTGTAGATATTCTCATTCCAGTATGGCTGCTCAACCTAGTAGACTGCACTCTGCCGTGTGTTTAGCCTCTATTTCATAATGTAAACTACAAGCACAAATAAATGCAAACTACAAGACTACAAACACAACATCTACTGTCGAAATTCAGTTCATCTATCATATTATACGAACACTAATCAGATTATGTTTTCCTGACAAATAAAGAGGCAAGGGTATATATAGCTTCATTGATTTATATTACTCATAATAACTGACACATGATTGTTAGAGTACTACATAAATTGAATTTATATTTTGATTTCATTTTACATTGAGATTGTTTCAATCATGTTAAGACCAGAAAAACTTCTGAAAAGCCCTTTGTTGAAGATTGGTTCTTTTACAGATTCAACAAATTGTACCATTCTCTCAACAAAAGTACTTTTGTTCCATTCAGGATTGATGTTGTACAAGGCACGAAGTGGTGATGTCATTGCACGATACAAAGCTTCATTCAAGACATGAACAGATGCATGGACACCATCGACTATAATATGATGGTTTTCTGTCAAAGGATGACGCACTTCAGATAGGAAGGGAATAACATCGACGACTTGTTGTGGTTTTAATTGGTTTTCTCTATTCATGACCCAGACATAATCACCCGTGTTAAGATCTTTTGCTTGGATAGGGTTTGTGGTTGGGGCTGTTGTGATAGTCCTATTTGCTTTGGTGGCGTAGATCAAATGCCTTCCACTGATACCAAGGCTGCTTATTCCCTTTGTTTCATCTCTGTAGAATACACTCAGCAATGATCCAACAAGCTTTTCATTCGAATGTGCCATGTAATAGACATGGGTGTAGATTGACTTCCCTGTTTGCTCATCCAATGATTCGATCATATCTCCAACTTCCACGTTACGTAGTGTTTTCCTTGCTATTTCCATACTAGGCAATTGAACATTAACGATTGAGTCAGCCGTGAAACACGCCCCCTTCGCACCTGATGCATCAGCAACTGCTTTGAGAGGTCCTATGATTTTACCCATAGTTCCAGTTGGTCTGCCGTTTCCTTCAGCACGCCTAGAAGCCCATCCAACAGCAGCCATGGAACCCAATGACAAAATAGCCTTCATAGCAACAAAAGCGACTGGAAGTAGGGGTAGAATCCTTTTTCTTGATTTCTTTTGAGATGCTCCAGCAAGTTCCATACCTTTTCGAATGAGAGCTTCTTTCTTTGTATCAGTATTTCCATTTTTTTCCATGTCAAGACCAATCTTTATATATGTGTCAAAGGTATTGGCCGTTGGAAGGTTGTCAGCATGCTGTACTGTCTCCTCAAAACTACAGGTCAAATAGCATTTTGGGTCCCCCATGGCTGTTTGTGTAGCAATAAAGAAAACGTCACATAATTTGCAGCTGAATGAACCATCCTTGCATGATGCTATCATGGCAAAGAAACTGTATTTTGTAGTTGTACGCAATTGTGAAAGATCAAGACTGTTGAGTTCCTCTTGATTTTGGAGATCAGTTGTTTTGTCATCTCCGCTCAAATCGGTAGTTATCTTGGAGTTGATCTTATTAACAGTTGATCTCAGAACGTCTCTGGATGCATCCTAGAAAGTGGAAAAAAAGTATAATGTTTTATAACATATCTAACATTCTAACTAAAATATGTAACATACTAACAAATGACGGTTTCTTCTGATGAATAATGTTTGTTTCTTGAGACAGTTTGGTTTTCTAGGTGACAAACAGCTATAGCGAAACATATTTTTTTTGTCTGTTATTCCATAATGGAATAATCTATCTAGACAATAGAATAGTATGGGTGATTAACAATATATCAAACAACTTTTATTAAACTTATTTTTATGTACACATAGAAAATTGATATTGTGTGACGTATGCAAATTTATTTTACTAGGTTTCGAATTGCATGCAAATGCATGCTTATATTGAGATATGAATCGTCTGGCTTGACTGTTCAAAAAAAGTTTATGAAGAAATCTGTGTAGCAAAGATAATCTGATCAAAGCCTTAATTTAATTGTGAGACTATGATCGATGTGAGGGAGACATAAACGACACAGTAATAGTTTCAAGTAAATAACATATCACTGGTCCCTCGATAAACTCTAAACGCGAGTTGCTTGACAAGAGTCAGACTTCAAACTCTGTTTTTATAATAATGACAATCACCGCTGACCTGCGGTCCCGCAGTCAGCTGGCAGACTTTACTAGTTTCCATTACATTATAAATTACATCACGGCTATGATCACAGGAAGGGAAAACACGCAACGCGCAATATATCTAAACATAAATCTATATAGCCAAGATAATCTGATCGAAGCCTTATCTTAATTAAGAACATATTCTACTTCATGTTTTGCTGTTAAAAGAAGCAGAAAGCTTTGGAGTGAAAAGTAGAACTCACAGGATTTTATTTACTAAATTAGGTACTATTTAGTTGATTCCAAAGCACGTGGAAGTTGTAGCCATACCCCCCAAAATATCCAAGAAACATTACCAACCCGAATGTCATAAAGTTATAAGGTACAACATTTTCGGGGGGTTGTCTGAATTCAATTTTCATCAGAAAATGTTTTATAACATTGTAATTTAATTTCAATAACGCCAGTTTGTTTACCAATTTGATAACCTTCTATTCCACATCTTTTTCCGATATAATGTCTGGTTATATAATTTCCAAACAAAGTTCAGATGATAGCACACCTTATTTTTTCACTTTCATATAAATATATGTGTATTATTTGTTTGTTTAAGTATGAATTTCATCCGTGCATCGTGAATCCCCGCCTTACATACTACAGACATACAAATGGAAATAGCGTAAATTTAAAAGTAGATAACCATCATGATGTTCAATAAATAACCGCAGATTTCCTCGAAATACTGCAAAGCTCTATATTTGTGTTTTTAAATGGAGCATTCATCATGAATCCATAATAATTCATAATATAATAATTCATTTCAGGAGCAGAATAAAATCTATTGAAACGCTCGGTCGAAATAATTTCTTGTAGCGTCATTAAGCGCGATGAATCTGATATAGATTGCGGATTAATACAAATGTCAGGCGGTGCGACTGTTCCTTTGTGACTAGTCTAGTGACACATATTGGTTACGTATTCTGTGTGACCGCAGTACTTCTCAAATCTTAATTAGTAGACACGTACCCTTCAAAATAGCTTGATCTTACGCTATATAAGTTTTAACTATTTTTAACTCTATGATCTGCAAGTTGTTCTTGAGTAAACATTTCTACAAGATATCCTTTTCATGATCTAAATGTGAATGTAAACTGATTTGATTTGCACGGGCATGCACAGACGACTTTTCCTGGAGTATGGTACTGCAAAGTATTAATTGTACTGGAGTTGGTACTGCAAAGTATTAATTGTACTGGAGTTGGTACTGCAAAGTATTAATTGTACTTTTTCGGATTTATTTAACTATCGGTATTACTAAATTATTAAATAGACATTTTTCAACTATCATTTCAACGTTTAAGTTTGAAATTGATGTTCGTCTAGTAAATCTTAAAACATGTAATCGTATAGTTTATACGACTGTATAGATAGATATATTATACTCAATAGTCTAACAAAGTGTTCATCATTAATTCACCAAGCATTCAATATTTAAAAAACCATTGAGAATTCTTCAGTACATTACACTATAGAATTCTATAAAATATCGGAAAATAGTACAAACATGATAGAGGGCTCGGACGTTCTTATTCAAGTTTACAGCCGTATACTAGAGCCACTAGAACTACAGTAATGCAGATTCTATCATTTGTCGGTTTTGCGGTATATCTTCATTGCATAAATTTTTATCCTCTCTATCAAAGTTATATGATTAACAAAATTAGGGTTTTGCAATGTGAAGTCTCGTTCCTTATTTTACATACGCCACAAAATTATTTTACCAGTCTAGTATTCATTCCTTCGGCTATAAAGTAGATTATGTTAGCATCATGTCGTCACAATCTGTAATTTATAGGATTAGTAATACAGTGCAGAAGTTACTTTGCACAAAATACCTTTCTACAGAGACGCGAAATCAGATGGACGGATTTCGCTTCTGTGAAAAGAGGACTATAAAACCGACGGCTATGGTGTTCTTAATAGCGTTTCCCACCATACATTATGATTTTTACCCTCAAAAGGACACTCCATTTTCAGTGCAGACATATGCTTACAACAATAAATTCTACTTAGCTAGCTTTTGTGGTCACCAGAGAATCTTTTGATATGTGTTAAATATGTGTGAGAATGATATGTCAAAATATAATCTGTATAACGCGCGCTACGAATGAAATATTTTCTGATTTTTATTTTCTTCAAATTCGTGAACTTTAAAATCATTAAATCATCTGGAATTTTGCTACTCTTGAGTTTATATGTTCTTCCTTACCTCAGTTTTGTGGGAGAGAAAAATAGATTGCCGTTACAGAGCTACGCCATCTCAAACGTAACATCGCGTGATTAATCCGATCTAAAGTCTATTAGAAAAACCACACGACTTGTGACTTTGTCGTCATTAAGCTAGATCCAATCCCTTTTTTCCCTCAGCGACATTTGGGCCAAAACACCACTTTGAAGGCATTTTTCACCAAGAAATAATTTCCAGATCGAAAAAAAAATTACGCCATTGTTTTTTTCACGTCGGGTTCTACTATATATGTAAAGATAGTCTGGGGGTTTATTCCCACTTTAACTTGCTAATTTATTATTCTCAAATAATGGAAATGAAAACTGGAATGATAAAATGTAAGTAAACTAGATTGTATAAGTAACTAATTAACTATATCATGAAAATTGTTTTCATTGTTGAAGGTCTACATTTTATCATAGTTTTCACAAGTTCTACTATTTAGGAATAATAGATTTAAAAGATTACTTATATCTCTTGTTTTCTTACGATTTGCTTTTCATTTTTTGAAAAAATAATCATTGAGTTCGGCTTTCCGTAATGTTGAGAACAATTCAGGCCTTGGTCGAAATTATATGTCTCAGCCTACGGCTTTGGCGGTTATCTTCAACCTCGGGCTGAATAATTCTTAATATTACGCCCAGCTTCCTTGCAATATTTGCGTGATGTGTTTTTGAAAACTCCTGATCAAATTGGAAATTCTCAATTGTTATGGCAATTTTGTATTGTAAGATCGATTGTGTTTTCGAACCTATAGTTTTGCTACATGGTGATTTGCTTTCACACTCTAAACCAATCAGATTATTAGAATCATTTTCGTCTAATAATACAAATCAATAGCTCTTGTTGATAACGAGAAACGAAGTATTTCGGATTGCTTTGTATAGCAACTAGAAACTTTTACTATCTTTCACGTGACCTTAATTCTTACTCATAATTTTATGGTTTTGAAACTCATTATCAAATTTGTAATTTTCAATCACGATATGAAGTCTGAATTTCAAGATCTATTGCGTTTTCGAACCTTGTTCTGCTCTTTGTTGAAATGTTGATTTGGCATCATAATTTTAAACCAATGAGATTGTTATTATATGAAATTCATGTTATAATTCATAATAATTCATAATAATTCATAATAATTCATAATGCTTCATAGTAATTCATGTTATAATTCATAATAATTCATGTTATAATTCATAATAACTCATAATAATTCATAATAATTCATGTTATAATTCATAATAACCCATAATAATTCATAATAATTCATAATAATTCATAATAGTTCATAATAGTTCATAATAATTCATCAATAATTATCAATAGATAGTTACATCTCAATTATATCGCTGTACTGTATATACCTTCACATTGATATTCATTGAGCTTTCACATTCTTCTTTCCTTCCCAGTGCTCCGTGAAATGCACACAATATCAAACCAAGAATAATAAGTTGCCTCATTTTTGATTCTAAACAAATTAAAAATTAAATAACCCAATTAATTAAATAACCCTCAACCGATATCCACTATTTATTCTGCTATAATTGTTCAAGTCAGACTTTTAAGTTTTTATTTATCTCGCATTATCATTTCCATTATGATAAATACAGTAGAATCCGGTCATAAACGGTTATAATCGAAGACTGAAGGGTTCTCAAGAACTTTGTCAATAGTAGCCTTGCAGATCAGTAATACTGAAAAGTTAATATAAATCGGCAGTAAGTCCAATTTCATGCTTTTCAAGAAGCACGGGTGGGTGAGAAGAGTCAACTTACGGACTCGCTGACTTTGTCAACCTTTGCTACTTTTTTTTTTTTTAGGCAAATTTCACGAATGTTCGGCATTGTATTGTCAAACCATTTGAATCGTAAACATTATTTTGTTAATCATATCACACTATAGTTCTATAGTTGATATAAATAGGCAAATACAATGTGTTCTTACTTTTATTTAAATGGATTTCAAACTGCTTTTAATTTCTTTTTCTTTGCACGAGATCGCCAAAACTTCAGAACTTCAGAAGTGTTTTCAACAATTGAAATAAAATACTTTCAGACAGAAAATTAAATATTAAACACATCATCACCATCGCTGTCACTTGTAGGTGCATAAACACTATCTTAAAATAGCAGAAGATATATATACGACGCAGAAAGTACGATCACTCCCGTAATTTCTCGTACAAAATTTATCATGAAGCCCCTCAGACTTAAAGCTCAATTACAAGCGCTTAATCATGACCTCGCTTTAACGTGAATGGTCTTTTTGGCCTCGCAACGAGTTGGCTCAATTCCTGTAGCTATTTGGCTCTGTAATACATTGCACATGTAACTAGCTAGTTTTCGTGAAACTTCTGGATTAGTTTTGCTGCGCCAAATTACGAGTCTCAAGTAAAATGGAGGCTCAATAATGAAAAAATGAAAAATTACGAAAAAGAAAATGCATTATCTGATTGATGGAATTACTTACTTAAATGACTTACCACTCTATTGTGTTGTCTCCTTGATGAAATGATTTCAATGATATCAAATCTGGTTTTTGTTCTTTTATACCATCACCAGTGACCTTATCTCCACCAGTGACGTGTGACGTGGTATTAGGCATGCATAATAGATTGACCCATGAAAATAGTTACCAATGCCCTAACATAATTAATAATGAATTATAGCAATGGGTTCACCACGTTGCTGACTAGATTGGAATTATTGGCAAGTTTAATTTATTCCAAATTCATAGTCTCGAATCTCCAACTCCAACAATCCAACGAAACGATGTTGCAAACTTAAAATTAAAAGATAAGCAATTTGATAAATCGCATGATGACAACCTTGTTTTTGTTACTTTGTTCAGAACAGCAAAACGAAAGCTATGGAAAGATTTGTTTGTTTCGATACAAAACGGGTAAAAATTTATTTGAATAGACACAAAACTGCGGCCGTTACCTGATCAACTTTACAAAAAGTTGGCTTGGAAAATGACGAATTAATCCGAACATACTGTTCTGGAAATTATCTCTTCGCGAGATGTATTTATCAATGTTGTAACCTTTTATCTCCACACGGATACATGTTTTTTCTCCGAAGTTTTATTTTATTTATCAGTGTTGTAACATTTTTTCTCCACAGATTAAAGTACAGCAGGTTCATTCATACAGACAAGTTATCAGTATTATAAAATGTGCCTGCATTAATCTATTTCTAGAAAAGACGGCCCAATCAAAAGATATGCTCTTTTCACTCAGAGCAATGATCAGGGACGATTTATTTCAAAATATTCCATAACATCTATGGTTTGTTATTCACTTATTCTGTCTCTGTAATCGAGTTCCGTTGTCAATTCATTAGAGGAAGGGGGATACCTGAAGAATAAATTCTTCACAATTGAGCAAAAATATTAATAAGCTTTATATTCTTTAGCAAAATCATGACTTTTTTATTTTCAGACAAAGTCTTCACCTACATGTGATCGGTCTACAAAGTCAGACGTTACTAAACCCCCGTATACCCGTTATGGTTGAAGCAATTCATTCATATCTGAAGTCTGCTTACGCGCACATGTTATGGTTCAGCAATAATCCATTAATGGTTCTGTGATTTTCATAGTAATCAAAAAGAATTACCAAAAAGCCACCTGGATTATGTTTTGGCAATGTAGAATAGCAACAGACTGGTTCTGAGGAAGATTTTCATCAGTTATCTGAGCGTTGCAATCATTCAAAGACTTATAAAACACAGTCAAAATCACAGAGAGATATACGAAATTGATTATTGTGTATGATCATAGAAGTATAACATTGTCTGATTTTTGAAAATTTATTTACAAATAAGAAGTATAAATATATATTTCAAATTGCCCCTGTTCAACTAATACTATATAAAAACTTTATTTTACATCTTTTCAAGCTAAAATAATGTTCAAATGTTTTCCTTCCTTGGAGTATTAAAATCATAAAAATCATTGTGAAGAGTTTCATTGAAATCATTAAAATCATTAAAAGAGAACTTGGATAAAATAAAATAAAACATTTTGACGTGTTATTTTAGTTTGTAAGAATCTGATTTCAGAGTGAGGCAAACTTCTTGAAATAATTCTAATTCGAAAAATTTTGTGAAGCATGGTTTTTTAGCAATGTTTTGAGCAAGACGATTTTATAGTTCTGATTCATGCAACTGCTGTACTTTAAAAGCAAACCAGGATCCGTGACTTTAAAAAAAAATATCTGAATTATTATATTGCCTTTATTATTTAAGAATAAAACTCCTACGAACGGTATTTTACCAAAATCTTCTTGTTCCATTGCAAATTGTATAGAACTTTGAAAATTATTTAAAATCTTTAAAAGTCTAACAACTAAAGTCTAGAGTGCAAAATGGTCTTTTGAAATTGCGAGTGTGTCATCCACGTATCGTTTTGTAAAATTTAGATAAAACCTGAGCCTGAATCGAATCAAATGCACTACGACAGCGGTGTTGCACTTTCCATTCTACCTCTATTGGCAGCACTTGTCTTAGCATTAGAGGCATCGAGACAACTGAAGAATATCTGCTTCATAAATGTGCTTCATAATATCTGCTTCACACATTACTATGTTTTACCGTTGTTAGTTAGATCGTGTCATTTTTATTTCGAGACAAATGTAGTCTTTACCTGCATGACCTGCATGTGATCGTCCTACAAAGTCAGACGTTTGTAAACTTCCATATAACCGTTTTGGTTTAAGCGAATTCATTCACATCTGAAGTAATACATTGCAGCTAATTTGTTAATGGACTGTTTTACTAATATAATCAATATGTTTATTTCAAATGCATATACCGTTTCTTATTGTATAGAAACATATCCTATAACGTTTTTATTATTTTCCAACGAATTTCTGTATTTTAATTTCACATTGAATTACTGAATGGAAGTAATGAACTCGCAATGAATTGTAATTCGCCTTGTGTTTTCTGCTCCGTTTGTTAAAATGTATAGTTTGAAAGAAAAACGAATATTTAGAGGACCATGAAATTCTGGGTACCATCTTCCCAAAGCTACGAAAGTTTATAAATTAAATTGAACATCGGAACATTTATCTGGGCGAGATAAAGTCATGATCATTCAGATTCAAGATGATAACTTTTCTTCTAAAAATAAGATAATTTATCTAAACAGCTAATAGTTTACTTTTGTTACATTGGCGATAATAATCATTTTTGCTTGAAATTAATGAACTTGTTTCAAAATAAGCTTTTTTGCAATGTACTTATCATATTCTGTAATGCATGGAAGTATCATCGATCAATACAGTATCTCAATTGATTGTTAGCAAGCGTGCAGAATCTCACGCAGCTTGCCCATCAAAAACAATCTCCCATTTGTCTCAATCAAATAGCAAGATTATATCACATCTGTTCGAAATATTAACTGTTATAGCATAAGAGACTTGAATAGAGATTAAGGCCCGTAATTTGACATTTTCTTTGTTATGGTATTCAGGGCGAGGCCATACACCTTTCGCAAAAGAAGTAACGTGGAATATTATCCTGTATTTGTTTCGGATTTTATATTGAGGAAAAAAACATTTGATTTCAAGAGAAAAGCATGTCAGAGAAAGATTGCTTCATTTAGACTTTTTACTGTTATCAAGCAAAATTCATTAAGAATCAATTCAATTCAGAAGTTCAAGTGATAAAGGAAATGAGTTTTTCCAGTGCATACCTGAAGAGCATGATCTTGTAGTATACATACATACATACATACATACATACATACATACATACATACATACATACATACATACATACATACATACATACATACATACATACATACATACATACATACATACATACATACATACATACATACATATATAAATAGTAGATCAAAGATCACGAGTTTATTCCTTTGATCTACTATTTATATTGCTCTGCTTTTAGCATTGAGCACTCAAATTGATGTTTTGCCCACACAATTACTTTATTATTACATACATATATATGTACATACATTGCTTTACATCGATTTGCTTTACAGCCTACATTCAGATTACACGGCAATGAACTCCCTATAGCAGATATATATTGCCATCCAGAATATTTTTTGTGCTGGCTACATTTTGCTGGTATTGTATAAATTAAATTATCGCCAAATGTATTATCACACTTCAAAAACGGTCAAATCCAAACAAAAAATTACCTTTTGTAAAACATAACACCAAGTTCTTAGAAAAATACCCCTTCCCTTACTCTTTTAGATAGGAGCTCCGTTTGAAATATTTGTATCCTTAAATTGAACTACATTATGAAAAGTCTATTCGACCAACAATATAACTGAATCGACTTCGCAACAATATGAAGCTCACATCAAGCATTTTCTCAAAATGATAAGAAGGCTTTGACCGTGAATCATGAAATATAAATTGGATTTTTGAAGGGTTTACAATCGAATTTAATTAAAACAAGGAATAGGTAATTGTTAAGCATATTTTTATGAACACTTTTAAGTGATTTTCAAGTTGCCTGGAGAAACCTGCCGTTTTGGTTCTGTGGCGCTCTGTTTACAAGTGACGTGTTATTTCGAACTAACAATTAGATTACATTACAATTTATAATTCAAAAACTGCATGTGCACCAAGAAGGAGTCGAGCCCCGGCTTCTAGCACAAAGTGTACTACCGTACCACTGAGCTAGCATTAAACAAAATACTTTCATTAATTTGTTGATTGTAAATGTATTACTTTCTGTTTCGTTGATAGAAAGCCACTGAAGATGTTCTTAAACTTCAATCCACATAATCCACTTCAAGATTTTGATTGACATGAATAAAACAGCCAAAAATACAGATTTACAACAGAGTGATAACTTGAACAGCCTGACCTTATCAAAACTACGCATAACAGCTGAATATATCCTTACACAATGATGGCATTATGTAAAGATAGTTCGTTTGATTGCAGACTATGCGCGATATAATCTTCATTACAAGAGACTGCATTGGGAGACAGAATATGCGACTTCCAGTGCAGCGAGATTGATTCAATAGCTAAGGCAAGAGATCTTCCTACAAATGATTCATTTGCAACTTACAAAAACGTTGGTCTTGAAGTAGAAAGGAAAGCTAACACTGACAGCATATGGGAGGCACTTATTCAAAGGAGAATGGCAATAGCAGGAAATAAAGAAAAGGAAAGCAAACGAATGTATCCTATTATACCAATCACTTTCAGTGATATGAAAACAATTATCACCATCGATTCGATGGCATCTGTTAGATAGGCAGCAGTCAGAGCACATGAAAGTAAAACCTCAGTTGGAACATCAATCATAATTCTGTCTCCTCTCTTGAAGGTTGCACAGGCAGGTGGTGGCTTTTTCATGGCTACATCTCATTTCATTTCAAAGTAAAATTACCCAGCGTGGAAATAGTCACAAAACCTTAAAATCATGTAAATGTTGGCGATATGGTTGAATCATTCGATCCCCGTACAGAAAACATGGTTTTCACACCTATTTACTATATAGCTCAGTCTAATGCGAAAGTAGTATCTGTTATATTCCCTATAATTTAATATTAGACTCTAGATTAATTAGTAAGCCAATATATTCCCAATAGGCAACCCTAACTTCAATATGATAATCAGTTGGTGTTTAGCTCAGTAGATGGTTGGTTCTACTGTAGCAACCCTATTTAGTATTTACATTATTATTATCATTTATAAGTTTGAATTTATTGAGTGTTATCTTTGTTGTCTTTACTACACAACACTTTACACACTCACAACATGGCGCAGTGATTTATTTACCTTTTCGCGGAGATTAACCTTACCGAATTCATTATTTACTCTTACCATTATATATATTACAATGGAATCTCTTCAACTTGCAAAAAAATTCTCGTACTGGCTATAAAAGTCTTACTTGTCGTGCATTAGATCGTCTTGATTCTTCTATCAATTTCTTCGATACAATTGAAACACACATACGTAATATTAATGATTTAAATGCCTCAGAACTATCTTGTCAACAAGCAAAAACAGCATTGCAAAATTATCAATTGGCTCATCTGGCTGTAGTTACATTACAACCTATCGAAGACAACTCTGAAGAAAATGACATAAATACTTTCGAAAATCGTCTTTTAGCAAGCGAATGTGTCATTTTACAACGCAAAACATTATTTACAAGGCCAACATCAACTCACTCGACGACAAGCACGTCCACCACATCATCGACACCACCAGTTCGCTGTACAGCAAAACCACCACCATTATTAGAAGAAGATGTTGATTTTAAAATATTTTCGCAATGGCAAGAAACCTGGTTTAATTATTGTAGCCTTATCGGTTTATCACTTCAACCACACGAACGCCAAGTCGCTACGTTTTGGGGACTTTGTTCTCCTGGGTTTTTAAGCATGATACGACGAGTCTTACAAATCGACCGAACTACAATATTAACGACGGACGAACTTCTTAATTTAATCAAAGATCATCTCAGATCAAAACGAAATACGAATCTTGACTGGCAAAGCTTTTTAACTATTCGCCAAAGCGACAACCAAACCATCGACCATTTTTATACTTCATTAATGGAAAGTAGTGATTATGCAGATGTTGACAAAGTTACACCAGAAATCTTGAGAACAGCTATTTTAATTCTTGGTTTAAATGACGAAGAAATAAAACGTAAAGTCATTGCCAAAACGCCATCTTTGAATTTGGCTGACACACTCAAATTTCTCCAAACTGAGGAGGCTGCCACCGCAAACGCCCACACGTTGACAAATAACAATAGCAACAGTTTTACCGCTTCCGCTTTTACACGAAATAAAAACAAGTCAACGACAAAAGAACAATCAAAAGAGAATAAACACAAAGGTGCAAACAATCAATCGTCTGCATGTAAATATTGTGGTTTTTCATCTCATTATGGTCCTAAATGTCCTGCCGAGAAATCAATATGTCGTCATTGTAAAAAGACTGGGCACTACTCTCATGTCTGTCTCTCTACTACAAATCACCATGACAACGAATTACAATTACAACCTCCCGTGAAAACATCTCATGTAAAAATTCAAAATGTCGGCGAGGATTTACCGTTTCTTGATATTTGTGTTTACAAAGGAGAAAAGTATTTACAAACAGTTCAAGCTATATGCGATACCGGTGCACAACGTACAGTTGCTGGACCTGATTTTATTTCACAGCTGAAAATGGACATAGTTTCATCATTACCATCATCTAAAGATATATTTACTGCTATCAATAATAACCAACTTACACAATTGGGACAGGTTAGTGTGTATTTTAAACTTGCTGGTAGGGTAGTTCCCTGCAATGTCATTATATGTGATCAAATCGAAGGACTTTACCCCTCAATGCAAATGTGCAAAGATTTGAATATTATATCACAAAATTTTCCAGCTCCTTTAACACATCAAATCAATTCTATCAGTCATTCACCAAATAACTCATCTCAACTTATTTTCAAACATGATGAAAAGCAATGTTGGCTTGATTCTTTATCTACCAACCCATCTAATCAGCAAAAATCTGAAGATATCACAAAATTAAAAACTATTTATTCCAAAGTATTTCATTCTGATACCAGATTACAACCCATGAGTGGACCCCATGTAGGTGATACCATGAAAATTGAACTTAAACCTGATGCTGTTCCTTTCGCTGTCATGACAGCAAGAAAAATACCTTTTCCTCAGAGGGAGAAAGTTAAACTAGAATTAGATCGCCTGGAGAGTTTGGGTATTATTGCAGCTGTTGCAGATGAGCCTGTCACTTGGTGTCACCCTTTGGTCATTGTTCCCAAATCTGACGGTGATGTTCGACTTTGTGTAGACCTCACCAAACTCAACAAGCAGGTAAATCGCACATTACACCCATCACCTACGCCTGCTGATGCCGTTGCTAGTATTGATCGTACTTCAAATATATTTACCCTGTTGGACGCTAAAAGTGGTTATTGGCAAATGCCTCTAGACGAAGCTTCTCAACATTTAAC
Organism: Haliclystus octoradiatus; assembly: GCA_916610825.1. Taxonomy (NCBI): domain Eukaryota; kingdom Metazoa; phylum Cnidaria; class Staurozoa; order Stauromedusae; family Haliclystidae; genus Haliclystus; species Haliclystus octoradiatus. The sequence continues at coordinate 2,325,223 of OU744450.1, forward strand.
CACCTTTATTACACCATGGCGACGCTACAAATTTTTGCGTGCCCCTATGGGGTTTATTTCAAGTGGGGACTCTTATAATTTACGTATTGACCTAGCTCTAGAGGGTCTTTTACATGTTACTAAAATTGTTGATGATACACTTATTGATGCCGACTGTTATACCACCTTAATGTCTCGCACTTGTGATGTTTTAGAACGATTCGCAAAATATAATATTACTTTAAATACGAAGAAGTGTGTATTTGCAGAAGAAAGTTTAAATTTTGTCGGTTACAAGATTTCACCTGGTAGTTATGCTGCTGATTCTAAAAAGCTTGACGCAATTTCCAAATTTCCTCAACCAACTAATCGCACTGAATTACGTTCCTTTCTTGGTCTTGTTAATCAACTTGGTATGTTTACGGCTGATTTAAGTGGTAAGCTAGCACCTTTCCGTGATTTATTAAAAACTTGTAATGAATTTTTATGGTTAGCAGATCATACTATAGCATTTGAAGCTACAAAACAATTATTACTTTCACCACCTGTATTATCTGGTTTTGATCCATCTTCACCTACTGTTCTTCAAACCGATGCATCGAAAACTAAAGGACTTGGGTTTGTTCTACTTCAACAACAACAAGGTATGTGGAAGTTAATTCAATGTGGTTCCCGTTTTCTTCAACCCTGCGAAACACGTTATGCCATGGTTGAATTAGAAGCACTTGCAATTTTATGGGCCATTCGCAAATGTAAAGTTTATTTATCTGGTCTACCAGCATTCCAAGTTGTTACTGACCACAAACCACTTATACCTATATTTAATAACTATACACTTGATGCTATAGAGAACACTCGTTTACAATCATATAAATCAAAATTAAGTCAATACCAATTTACTGTCACTTGGACTAAAGGCAACGCTCATGCTATTCCTGATGCATTATCACGTGCTCCGGTATGCGATCCCACACCTGATGATATTGAAGATGATTCTCAATTTCCCACTGACCAGATCATTCGTATTGCTGCTTTACGTTTATCTCATGACGATTCTGAAGACAACACATCAATTACACGTGCACCTCTTGCTGATCCTATGATTGATCAATTACGTAACATTGCCCATAATGATACTCATTATCAACAATTAATTATTGCTATTCAACAGGACTTTCCTGAACCTATTACACCTGCTGTTGGTTTATTTAGAAAAATTTGGCCAGAACTTAGTATTGATAATGGTCTCATCTTATTTGGTGATCGTCTTGTTATTCCTCGTTCTTCTCGTTCTGATGTCATATCTCGTCTTCACGCATCTCATCAAGGTATAGAGCGAACAAAACGTCGTGCTCGTCAAGTTGTATACTGGCCTGGCATGAACAGCGACTTAACTAATGCTGTCCAATCTTGTAAACAATGTGCTAAGTATCTTCCTAGTCTACAAAAGGAACCACTGATATCAGATCCATTACCTTCTAGAGTTTTTGAATCTGTCTCTACTGATTTATTTAGCTTGAATGGAAAACATTATTTAATATATGCAGATCGTTTATCTGGCTTTCCTTTTATTTCTGAATGGCGTGATGACCCTTCTTCATCTCAAGTATTAGAAGTTATTAAACACCATTTTGTACAAACTGGTGTCCCATCACAACTTCGGTCGGACGGTGGTCCCCAATTTGCTGCCAAAGTATTTAATGATTTTTTAATTTCTTGGGGAGTTAATCGATCTCCTTCTTCTCCTCATTATCCTCAGAGTAATGGCCATGCTGAATCATCTGTAAAATCTGTTAAAACATTGTTAGCTAAAGTTTCAAATGGAAATATTAAATCTGATGAATTTCTCCGAGGTTTACTAGAACTTCGTAATACTCCACGAGCTGAAGGTATTTCACCAGCACAGTGGGTTTATGGACATCCTTTACGTTCGTATGTTCCTGCTCATTTTAGATCATTTTCAAAAGACTGGCAATTAGCAGCAAAAACTATAGATAAAAAATTAATCGACTTAGCCACGAAAAATAAAAAATATTACGATTCTAATGCGCATTCATTATCACCTCTACCTATTGGATCTACTGTTATTTTACAAAGTCCAATTACTAAACGCTGGGATGAAACTGGCATTGTTATTACTGCTAACCCACATGATTATGTTATTCGTTTACCTTCTGGCAAAGTCAAATGGCGCAATCGCCGATATATTCGTAAATTTACCATTCCAGATGATGACGATATCAATACTCATGTCGATAATCCAAATAATAGTGATAATACAGATGTCACACTTCAGTTAAGACGTAGTACTCGTGCCCGTCAAACACCCAAACGATATTCTACTTAATTTTATTTACTATTTAGACTATTTACTATTTACGATTTAATTTAGATTCAAGTCACAATTCCATTCATTATTATTATTTTTTTTTAGCTCATTATTAATTCATTTAGTTATTTCATTGACATTTTATTCGCTCCAAAAAGGGGAGATGTTATATTCCCTATAATTTAATATTAGACTCTAGATTAATTAGTAAGCCAATATATTCCCAATAGGCAACCCTAACTTCAATATGATAATCAGTTGGTGTTTAGCTCAGTAGATGGTTGGTTCTACTGTAGCAACCCTATTTAGTATTTACATTATTATTATCATTTATAAGTTTGAATTTATTGAGTGTTATCTTTGTTGTCTTTACTTGCGTTACACAACACTTTACACACTCACAACAGTATCCTCATTACTGAGTGTATTCTATAGAGATAAAATGAACGGAACAGGTATCTTGAGTCTCAGTGGAAGATATTTTGTATTTGCAATAAAATCGAGAAAGGAAATTTACAATGCTACTCTCAATGATCCCATCCAAGCCAAAGATCTCAACACTGGTGACTCTCTCTGGGTCTTGAATAAAAATAACCAATTAAAGCCGCAACAAGTCGTCGATGTTATTCCCTTCCAATCTGAAGTGCGTCATCCTTTGACTGAAAACCATCATATTATAGTCGAAGGTGTCCATGCCTCTGTTCATGTCTTGAATTAGGCTTTGTACCGTGCGATGACATCACCACTTCGTGCCTTGTACAGCATCAATCCTGAATGGAACAAGAGTACATTCGTTGAGAGAATGGTGCGATTTGTTGAGTCTGTAAAGAGCCTATCTTCAACAAAGGGCTGTAATCTGTGTTGCTGGCCTTAGCACGATTGAAACAATTTCAATGTGAAATGGAACATATTTGTAAAAAATAACAAATGACAGCGAGAAAAAGCACGGGATTTATCAACGTTTCGCCATATCATATCTTCATGGCATCATCAGGTATATAGATACAAATTAAAAAATTACAAATATATAGACTTTGAGTTTACAAAGGAAATTATCAAATACAATTACACGGAAATTAAACAAACAACCGTGATTTTATAGAATCCGATTGCGTGTTGAGTGTTGGCTTGATCCGCCTGATTGCAAGCCTGATCGCCTGTTTTTTATCGCCGTCATTTTTTACAAAGTTAATAAGAAATGAACATATATTCCACGTTACTTCTTTTGCGAATGGTCTATGGCCTCGCCCTGAATACCATAACAAAGAAAATGTCAAATTACAGGCCTCAATCTCTATTCAAGGCTCTTATGCTATGACAGTTAATATATCGAACAGATGTGATATAATCTTGCTATTTGATTGAGGCAAATGGGACATAGTTTTTGATAGGCAAGCTGCGTGAGATTCTACACGCTGGCTAACAATCAATTGAGATACTGTATTGATCGATGATACTTCCATGCATTACAGAATATGATAAGTACATTGCAAAAAAGCTTATTTTGAAACAAGTTCATTAATTTCAAGCAAAAATGATTATTATCGCCAATGTAACAAAAGTAAACTATTAGCTGTTTAGATAAATTATCTTATTTTTAGAAGAAAAGTTATCATCTTGAATCTGAATGATCATGACTTTATCTCGCCCAGATAAATGTTCTGCTGTTCAATTTAATTTATTTACTTTCGTAGCTTCGAGAAAATGGTACCCAGAATTTTATGGTCCTCTAAATATTATTTTTCCTTTCAAACTATTCATTTTAATAAACGGAGCAGAAAACACAAAGCGAATTACAATTCATTGCGAGTTCATTACTTCCATTCAGTAATTCAATGTGAAATTAAAATACAGAAATTCGTTGGAAAATAATAAAAACGTTATAGGATATGTTTCTATACAATAAGAAACGGTATATGCATTTGAAATAAACATATCGATTATATTAGTAAAACAGTCCATTAACAAATTAGCTGCAATGTATTACTTCAGATGTGAATGAATTCGCTTAAACCAAAACGGGTATATGGGAGTTTACAAACGTCTGACTTTGTAGGACGATCACATGCAGGTGAAGACTTTTGTCTCGAAATAAAAGTGACACGATTTAACTAACAATTGTAAAGCAGAGTAATGTGTGAAGCAGATATTATGAAACATATTTATGAAGCAGATATTCTTCAGTTGTCTCGATGTCTCTAATGCTAAGACAAGTGCTGCCAATAGAGGTAGAATGGAAAGTGCAACACCGCTGTCGTAGTGCATTTGATTCGATTCAGGCTCAGGTTTTATCTAAATTTTACAAAACGATACGTGAATGACACACTCGCAATTTCAAAAGACCATTTTGGACTCTAGACTTTAGTTGTTAGACTTTTAAAGATTTTAAATAATTTTCAAAGTTCTATACAATTTGCAATGGAACAAGAAGATTTTGGTAAAATAACGTTCGTAGGAGTTTTATTCTTAAATAATAAAGGCAATATATTAATTCAGATATTCTTTTTAAAGCCACGGATCCTGGTCTGCTTTTAAAGTACAGCAGTTGCATGGATCAGAACTATAAAATCGTCTTGCTCAAAAAATGCTAAACCATGCTTCACAAAATTTTTCGAACTAGAACTATTTCAAGAAGTTTGCTGCACTCTGAAATAAGATTCTTACAAACTAAAAAAGCACGTCAAAATGTTTAATTTTATTCTATCCAAGTTCTCTTTTACTTTTATCCAAGTTTTTTTTTCTCAAGTAATACTCCAAGGAAGGAAAACATTTGAAAAATATTTTAGCTTGAAAAGATTTAAAATAATGAGTTGTTATATAGTATTAATTGAACAGGGGCAATTTGAAATATATATTTATACTTCTTGTTTGTAAATAAATTTTCAAAAATCGGACAATGTTATACTTCTATGATCATACACAATGATCAATTTCTTATATCTCTCTGTGATTTTGACTGTGTTATATATGTCTTTGAATGATTGCAACGCTTAGATAACTGATGAAAATATTCCTCAGAACCAGTCTGTTGCTATTCTACATTGCCAAAACATAATCCAGGTGGCTTTTGGTAATTCTTTTTGATTACTATGAAAATCACAGAACCATTAATGGATTATTGTTGAACCATAACATGTGCGCGTAAGCAGACTTCAGATGTGAATGAATTTGCTTCAACCATAACGGGTATATGGGAGTTTAGTAACGTCTGAATTTGTAGACCGATCACATGTAGGTGAAGACTTTGTCTGAAAATAAAAAAGTCATAATTTTACTAAAGAATATAAAGCTTATTAATATTTTTGCTCAACTGTGAATTATTTATTCTTCAGGTATCCCCCTTCCTCTAATGAATTGACAACGGAACTCGACTACAGAGACAGAATAAGTGAATAACAAACCATAGATGTTATGGAATATATTGAAATAAATCTTAAGTGATCGTCCCTGATCATTGCTCTGAGTGAAAAGAGCATATCTTTTGATTGGGCCCTCTTTTCTAGAAATAGATTAATGCAGGCACATTTTATAATACTGATAACTTGTCTATATGAATGAACCTGCTGTACTTTAATCTGCGGAGAAAAAATGTTACAACACTGATAAATAAAATAGAACTTCGGAGAAAAACATGTATCCGTGGGGAGATAAAAGGTTACAACATTGATAAATACATCTCGTGTAGAGATAAATTCCAGAACAGTATGTTCGGATTAATTCGTCATTTTCCAAGCCAACTTTTGTAAAGTTGATCAGTTAACGGCCGCAGTTTTGTGTCTATTTAAACAAACTTTTACCCATTTTGTAGCGAAACAAACAAATCTTTCCGTAGATTTCGTTTGCTGTTCTAAACAAAGTAACAAAAACAAGGTTGTCATCATGCGATTTATCAAATTGCTTATCTTTTAATTTTAATTTTGCCACATCGTTTCGTTGGATTGTTGGAGTTGGAGTTTCAAAACTATTAATATGGAATAAATTAAACTTGCCAATAATTCCAATCTAGTCAGCAAGGTGGTGAACCCATTGCTATAATTCATTATTAATTATGTTAGGGCATTGGTAACTATTTTCATGGGTCAATCGATTATGAATGCCTAATACCACGTCATACGTCACTGGTGGAGATAAGGTCACTGGTGATGGTATAAAAGAATAAAAACCAGATTTGATATCATTGAAATCATTTCATCAAGGGACAACACACGGTAGAGAGGTAAGTCATTTAATTAAATAATTCCATCAATCAGATAATACATTTTCTTTTTCGTAAATGTGAGGATGACATTTTTTCATTATTGAGCCTCCATTTTACTTGAGACTCGTAATTTTATTTAATTAGACGGAATTGCTTTCTTTACTTATTTCCTATAATGTTTAACAACGTGGACATTTTGTGACTGGATTTGAATTATAATAGAGTTTGTTCATGAGATGATATCTGGTGTTGGGTATTAAACTTTGATAAGCCAATTCGTCAGAAGATTTCTGTTAGCAGCTGGCAGCTGCCTCGAAAAATTGGCAGTTAAGATTGATAAAATCAGCCTATTAAGTACAAAGCATGTTGCATTATCATTTATATATACATATGGATGAGTGGCACTTGTATATTAAATATTGACATTGTCATACTCTCGTTTGAATCATTGATTGAAGCATCGTATTGTTTTTGATAATATTTCATAAATATGGGAGCGATGAACGCTAATAGTTCATGACTTGAGAGATGAGCTTATGGCACTGTGTACAATCAGAATTATATCATTCATCTGACCCTTCTATGCATGATGTTGCATCGACCTAGCCTTGCTTTTTTGAGGCTCAATGATGATGTTCAAAGCGTTTAAACTCAATGACTGCACATGATTATAGATACCTACTTCCACAAATAGAGTCTTATGCCTACCAAACTGTTTTCATGATCATGGTCGGTCTCCCAATCTCATCATTCTGCTAAGTGTTTTATTTTGCATAATTTACATATGTTGGGAACAAAAATGTAACAACACAGAGACAGAGTAAGGTTTGCTCGATGCCTATATCAGCTTGCAGATGCTTTGAATCAAAATTGTTTTGTTGTAGAACTTGTTGCAGTCTCAACCATTTTCTTTGTATTATATCTGCAAGCATATCTCTTGGAGGTGATTTCCCTTTTTTCGTGTATCACTTATTGATTCCTATGTAGAAAAATTCAATATCAACTATTGTGTAACTTTTTAGATTTCATATAAAAACATTCCATTTCTGACCAGCTTGAAGATGAGATAAGATAATTTGGAAATATTGCAAACCTGCCTCTGTTACAATGAGGATTATTTAAGCATGCTTGGCCTGGTGATCGAACAATAATGATCACCGTTTTCATATAGACCTTCTCAGCCGCTAAGAACACTATAGGTTGAGATGTTGGAATTCAAGGTTCTCCAAAATTAATTTCAGGTCTGTCCTTTTTTATGTATTGCACGAAGGGTCACTTGTGCCTCAAATTTCACTTCAATCTATGCAAGAGCATTAATACCCCCCCCAGAATCCTCAACAGGAAAATGTTGCTGCTATTTAGTAACAATGTACATCAGATGTACAAAAATACAGGATCCAGGTTCTGGCATACTATGATATATAATACTTAAAATACATCAAAGAGAGAAGTAAACAAATTAAAACAATATATCATTTCATCTTTAGCATTGTTTGGGCAATTTCTAGGCTCATGTGTCTAAATAGGAGTACAATAAATGTGATTTAGGCAATTACAGGACGCAAGCAATATAGTAAGAAATCATCTTTCTACAATAATAATAATTACACAAATCGAATCATATGCTACAAGCTCTTGCTTGCTTGCCTAATAGTTAGTTACTCTATGTTCCAGTACGGGTGACCAGGTGAAGTCTTTGTCGTGTAGAACACTAAATTACATAGATGTTGATCTCTCTTTCCCAATATACCTTCATTTGATGAAAGAGAGCAATATACCGTTTATAAAAATAGAACGAGTATATCTTGAATGGGAGTTTACTTGCACAGACACGTTTGCTCCAACTTTAGTTCATCAATCTTCAAGTTTATTGGGTTCAGCAGCTCTGAATGCAGAAACTAGAAAATAAAAAAATCTGAAAGTTTGACAGACACGTATGTTGTTTCTAACGATAAAATAGCAAGACATTTTCTACTACAAAGACAATGTATGTGTATACAAAGTACAAATGCCATATCTATTATTGGCACTATTAAAAAATCAGATAGTATACGACGTTTTCAATTTATTACAAGTTTTAGTTTAGATTAGTTAATTAATGAATGTTTATTTTTTAAATAAGTTTTAATAAATATTGTCAAGTTGATGATAAAAAAATTGAGGAGTTGACAAAAAATGAATTCGAATGTCATGATTTGGCTATGACGAACGGTAACCGTGGGGTAAACATAAACATTACTTCGAATCATGGTCCGACGATTCGAGATTTTCTAAGAAATATTGAACGATACGCCTGATCATATATGCAAGGGAAAAAATTTGTTGAAAGCGTAAGATATTTCTATTTTATAAATCAAATATGAAACACTTTCTTGTGCAATCTGGGTTATATAAACACGAGTGTTTATATAGACGCCGCGGCAGCTCTTGACTTTCTTACCCTTTCCTTGTGCCTCATGACGCAACATTCGTGTTTATATAATATAACCCGTACTGCAGAGAAAGTCTCTAATACGCAGATATATGAATAGCTACACACTGGAGTTCATTGAAACTTTTATCCAACAAGGCTTATCACAGATATCACTCTCAGTTTGTGTTATAACACTTGCACTAAATGCAGGAACGTATGGAACAATCATTTTTATTGACGCTTTTGATGAGCAACTCAAGTGACTCGAATCTTCTTAGTAGTGAGACACGAAATTTCTTTAGGTTTGTTTCCAACTAATACATGTTTTTAACTGCTCCTGCTGCGATTATTTTACTTCCCTTTAAAAGCTATTTCCAATAATGATGATTTCGATGTACTGTAAGTTCTCGATGAATCCCTAGTCAATATAAAGAAGTTCGCGTAGGAATGATTTTTGTTTTCTTTGCTAATTTTGAGTTGCTGGAGTGATCGATAAACATTAAATCTGAAATATAATGAAATCAAAACAAACTACACGTACAATTAATTATAATATCCTACTTATCTTAGAATGATGTTCCACATTCCATTAATTTCTAGATTGCAAACATGCAGTTGGTGTTTACCTTGGCTTTGATATTGTTTGTTAATATTATCAATTGTTTGCCTGCACAAGACATCCTCAACGAAAGGAAAGCAGAAAACGATGACGATGGAAGTGCTGAAGAAAATGGCCATCTTAAAAGCGCACCAGATGAATCAACTTATCAAGGTTCAAATGCTGTCACGGCAACGAAATTTGGCATGCTTGACAATGATAGTACCAAGAAAATATATCAAAAATATAAAGAGATTTTAATCAGCGCATTTTCAGATCAAGTATTTGCACCTTTTGGACCAGCGGCAGGAATTTTTACTGATCTAGTCATGAAATTGGTTCGGGATAAGGACGAGTCACTATGGGAACAATTAGAATCAAAGGTTTTACTAACGTTACGCAAAGAGTTCACTAAGGATAGAATGGATCGTCTGCTAGCTGATTTCAGGCTTTTTGATCTCAAGATTGCGAAACGTAGTAGATTTTCAATGGATGATCTTGATGTGATTGTAGCTGCAAAAGCGGATATTTTTCCACAAGACAGTAGCACTACTGCATTTTCAGGTAATTATGTATCAGTTATAAGAGCTTACCTGTTCTATTTGTCATCTGGATATATGAATATCATGGTGCAGAAGAAATTGGATCGTTGTGCATTTGCAAGAGAGCTTAAGCAAATGAGACCAGATATGATCAACGCAGCTAAAAAATTATATCAATTGCGGTATAAGGAAATCGAAGGAACAAAAACTTGGAATGGTCAATTAAGACAGTCAGGAAAAACGTTTTTGAGATTCTTTGACAAAACTACAAATAAGAATCATGATGCATGGATTATCAACACTATTAGTGGAACAATGAATGGTATAAGAGATGAAACAAAGGGAATAATTAAACAATTTGTGGATGATTATAATGAGTTAAGCGTCCCAAAAGCTCACGGAGATGCATGTCAAGATGTTTTGCCACAACCGATTACAGACGAAGAAATGACTTACATTTATCCAACTGCGTGTTATGGAACAAGAAACAGCGGAGGGGAATGTTCATCACCTTGTGATAAATTTGGCCCGCATGATCCATGGTGTTTTGATTCTCGAGCCTTTCAGAAATACGATTCGTACGGCCAACGGCGAGAAGGTTATGGTTATATGGGTACAGCAAGAGCACGTGGGTTCCATTATAGTGGACAATGGGATTGGTGTACAAAAACAACATTCGAGGAATGTATGCATGTAGATCAAACGAATCCATCTCAACTTTCTGTTGAAAGAAGAATGATTGGACTACCAGATCATCCATGATGCAATTATGTCCGAAGAGATGTGACCCTCGAGTTGAGAATCAATTTTGTTTTAATTTTCAAATGTATTTCAATAATAAATTAATTTGAATAATAAAATTCGAGGAATAATTCAACTATATAGTATAAGTTGAACGAAATCAATAGATATATATTTATATAAAGAAGTAAGTGATGAATTTATCAAATATATTGATCTGCAATGCAAAAATGCAACTACTGGTTTACTAATGATGAATTATTTACTGGTTTCTGTGCTCACTTTGCTTTGGTATAGAAGCCTATTTTCAGTAAGTGACACGACTTGTGTCACACTATTCGATGATCTGCATTCTGATTGGATGCTCGATCATTTACCATTTTTCGATAGAACATGCTTGACAAGATTTGATTGACATTGTGACATATGTTAATTTTTGTTCAAGAACCAATGGCTTCGGTAAGACAGCTTTCCGTGAGCTGTTAGTCGATTACTACTAAACCGATGACACCACGCCTTCGCTGTCTAGAATCAAATATAGTCTTGTATAATTGACAGTTGTTCTTTGTGTATTGTTTGCACAAAGTGTACATATGATTGGTTGATGTTCTACACAGATTGTAGATTTGCAATGGAAAGCTAGTCACGGGTGCATAATCTCCATGCACTCCCTGCCTTGTTAACTATTCGACGGTAGGCAACTCGGTCTTGATGCCTAGTTTGTTAACGTTGTTAAGATTGTTGAAAGAATTAAATAGAATTTCAAGTGAAACAAAGAAAAGTTTAATATGTAAAACACTATAATATACACCTTAACGTGAATTTTCAAGTTGCCTAGATAAACTTTTGTTGGAAATTTTGTGTCACTCGGTCGTGATTATTATGATCGTATCATAATTAATATCAAACGATGAGATAGCTACTTTAACAAGGTGACCGCTGATACTAAACCTACACAAATAGTTCATATTTTCCGTGAACTATGCTCTGATAGCACCACTCGAGTCACTTCAGGAGAAAACTCGAAGGCGAAAATTACTCGCCGAGGCGGCTCGTAATTTTCTGATGCCTTTTCGTTTTCTCCTTACGTGCCTCTCGTGGTGCTATCAGAGCATAGTTCATGGAAAGTATGAACTATTTGGTTTAGAACATAGCCAGCCCCGATTTGTGACTGTTGGGGACGTTTTTTCAGAGCATTTTCTGATCTTTCCATGATCAAGTATATAATTCTCCTATTTTCGTGACGTCACAGGAAGAAAGCTGAGTCGAGAGCTGTACACTTGCCTTTTTTAATAAATCAACTAAAAGCTGGGAGGAAAACTGATATGGAGAAATTTATATTTCTCTCGGATTTCTCTTCTTGATATTAAAAGAATGGATGCTTAACATCATTTTCTTACATATACATAGTCATTGATTCTTATCTTTAAACAATATTTTCTATGTTCTTATTTGTGTTATTCATTATGGAAAACTGACCGGAATAACTTGAAAAGGAAAGAAAATGTTTTTTATCTATAATTTGAAGAATTTCGTAAAAAGCCGTGAACGCAAAGAAAGATTTATTGACTAAATGTTTGCTACTATTGCCTATTTAAAAGAGCAGATTATTGAATTGATGATAACTTTTTAGCCAACTGATAATCTATTAAGTTGCTAACTTTCATTTGGAGAAATGGTTAATTATTTGAAATTTTAGCGGTTGAATTTGTTTAGCCTATGTTTTTTGGTTTTGGTAGTATAGCGAACGCTTTCCTTTCTATGACAAGAATTTAGTGCTTATACTTATATCTAGGAACTTGCCTGGAGAAACCTGCCGTTTTAGTTCTGTGGCGCTCTGTCTACAAGTGACGTGTTATTTCGAACTAACAACTAGATTACATTAAAATTTATAATTAAAAAACTACATGTGCACCAAGAAATGATCGAACCCCGGCTTCTAGCACAAAGTGTACTACTGTACAACTGAGCAAGCAGTAAACAAATTACTTTCATTAATTTGTTGATTGTAAATGTATTACTTCCGGTTCATTGATAGAAAGCCACTGAAGATGTTCTAAAACTTCAATCCACATAATCCACTTCAAGATTTTGATTGACATGAATAAAACAGCCACAAATACAGATTTACAAAAGAGTGATAACTTGAACAGCCTGACCTTATCAAAACTACGCATAACAGCTGAATATATCCTTACACAATGATGGCATTATGTAAAGATAGTTCGTTTGATTGCAGACTATGCGCGATATAATCTTCATTACAACAGAGACTGCATTGGGAGACAGAATATGCTACTTCCAGTGCAGCGAGATTGATTCAATAGCTAAGGCAAGAGATCTTCCTACAAACGATTCATTTGCAACTTACAAAAACGTTGGTCTTGAAGTAGAAAGGAAAGCTAACACTGACAGCATATAGGAGGCACTTATTCGAAGGAGAATGGCAATAGCAGGAAATAAAGAAAAAGAAAGCAAACGAATGTATCCTATTATACCAATCACTTTCAGTGATATGAAAACAATTATCACCATCGATTCGATGGCATCTGTTAGATAGGCAGCAGTCAGAGCACATGAAAGTAAAACCTCAGTTGGAACATCAATCATAATTCTAGGGCCATTTACACTGCAGCAAAAAAGGCAGGGTACTCGTCAATTAACACTCGAGGTGTTAACAAGAATGCGGCCCGTGCTGTTTTTTTCAGGGTTTACACAGCTTATTAAAAACTGTGTTCAAGATCGCCCGTGCCTACTTTTACGCGGGCCGAGATTGAAGACTTACAAACTGAATTATAGGTTTCTCATTATTTAATGGTTTTACAGGTGAAATTCGATAAATTGAGATTCAATTATGTTAAATAGCTTGTTTTTCATTAATTATAATATTTAAATTTTTGTTACATTCCTATCTCCATTGAGCAAAATTCAAATACATTTGGGTTAGTCTTTCACCTCCTGAACATGCTACCACGCCAGATCAGTATTTCTGTGACAAAAGACACATCTAAATTTACGCTCCGCACTCGTAGTTACAATTTGCATAATTAAACCTTATACTACAGAAACTTCATTAATTTTCAAAAGAAATACGAAACAAAATATGCTCAATGTGCTTATCTAGCTTTGGTAATCTTTAGTCTGTTACTGATTTTATTAGAAAACCTCAGAATTCCACTGTAAAGAGACGCAACTTCTACGATGACGTCATAATTACTGCAAAACGGCACGGTGCCCACTTTTTGAGCGGGCCGAGACTACCTCGAGAAATGATCTCGGCCCGATCAAAATAGTAGGCACGGTGCCGCTTTTCAATGTCTGAAAAAGCCGTTTAGACAGTGTTTTTGCTTGGCCCGTGCTCAAAAACACTTGACACCTTCACACCTTTGATGTGTTAATTGACGAGTACCGTGCCTATTTTGCTGCAGTGTAAATGGCCATTCTGTCTCCTCTCTTGAAGGTTGCACAGGCAGGTGGTGGCTTTTTCATGGCTACATCTCATTTCATTTCAAAGTAAAATTACCCAGCGTGGAAATAGTCACAAAACCTTAAAATCATGTAAATGTTGGCGATATGGTTGAATCATTCGATCCCCGTACAGAAAATATGGTTTTCACACCTATTTACTATATAGCTCAGTCTAATGCGAAAGTAGTATCCTCATTACTGAGTGTATTCTATAGAGATAAAATGAACGGAACAGGTATCTTGAGTCTCAGTGGAAGATATTTTGTATTTGCAATAAAATCGAGAAACGAAATTTACAATGCTACTCTCAATGATCCCATCCAAGCCAAAGATCTCAACACTGGTGACTCTCTCTGGGTCTTGAATAAAAATAACCAATTAAAGCCGCAACAAGTCGTCGATGTTATTCCCTTCCAATCTGAAGTGCGTCATCCTTTGACTGAAAACCATCATATCATAGTCGAAGGTGTCCATGCCTCTGTTCATGTCTTGAATTAGGCTTTGTACCGTGCGATGACATCACCACTTCGTGCCTTGTACAGCATCAATCCTGAATGGAACAAGAGTACATTCGTTGAGAGAATGGTGCGATTTGTTGAGTCTGTAAAGAGCCTATCTTCAACAAAGGGCTGTAATCTGTGTTGCTGGCCTTAGCACGATTGAAACAATTTCAATGTGAAATGGAACATATTTGTAAAAAATAACAAATGACAGCGAGAAAAAGCACGGGATTTATCAACGTTTCGCCATATCATATCTTCATGGCATCATCAGGTATATAGATACAAATTAAAAAATTACAGATATATAGACTTTGAGTTTACAAAGGAAATTATCAAATACAATTACACGGAAATCAAACAAACAACCGTGATTTTATAGAATCCGATTGCGTGTTGAGTGTTGGCTTGATCCGCCTGATTGCAAGCCTGATCGCCTGTTTTTTATCGCTGTCATTTTTTACAAAGTTAATAAGAAATGAACATATATTCCACGTTACTTCTTTTGCGAATGGTCTATGGCCTCGCCCTGAATACCATAACAAAGAAAATGTCAAATTACGGGCCTCAATCTCTATTCAAGGCTCTTATGCTATGACAGTTAATATATCGAACAGATGTGATATAATCTTGCTATTTGATTGAGGCAAATGGGACATAGTTTTTGATAGGCAAGCTGCGTGAGATTCTGCACGCTGGCTAACAATCAATTGAGATACTGTATTGATCGATGATACTTCCATGCATTACAGAATATGACAAGTACATTGCAAAAAAGCTAATTTTGATTAATTTAATTTAAACAGTTAATTAATTTCAAGCAAAATGATTATTATCGCCAATGTAAGAAAAGTAAACTATTAGCTGTTTAGATAAATTATCTTATTTTTAGAAGAAAAGTTATCATCTTGAATCTGAATGATCATGACTTTATCTCGCCCAGATAAATGTTCTGCTGTTCAATTTAATTTATTTACTTTCGTAGCTTCGAGAAAATGGTACCCAGAATTTTATGGTCCTCTAAATATTATTTTTCTTTTCAAACTATTCATTTTAATAAACGGAGCAGAAAACACAAAGCGAATTACAATTCATTGCGAGTTCATTACTTCCATTCAGTAATTCAATGTGAAATTAAAATACAGAAATTCGTTGGAAAATAGTAAAAACGTTATAGGATATGTTTCTATACAATAAGAAACGGTATATGCATTTGAAATAAACATATCGATTATGTTAGTAAAACAGTCCATTAACAAATTAGCTGCAATGTATTACTTCAGATGTGAATGAATTCGCTTAAACCAAAACGGGTAGATGGGAGTTTACAAACGTCTGACTTTGTAGGACGATCACATGCAGGTGAAGACTTTTGTCTCGAAATAAAAGTGACACGATTTAACTAACAATTGTAAAGCAGAGTAATGTGTAAAGCAGATATTATGAAACATATTTATGAAGCAGATATTCTTCAGTTGTCTCGTGTCTCGATGTCTCTAATGCTAAGACAAGTGCTGCCAATAGAGGTAGAATGGAAAGTGCAACACCGCTGTCGTAGTGCATTTGATTCGATTCAGGCTCAGGTTTTATCTAAATTTTACAAAACGATACGTGAATGACACACTCGCAATTTCAAAAGACCATTTTGGACTCTAGACTTTAGTTGTTAGACTTTTAAAGATTTTAAATAATTTTCAAAGTTCTATACAATTTGCAATGGAACAAGAAGATTTTGGTAAAATAACGTTCGTAGGAGTTTTATTCTTAAATAATAAAGGCAATATATTAATTCAGATATTCTTTTTAAAGCCACGGATCCTGGTTTGCTTTTAAAGTACAGCAGTTGCATGGATCAGAACTATAAAATCGTCTTTCTCAAAACAATGCTAAACCATGCTTCACAAAATTTTTCGAACTAGAACTATTTCAAGAAGTTTGCTGCACTCTGAAATAAGATTCTTACAAACTAAAAAAGCACGTCAAAATGTTTAATTTTATTCTATCCAAGTTCTCTTTTACTTTTATCCAAGTTTTTTTTTCTCAAGTAATACTCCAAGGAAGGAAAACATTTGAAAAATATTTTAGCTTGAAAAGATTTAAAATAATGAGTTGTTATATAGTATTAATTGAACAGGGGCAATTTGAAATATATATTTATACTTCTTGTTTGTAAATAAATTTTCAAAAATCGGACAATGTTATACTTCTATGATCATACACAATGATCAATTTCTTATATCTCTCTGTGATTTTGACTGTGTTATATATGTCTTTGAATGATTGCAACGCTTAGATAACTGATGAAAATATTCCTCAGAACCAGTCTGTTGCTATTCTACATTGACAAAACATAATCCAGGTGGCTTTTGGTAATTCTTTTTGATTACTATGAAAATCACAGAACCATTAATGGATTATTGTTGAACCATAACATGTGCGCGTAAGCAGACTTCAGATGTGAATGAATTTGCTTCAACCATAACGGGTATATGGGAGTTTAGTAACGTCTGACTTTGTAGACCGATCACATGTAGGTGAAGACTTTGTCTGAAAATAAAAAAGTCATAATTTTACTAAAGAATATAAAGCTTATTAATATTTTTGCTCAACTGTGAATTATTTATTCTTCAGGTATCCCCCTTCCTCTAATGAATTGACAACGGAACTCGACTACAGAGACAGAATAAGTGAATAACAAACCATAGATGTTATGGAATATATTGAAATAAATCTTAAGTGATCGTCCCTGATCATTGCTCTGAGTGAAAAGAGCATATCTTTTGATTGGGCCCTCTTTTCTAGAAATAGATTAATGCAGGCACATTTTATAATACTGATAATTTGTCTGTATGAATGAACCTGTAGCGAAACAAACAAATCTTTCCATAGATTTCGTTTGCTGTTCTGAACAAAGTAACAAAAACAAGGTTGTCATCATGCGATTTATCAAATTGCTTATCTTTTAATTTTAATTTTGCCACATCGTTTCGTTGGATTGTTGGAGTTGGAGTTTCAAGACTATGAATATGGAATAAATTAAACTTGCCAATAATTCCAATCTAGTCAGCAAGGTGGTGAACCCATTGCTATAATTCATTATTAATTATGTTAGGGCATTGGTAACTATTTTCATGGGTCAATCGATTATGAATGCCTAATACCACGTCATACGTCACTGGTGGAGATAAGGTCACTGGTGATGGCATAAAAGAATAAAAACCAGATTTGATATCATTGAAATCATTTCATCAAGAGACAACACACAGTAGAGAGGTAAGTCACTTAATTAAATAATTCCATCAATCAGATAATACATTTTCTTTTTCGTAAATGTGAGGATGACATTTTTTCATTATTGAGCCTCCATTTTACTTGAGACTCGTAATTTTATTTAATTAGACTGAATTGCTTTCTTTACTTATTTCCTATAATGTTTAACAACGTGGACATTTTGTGACTGGATTTGAATTATAATAGAGTTTGTTCATGAGATGATATCTGGTGTTGGGTATTAAACTTTGATAAGCCAATTCGTCAGAAGATTTCTGTTAGCAGCTGGCAGCTGCCTCGAAAAATTGGCAGTTAAGGTTTGATAAACTCAGCCTATAAAGTACAAAGCATGTTGCATTATCATTTATATATACATATGGATGAGTGGCGCTTGTATATTAAATATCGACATTGTCATACTCTCGTTTGAATCAATGATTGAAGCATCGTATTGTTTTTGATAATATTTCATAAATATGGAAGCGATGAACGCTAATAGTTCATGACTTGAGAGATGAGCTTATGGCACTGTGTACAATCAGAATTATATCGTTCATCTGACCCTTCTATGCATGATGTTGCATCGACCTAGCCTTGCTTTTTTGAGGCTCAATGATGATGTTCAAAGCGTTTAAACTCAATGACTGCACATGATTATAGATACCTACTTCCACAAATAGAGTCTTATGCCTACAAAACTGTTTTCATGATCATGGTCGGTCTCCCAATCGCATCATTCTGCCAAGTGTTTTATTTTGCATAATTCACATATGTTGGGAACAAAAATGTAACAACACAGAGACAGAGTAAGGTTTGCTCGATGCCTATATCAGCTTGCAGATGCTTTGAATCAAAATTGTTTTGTTGTAGAACTTGTTGCAGTCTCAACCATTATCTTTGTATTATATCTGCAAGCATATCTCTTGGAGGTGATTTCCCTTTCTTCGTGTATCACTTATTGATTCCTATGTAGAAAAATTCAATATAAACTATTGTGTAACTTTTTAGATTTCATATAAAACATTCCATTTCTGACCTGCTTGAAGATGAGATAAGATAATTTGGAAATATTGCAAACCTGCCTCTGTTACAATGAGGATTATTTAAGCATGCTTGGCCTGGTGATCGAACAATAATGATCACCGTTTTCATATAGACCCAGCCTTCTCAGCCGCTAAGAACACTATAGGTTGAGATGTTGGAATTAAAGGTTCTCCAAAATTAATTTCAGGTCTGTCCTTTTTTATGTATTGCACGAAGGGTCACTTGTGCCTCAAATTTCACTTCAATCTACGCAAGAGAATTAATACCCCCCAGAATCCTCAACAGGAAAATGTTGCTGCTATTTAGTAACAATGTACATCAGATGTACAAAAATACAGGATCCAGGTTCTGGCATACTATGGTACATAATACTCAAAATACATCAAAGAGAGAAGTAAACAAATTAAAAAATATATCATTTCATCTTTAGCATTGTTTGGGCAATTTCTAGGCTCATGTGTCTAAACAGGAGTACAATAAATGTGATTTAGGCAATTACAGGACGCAAGCAATATAGTAAGAAATCATCTTTCTACAACAATAATAATTACACAAATCGAATCCTATGCTACAAGCTCTTGCTTGCTTGCCTAATAGTTAGTTACTCTATGTTCCAGTGCGGGTGACCAGGTGAAGCCTTTGTCGTGTAGGACACTAAATTACATAGATGTTGATCTCTCTTTTCCAATAGCCTACCAAATACCATTTTTTATGCAGATAAGAAAGAAGAGACATGCTTCCAGACAAGCACACCAACTGATGAAGTTCAGGGAAATCATGCAAAGCGTCCACAGAACTAATTTTCTGCTAATCAGGCTGGCATGCTCTTTTACGAAGAGAAAATGGAACTCTTCATTGTTCATGTAAACATTAAAATCCAAAATTCAATCGTCATCTTATTGCATATTTAATAACCTTTTGGGCAATTTTGTTGGTCCTGTTATGATTGAGGCTGCATCAAAATATTTCATCATTCATTGTATATTTACCTTGAAAATGAATATTATTTATTTATAATTTTGTAAACAAATGTTATTTTTAGCAACATAACTAATGCAGTATCAGTGTCATAAAACATGTTCAATGAAGTATTTTGCTTACTGCAAGACTGCAAATTATCCAAACTGTGCGCTCATGCTGAAATAACTTCTACTTTAACGCCAAAGTTTGATAACATTAACTTACCTCTATTTTTAAATTTGTAGGTTTCTTAACTAAAAATAGATGCAATAAACTCAATCACCAAGAGGACGAAGAAGTCCTAGGTATTGTTACAAAGTTAGTCTCCATTGGTTTCCTATTATGAAAATCATGGGATAATGTAAATACTTCCTATCGTGAAAATCATGGATTATACACCAGAAATAGGATGACTTCTTTCTATCATAAGACATTAAATAAGATTGCCTTACGACCAATTAAGCCCTTGCGATTTGTAAATGACCTTGGTAAATAAAATAGTATACCTATAAATAAATACCCTTAGAGTTTTAGTATTTCATGTATAGTTATCCGATTCTGCTGTACGCTGCAAGGAGAACATTTCAACGATAAAAGAAGACGGAAGACAAAGTTAGTGAGAAATCAGCGACTTAAGCATATATCACTTATGTTCAAGTTTCAACCAATTCTTGATAATGACACTCATTTATGTAGGCATATTACTTATCTGATTAAAGATGTATAAGAGATTTACAAATGATAGATTAAATTTGCTGCGTATTGATTCACTTGATTCACGTAGGATAAAATCTTACAGCTAGAGTTCGACAAAAGTAGGAATCAGAAGATTGGAGCAAATTCAGAAGGAAATTGATATTTTACCATTTATTGGTCAAACATCGACAAAAACATTAAAAAGAAAATGTTCAAGTGCCTCTGGGATTCCAGAATACTCTTTAGGCTTTATAACAACATATAAATAATAATAATAATTACTAGTATGTAAAGTGTGCTGTAGTATGATACTTGGCCTAGGTTAATCCGAAGTATTAGTTGGTTAGAAGTCCTGAAAATGTGAAAAATGAAGAGAGGAAGACAAACAGATGGGCAATTGGGCATTGGCCAGCCTAGCATAAACGAGTCAGTATATGCATATGGATTAGTAAAGTTCAACGTTATGACAACAGCAGACATAAGTTTTAGTTGATCAGTTGCAGTTGATCGTATTTACTGTCTTATTAATACCAACCTGGCTAGGTTCGGACCGTCACTCTGCGTCTGCTAAGCAACCTTCTCAAATTCCATTTTCTGGTAAAGAAAACGACTGCTTGCTTTACAATAAATTTATGTTCTTACATTCAAAACACTTTGAGTTAAATTACCATCAAGAAGAAAATGATAATAGAGAGCATTTTGAGCTTTTAGAAAAGAAACAGATAACATATCAAGATGTCGAACTTAGAAATGTCGAACACTCATTTTGTTTTTACTTTTGTCATTTCAATAGCAGTCTCGGCTAGACTTCGGGTTTTAGCGAGGTTTTCCCATGCGCATTGCAAAACATGTTTCTTAGTGGGCCCGCATTTTACCCTCATTGATGTTAGCCTGTATGAAATGGAGTTCTGACGTAATGCACACATGCTAATGGCGTTTGACTAACATTTATCGATCTTTTCGCTATTGTTTAGACCGGATATTGTTTTATGAATTTCTTAGAATTAATCATTCAATATTGTTTCCATTTAATAAATAACAGTATTTCCGTATTATGTCATTATTATAAGAATTACAGTAATGGTTATGTATAAATATTAGTATATTAGATTGCAGATTTTGAAATGGATAATTTTGCTAACCTTATTTCAGACGCATAAGCTTAATTCAGATGTAAACAAACTATGTTAACAATAATTTTCGCTTAACGAGCCTTTTTATTGTAAACTTTTAGCATACGATAACAATTTGTTAACTGTTTTGCTGAGTATATCATAAGTATAAATTTGCTGAATCATGAATCAAATCTACTTTTAAATTTACGCTATTTCCATTTGTATGTCCGTATGTAAGGCGGGGATTCACGATGCCATTTTTGATGCAATTGACTTGAAACACATATCAATGGATTCGTTATTAACCAGAGGCGTACATGGCCGGCTTCATTTCTTAAATAAATACATCGAAGTTGATGAAAACCAATGAAAACTGTTTCCATTTTCAACAACAATGCTTTCTCAGACTGAAGCGCTAACTAAGCAGTTTCGCACTTAAATGAATTTCTATTGTCTCGCAAATACAAAACAGTACAATCCTTTGTTGCGACGTGACAGATAATTTGGGTATTTTTATCGTAGTAATTATCAGAATGAAATTCAAACGTAAACAAACTAAAACAACACCTATATTTATATGAAAGTGAAACAAATAAGATGTGTCATCATCTTATCTTCAGTTGGAAATTATTTATTGATTGATCATAAATTATTATGTAAAAATGACTTGAATATAAGGTTATGAAATTTGTAAACAAACCAGCGTTATGGAAATTAAATTACGAGGATATAAAATAATATTTCCTGATTATTACAGCCAGTCTTAAATTGTACAGTACTGCAATGAAATTTAATTAAAATATAGAAACAATTGCAATACCAACTTCCACTTCATCGGTGACAACAAATAAATTAAAATATAAAAAAAGAATGTGTAAATATGATAAATAGCTTCTTATTCTATACCTTTCCAGGAGTCACTTGAATCAAATGTTGAATAACCACGTTATTAATAAAAAGTAATCAATCAAATTTCTTCGGGATGTGCCAGTGTTGTTAGGTGGAACACTTTTTTTTTGGGAGGGGCTATTTTTTCTATGGCTACTTAACTTCCACTTTTCACTTCTCAACTTTTTGCTTCTTTGAACAGCAAAAAGTAAAATAGAATAATTTCTGAATTAAATTTCGGCTTCAATCATCTTTCCCACATAGATTTCTTCATGCATTTATTTGAACCAGTCGAACCAGATGATTCACAACTCAATATAAGCATGCATTTGCATGCAACTCGAAATCTAATGTAGATAAATAAACGTAACTAACAATTATTAATCAGTATGGGATCAAGCGTTCAATACGATCTAGATAAATTAACGCATAGAACTTTGTATGGAAACTTGTATTATTAAGAACATAATCAAGACTTTGGAAACACTGGTATTCGTTTTTTATCTACACTGTAGTTGACTCATTCTTTACTCGCAAGAAAAATTAGAACCTGAAGAAACAGATATCATTAGTCTTACATATCCCTCCAACTTTGTCGACGGCAATTAGATCAAATAGCTCAAATTCACAGTTTACACCGTAGAAATGAATGCGCATAATCATGTTGTCACGGCTCATTTGATAGGTCCATCACCAGAATCATGGGATTTTATAGACACGTAGATTATGATGACATGGTTTCGATTAGCTTTCTCATCTAATCCATCTTTATCATTAAATTAACACTGTCCAGCGTGGAATAACGCGTGGTTACGTTGTTCCGTATTCGACACGAAACACCATTAAAGTGGTGGATATTGTATTTTAGATATCCAAACTAATTTCAAAAAGTATTTTTTTCTTTTATCATAATGTTAGTGAATTGCTTCCCTTTGAATTGACTATTAGAATTCGCATCAATTTCATTGACGTTATATAAGTTTACATGAAAAAATAGTTGAGATTTGAAACATTGACGAGTTTATAGCAGCAGTAATAAGTAAATTAGAAAACTCAATTGATTATATATAAGTGAAGGTTCCTCTACTCTAAGCTTTTATCGCTAAAACGTTAACAATAAGTGTGAGCATAGAATTGGGTCAAACCTGAATTCTGCCACACGTTATAACCTGTGTGGCAGGCTATTAAACTCATTTGTGACCCTTCAATATCGAATCACAGGAGCGTGTTGTCACGCAAATAAGCATTACAAGAACCGGTTGCTCAATTCACCCGGTATGTATGTATGTATGTATGTATGTATGTATGTATTTATTTATTTATTTGCTATATATCAAAAAAGTATTACTGTATAAGTACTAGTTAATTTTAAAATGTTTTTCATACAATCAGGGAAATCCCGTAAGCAATTACTGCTTGTTTAGTTTGGAGACCGATAAAATTTACATCAGATTGTGATTAATAATAAAACATACTATATTGTAATTTTAATTTAAAATAAACAATCAACAAAAGTTTAAAACAAGGGAAGCTGGAGAAAAATAAATCCATATTTTTAATTATAAAACGAAGAAGTAATGTTGATTAATTAAGAGTGAAGTCAAGTAGAACCAATGAGGACACATATGTTACAATTATTAACTTGACTTCGCTTCAAAATTGAAAGGAATCGATGAGCCGGCAGCTTGATGTCGTGGTCAAGCACAAAGCCATTCCACATAAACGGAAAGTTGAAAGTTGGAAAGGTTTGCAATGAAGAATCTTTCAAAAGAAAGTATGAAACAATACAATGTCAATTTGCTCAAATTGAAACAGAACTTCAAGATAGAAAAGTAATCATATAAAGAGCAATATGATATATTTATGGTTGAAATTATCTGAACTTTGCGTTAATATTTCTAGTCTTTAAGTTCTTCATAACGTTAAATTCTCTAACTTGTGTGAAAACAATTTAATCAAAGTTGTTGCAATTTATTCGAAATATTGGTCCTAATGTGAAGCAATGAAGCATTCTTGAAATAATTCATGCTATTAATCAAGGTATGGAATTTATCAGGTCTTAGAGGATAACACGCTCCTCAGCCTGATAATTATCACTGTTTCATTCCATCCTGTTGGATAATTTTCAATTAATTGTAATTGCAAGATCAAAGTGCCATCATTCCCAAATTTACCGAAATGTTATGAAAACCACTGATTTCATGACCTATGCTATTATTTATTCATTTCCAATCAACATGAAACTATGACAACATTAAAAGCTTTTAGTTGTATTTAATTACATGTGTCAAAATCAATAATGGTATTGTTTGGAGGCAGTCATCTGACCTTAAAATAAAGTGGCTATATAGCGAGTATAAAAGGTTTGATTTCTGTGTCTGATTTCATTTATGTTGGTTTTGAATCAAACATTGGATATCTATAAGCAAAAGGTAACCGTTATAATATATGCAGTGTAATTGTTTAGTCTTTCTTCCTTTAAATATTCATTTATAAAAAGATAGCAGAATAATCAGCTATAGAAACACATAAAGGATTTCAACTACTTCGAGTAGGTCTTCAAAGACCCACATTCAAATTACATTAATAAATATTTTGTTTCCACCATTTAGTGAAAAGTTACACGTTAGATTTTGTGTATCATAAATATGTCTATAATATAGCCAGCGAGATTTGCAGAAAGGATTTTTTTAACGTATTACAGTTGAATCAGCCAATCAGTGGATATTCGAATCATTTTCGCCATACGTGAAAAAACGATATAACGAATGAAAACTAGTCCATTTCCTGTATTGCAAGATAATGAAAACCCCAAGAAAGCTAACCTTGTAAAAAACAAGAAGTTTATTGTTTGTGGTCCTTCATGTTTGGAATAAGGATCCGAACAAAAAACTAACCATGGGATGAATCGTTTTGGAACCTTGTAAATATTGTTTTTGCTAAAAGCAGGAGTATACTTAAAAATCTTCCAATCATGGTTGAAAAGCACAATGATCTGTGACCTTTTCCAACATCAACAACGAGTTGTTATAAATCATTGTATCAAGCAATTGATTTTCTGATGCCTTCTGCTTTGATTGTGTTATAACTTTATGGACTTTATTTCACAGTATAATTCGATAACAGATCTTTTAAATCTATTTGCTGTATAAGATATGTTAAGTTTAACATACAATAAATAATTTCTTTGTCCTTTATATATAGGATGCCAATAAAAATGTACTGAAAAGAGCTGTTGACACAATTGTTTTCAAAGTAAGTAAAGACTTGAGAGGAGGAGCAAGAACAACAGAGCTCCAAAGAAAAAAGGAACTGAATACTCTCGATCTTCCGAAATTGCGTAAAACTGCAACATACAGTCTCTTCAGCATGATAGCTCTATGCAAAGATGGATCATTCAAATGCAGATTATGTGACATTTTCTTTATTGCAACAGAAACAGTCATGGGAGACCCAAACTGCTATCTGACATGTACTTATGAGAAGACAACAACATGCTAAGAATCTCCCAACCGAGAATACGTTTGAGACTTATGTCAACATTGGTCTTGAAATGAATTCCAAAGGAAATACAGATTTCAAGAAACAGTCTCTCATTCGCAAAGGTATGGCACTTTCTCAAAATAAATCAACAAAGCGATTCGTTATTGGTTTGTTTGCACTTGTTGCCATAAAAGTAATATTGAATATAGCAAGTGCGTATGCTATTGGTTGGGCATCTAGACGTGCGGCACGGAAGGAACCCCACATTGGAACAGCTGTTAAAATTATAAGTCCTCTCATGAAAGTTGCTCAAGGTGCTGGCGCATGCTTTATGGCTGATTCATTCGTCAATGTCCAATTGCCTAATATGGAATTTATAAAGAAACCATTACGAACAGTGGAAGTTGGAGATAAAATCGAATCATTGGACGAGCAAACAGGAAAATCAATCTACACCCCTGTATATTACATAGCACATGCGAACGAAAAACTTGTTGGATCGTTGTTGAGCGTATTCTATAGAGACGAAACAAAGGGAATCAGCAGTCTTGGTATCAGTGGAAGGCATTTGATTTACGCTACCAAAGAAAATACTACAATAACAACTGCCCCAACCACAAGCCCCATCCAAGCCAAAGATCTAAACACTGGTGATTATGTCTGGGTCATGAATAGAGACAACCAATTAAAACCACAACAAGTCGTCGATGTTATTCCCTTCCAATCTGAAGTGCGTCATCCTTTGACAGATAACCATCATATTATAGTCGATGGTGTCCATGCATCTGTTCATGTCTTGAATGAAGCTTTGTATCGTGCAATGACATCACCACTTCGTGCCTTGTACAACATCAATCCTGAATGGAACAAAAGTACGTTCGTTGAGAGAATGGTACAATCTGTTGAGTCTCTAAAAGAGCCAATCTTCAACGAAGGCCTCGTCAGAAGTGTTGCTGGTCTTAGCTTGATTGAAACAATCTCAATGTAAGATGAAATTAAATTAGAATTTCAACTGATATAGATATAGAATACAATGTACTTGTTTAAATAGCTATGATGTCAGTGTAAATCTAGATTAATAAAATACAAAAATAAGTATATCTACCTTCGTATTACTTGTTTTCATTATCTATATGAGGTAAGGATATTACATATCTTTCTTCAAAAGGTAGGGTAGGGAAACAATGAAAACGTTGAATGAAAAGAATGTTGCAACTCCAAATCTCTAATCGAATATTAACTGATGTTATCAGTTTTATTCGCTTACCACGATTTCCTGACATGATAAGCAACTTAATAGAACACCTATAGTCCTATACGATATGTATAGATGTGAAGAAAACGCGGCTGTCATTAACAATATACGCAAAGTCTAAAGAGGAACCATGACAGTGCGTGGAATTCCACTCTCAGCTGAGTTAGTGATTTGTGCCGTTTATACGTTGAAAGTATAGAAAACATTAGAAATTGAGAATAATTCTTTTAGGTATAAAGATGAAGGCAGTTGAGTGCTGTGTCACTCATTATATGCTGACAGGAGAAATTATAGAAATTATGTGGATTCAAATAGTAGCTAGGTCTAGATTTATTGGCTACCCCAAAGAAGGATTGGTCATTTTGTGTTGTGATTATAGAATGCTAGTCATATCACTATATTCTTAGATCATTTTTACATTTCAGTAAAGTGATATTCGTATGTAGTACTGCCCGTATAGTCAGCTCATCATTATGAGAGTCATCGACGTTTCACAGACTTTCGATTAGGATATATACAAATTCACTTGAAAATCTAGCATTACCATTTTTGAATTTTAATTTCAATACGGCAATTAGATTTAAACATTACTGGGTGTTAACACGTTTAGCTCATAAATATATAGGCTGTATGATTTCTCTTGTACATTTCTTGAAATCCAGTATGAGATTGAAAGTCGGAAATATTACCCCACTTGTATTTATCACATAATTGATACTAATCATTTGATTGGCTGGTACATAATAAGAGTCACTTGTGAAAAATGTGTGTTGCATTGTCAGCAAAATTGCTTCGTTGGGTCGGCTATGCAGAGTTTACGGTTTCCTTAATTAAATTTTAGTCTGCATCGAGGTTGAAGTGTTAGAGGAATGCATGATTGAATCGGAAATGGCGGTACAAACATAAGAAAGGTAAGATGAAGAAAGGAAAATGAAATAAATGAAACAAGCATAAAAATGAATAAAGCAATGGTGGTATATCTATAATAATGTGGTCAAGAAACTATATAGGTCATAAAACAGAACTAGAGTCGAACATGAAACATGCTGGAGTTATACGCTACTTCACAAGTCCACAATTCCCGCTATAGGGCTTGTTCACAGCGGGTACGTTGGTGCTCTATAAAAATAAATTGAAATATAGGGGTCACGATCTTTTGAAAATACACATTTTTTTTTAATGATTTCCAAGGGTACCAGTGAAAAAGCATTCTAAAATATCACGAAGGTTTTCTGCGATCTGATTGCTCGTAAGAGCGTGCATTAAATCCTAGGGTAAAACATGGCTCCGAAAACCGGGAGAAACCACAAGCTTCAAAAAGTTTGATCTGTGATAAAATACAGAATTTATAACTTTTTGATAACAATCCAATAAATATCTCAATAATGGCTACGATTTACAAAACGACATTTAGCTCAAGACGTTTATATTTATTGAAAAGCGTGGTGAATGAGTTATTGGTCGTGTAACATGCAAACCAAAAACACAGAATGAAAGACAATTATAGGCTATACGTCGCTGTTTCAAGGTAAACCTAAAATTTAAATAACAATAACTGCATTAATTTGCTAAAGAACTATTGTACCACTTATATTACAAACGTTCTTGTATATGTCTTTCTTTATTCGACAATATCTATCATCATCTTGTTGTGGGATTCTCTTTGTATGGTTTATGAATTTTAAAAACGAAGTAGGTACACATGACATATAACTATTGTGAAAACATGGAGCAGGGCTCATGTTGTTTCAAATCAGATGAAATTGAATTTTAAATTGTGAATTCATGAATTGAAAATTCGCCGTCGAATGAGATTCCGACATTTGTTTTATTTTAGAAAAGGGTTACCACATGCTTGAAAATGTTTGTATTCATATTTACTAAACTCGAAAATGTTGGGAGACACTCGGGAAGCTAAAAATCACTCGCTAGGAGCTCGTGATTTTTTAGCGCTTCACTCGTGTCTCCCAACATTTTCTCGTTTAGTAAATATGAATACAAACATGGCAAGTATGTGGTGACCCTTTAGTCTTATTATTATTATATTATAATTATGCCATGTAATATCATTCTTGAGAATGAGAATAAATTATATGATAAACGTTTATATCGATATACAGTATTTGAATAATTCATCTAAAAATTAAATTTGAGTAAGACAGTTAATAAAATATTTTAGTTGTGATGATATTGACGTTTCCTCCATCACGCACTTTCACATTGTGACTGCTTCCACCATGCTTAGACCAGCAACACTTCTGACAAGCCCTTCGTTGAAAATTGGCTCTTTGACAGATTCAACAAACTTCACTATTCTCTCAACAAAATCACTTTTGTTCCATTCGGGGTTGATGCTGTATATGGCACGGAGCGGTGATGTCATCGCTCGATACAAATTTTCATTCAAGACATGAACAGAGGCATGAACACCATCGACTATAATATGATGGTTTTCTGTCAAAGGATGTCGCACTTCAGATTGGAAGGGAACTATATCAACTATTTGTTGGGGTTTTAATTGACTTTCATTATTCATGACCCAGAGATAATCACCTATGTTTAAATCTTTGGCTTGGACGGGGTTTTTGGTTGGGGCATTTACCGTTGTTGTATTTGCTTTAGTTACATAGATTAAATGTCTTCCGCTAATGCCTATGTTACTTATCCTCTTTGTTGCATCTCTGTAGTGTACACTCAACAAAGATCCAATAAGTTTCCCTTTAGAATGTGCAATGTAATAGACATGGGTGTAGATTGCCTTTCCTGTTTCCTCGTCCAATGATTCGATTTTATCGCCAACCTCTACGTAGCTCAGTCTTTTCCTTATTATTTCCATCGTCGGCAATTGAACATTGACAATTGAATCAGCCATGAAGCACGCACCGGTAGCCTGACCAACTTTTATCAGAGGGGATGCAATTTTAGCTGCTGTTCCGGTTGCATGGCCGTTTTTTTCAGCACGGTTAGATGCCCATCCAACTGCTGCTAATGAACCAATTGTAAGAATTGCCTTCATTGCCATCAATGCAACAGGGAATAGAGGAAGTATTCTCTTGTCTGAAGAATCTTTTTTCCCCGTAATTTCCATACCTTTTCGAATAAATTCCTCTTTCTTTGAATCCGTGTCAGCATTTTTCTCAATTTCAAGTCCGAAATTCACATAAGTGTCGAAAGTGTTATCGGTTGGCAGATCATTGACATTTGCTACTGATTGATCGTAGCTACATTGGAAATAACATTTGGGATCTCCTTTTGCAGTTTCCGTTGCAATGAAGAATATATCACAAAGTTTACATTTGAATGAAGCATCTTTGCACACCGCCATCATCGTATAAAGACTGTATTTAGCTGTTGTGCGAAGGTCTTCTACGCTTAAGCTGTTTAATTTGTCACTTTTTTGTAAATCTGTAGTTTTTTCAGAATCTTTCAAATCATTCGATATTTTGTCGTCAATTTTCTCAATAGTACTTTTTAAGGTTTCCTCAGAAGCATCCTGGAATTATAAACGGAAACAAAACAATGATATTGTTTCTGTAACTGACGAGATATCATAGACAAAATTTAAGAACCTCTCACTTATACAATAGTTATACTTTTTTAATTAACTATACAAAATGTACATTATTTTTGACAGGCATTATGAGTACATTAAAACATGATCAACCACCTGACGAGCTATTTTATTTTAATCAAAACGGTTTAGATTCAGATTAGTATAGAATTAGATTTTGAAATTAGTTTTAATATTTACTTTAGTTTATAGTTTTGAAATATGTACATATAGACCTTTGTAATTTGATTTTTAAGTATGATAGGTTTTAAGAATTTGAATTATTTGTATACTATGGAAATAAAATTAAAAAAATAATAATAAATAAAAAAAGTACCTTTATTTTTAAAAATCGTTTTGGTCAATCAACATTATTATCATCATTTATTGACTTGTGAAATGTGATTACCTACCTTTAAGTTAACATCCATCAATCTGTCACATTCTTCTTTCTCTGCTGTTAATCCAGCGAGAGCAAAAGCGACAATTCCGACTAATAACAGAAGCTTCATCTTTACAAATAAACCTATTTAAAGGAATTATTATAATTATTATTAATAATAATATTAATTATTACTATTATAATTTATAACTTTCATTTGATTCCTTCAGATTGATTTGGCTGCATATATAGCTCTGGTGAATCAGTTAAGTAAAAATAATGTGAACAAATCATGCAAGCCTGCATACAGCATCATAAAATCTAAATATACAACTTCCAAAAGAATGTAAGACGTATTATCAGTCAGTAGTTGTAGGTTAATATAGATAATACTTACTGTAGATATTGATAATTCACATTTACAATTATTCTGTAGTATTATTATGTACGTTAATCTAATCAGTTTTAACAATAGATTTATAAATTAGGGAATTGTTTGTAATTTAGATGAAATAATGTATACTGAAAGCTCATTGAGCCGAGACACAAGACCATTGAACTCTTTCAATTAATGTTTAATGTTTTTTTTTGTTACAAATCGAGGAAATTGAGATAGGATTCATTCCGCTGGAACTATAATTGCTAATCGTATAATGTCCTACAATATATATGATTCCGCCATCAATCGTCTGTTCTTTGATGTTAAATAGTAATTGTATAATGCTCAAAATGGTTAGAATCTTCTGATTTCTACATCTCCCAGTTAGATTCCCGGGGTTTGATTACATACCAGTTCATTTGATAACAAGAAATAAAGCAGACTGCGTCGCTATAATACACTCCTGTAAATGTTTCAATAACTACGGTGCATGATTGAAACCCTACATCCATTCAAAATTGATGCATATAATGAAAAAGTTTGCCAAAGACATTTCAGCTGTCCAAAACAAAATTGGAAATAGAATATTCAAAGCTGACCAATATTGGAAAATAGCCACTCTACTACATCGATAACTTATATCGCATGGTAAATAGATGATAAAATATATGCCCTATATAAGAAAGTGTAATATTCCGATGTCAAGGAGAAATGGTTTTAAGAAAATATTATCTTGTTCTCATCAACAAACACCTTCTGGCGTATAGGTTTTTTTTGCATCGGCAATGTTTGTGTTGCTTAACAAAATATCCCATAGTGATGGGATGTCCAAGGTAAAATAACAGAGTTATCTTTTCTTGAAATAATTATCGAGGGACTCATTGGAAAGCTATGAAAAATATTTAAGAATATATAAATGGTGCATTCACACTTATCTGCTCCTTATATATAGAGGTACGCATAAAAAGCATAGTCTGTTAAACCTATTTTCATTATACGACAATTTGTTTAATGGCGAGATAATAAGATTTCAACAAACTTTTAAACTAAAATATGTAAATTTTATCTAGCGAAGTGGACAAGCTAATTTGTTTTTATTTCAGGTAAAAGTTTGATTATTTTGAGACAAATGTTTCGTCACATGGACCCCGGGGAGCAACTACCATTGCGCTTCGATGGGGTCGTTCAAATGGAACTTTGGCACAATGACCATAAAAATTTTCTACATGATGAAAAAGATACCCCAAATATATTTTTATGAATGACAGATTTAATCAAAACAAAGTGAAAATAGAAAATGTCATAGGCAGAATTTGTTTTGCAGAATGAAAAAAATGCAAAAGCGTCACAAGGATGCCTCAAAAAATTTTCATGAATAAGCGTACCCTAAAATTTTTTTCTGGATTTTGAGAAAGGTGCCCTTTAATATTTGAACGTCCCCGTATACCAAAAGTATGAAAGTTACCCCCCCCCCGGGCACATGGAGTTTGTTCGAATTTGTGATCTGGTTCAATATCCTTTTGTTTAACCTTTTTCTTTTCGCATTTGACCTTACAACAGATAAGCTACATTCATAATCTACTTTAACAGCACTATTACAAAAACATAATGCGAAAACATTATTCCATGTAATTGGAATAAATAAAGATAAATGTAATTGAATAAACGAAGTAGGAACACATGACATATAACTATCGTGAAAACATGGAGCAGGGCTCATGTGGTTTCAAATCAGATGATAAAAATAATTAGTTAACTTACTTATCAAGTAGATATTATTTCTAGCTATAATAGTTTTTATTTTATTTTGACTAACATATCACGGTAGTACTAAATTAAAGTCGGTTCCTTTGAAAAGAAACTCTTCGTCAAAACTATATAGTTATATAGCTACATTATAAATATTACGTTTGACTAAGAGAATACTTTGTTGACAGCTCTCTCATGATAAATTCTCATTTACAAAGGTTATTCACATTGTAACTGTTTCAACCATACTAAGACCAATGACACTTCTGATAAGACCTTCGTTAAAGATAGGCTCTTTGACAGACTCAACAAACTGTACCATTCTCTCAACGAAAGTACTCTTGTTCCATTCGGGGTTAATGCTGTACAAGGCACGAAGTGGTGATGTCATCGCACGGTATAAAGCTTCATTCAAGACATGAACAGAGGCATGGACACCATCGACTATGATGTGATGGTTTTCAGTCAAAGGATGACGAACCTCTGATAGGAAGGGTAGGATATCAATAATTTGTTGTGGTTTTAATTGATTATCCTTATTCATGACCCAGACATAGTCACCAATGCTGAGGTCTTTGGCTTGCAGTGGATCAATTAGAGGAATGGTGTTGATTGCCATGTTCGATTTTGTTGCGTATACCAAATGTCTTCCACTGAGACTCATGCTACTTGTTCCATTCATTTCATCTAGGTAGAATACACTCAATAGTGCAGCGACGACCTTCGCGTTAGAATGGGCTATGTAATAAATCGGTGTGAAGATTATTTTCCCTGTATACGGATCTAAAGACTCAACCATGTCCCCAACATTGACATTGCTTAAACGTTTTGCGACTATGTTCATATTTGGTAGTTGTACATTGACATGAGAGGTAGCCATGAAGCATCCACCACCTGCCTGTGCGACTTTCAAAAGAGGTGAGGCAATTTTTGTTGCTGTTCCCATCACATGACCATTCCTTTCTGCTCTGCGAGATGCCCATCCAACTGCTGCTAGTGATCCAATGGTGAGAATTGCCTTCATTGCCATTAATGCGACAGGAAAAAGGGGAAGTATGCGTTTTGCTTTTGTATCTACTTTTCCCGCCATTTCCATACCCTTTCGAATCAGAGCCTCTTTCTTGCTGTCAGTGTTTGCTTTTCTTTCTATTTCTAGACCAATGTTAATGTAAGTCGCAAATGTATCATCTGTAGGCAAGTTATTCGCATTTGCTACTGATTTATCGTAGCTGCATTGAAAGTAACACTTCGAATCTCCCATGGCAGTTTCTGTTGCAATGAAGAATATATCACAGATTTTGCAATCAAATGAACTATCTTTACATAATGCCATCATTGTATAGAGACTATATTCAGCTGTTGTGCGTAGTTCTGATAATGATAGAGTGTTCAACTTATTACTCTTTTGAAGATCTGTGTTTCTTTCATTTTTTCGTATGGCAATATTGATTATGAAATGGATTGCGGCAATAGATGTTTTTAGTGTATCTTTTGGCGTACCCTGAAATTATAAATTGACATCTAATGAGTTTCATTTGCTTATCTCTATCCTAAAAATTAGCTAAATTTCGATTCTCTGCCACAGTTGACCTGTCATAACACCTTTTTTCTCCTTGTCAATAAAAGCTTTAACAGCGATCAGAAGCATCAAATAATTTACCAATGTGATTAGTTATAATATTGATTCGAGTAAATTTGATAGCTTTTATGATAATATATTACAATCAGCTGCCATGACAACAGATTTGGAATTTTATTTACTTTAAGTTCGTGAATCTCCGATTTCCAAGATTTTAAACGGTTCATATGCATTTATTTCTAATATAGTCAATCATTCATTGACAATTAGAATTGGCAAAGCGTTCAATTCACTTTGAAGAAGGGTTAAGCTGTGAATTTTGAATTTGAGCTTCTATTGACGTTTTCCTGATGTAGATGCGGGACCAAAATTTTCTTGATAGTGGAATAATTTTCACAAGACCTTCTAAAACACATAATTACAATGTAAGGTACTAAAATTATTACTAGTTCTGTTAGTGATTGAGGTAGTATCACCCTACCGAAGTCACCCGCGTCACTCCTTTTATTTCTAGAGGAGTGGCTCTTTTCTGTAAGAGAAATGATTTTAATTTCTCTTCACTGTTTTCAGCAGCGACATTGCAGATCAATTTCGACAGATTTAATGGCAGAAGTTCATAGATTGTGAATGCTCAGCGATGCGCTGTAGCTAGTCACAATATTATTTTTCCGATAAAGTCATATCCGAGTTGACCTTTAGTAGATTCAACCCACAGTCGATAGGAAATCAAATATGATTAAATCTGAAATCTGTTTGCTCTGCCATCTGAGCTAATCCTCCATAGATTTAAAGGATTCCCAAACATCAAAATATTTTACCCCACCCAATTGGCTGTGTGCACCTTTACTGTAAATATGATCTTCTCACTTTCAACTCTCTATTCATGAATGCTCCACATTGTTCTTTTTCTCCTCGTATTCCAATGGAAGCATAGAAGATTATTCCAATAACAAAGACCAACTTCATCTTTGGAAATAAACCTGTCAATATAGTTAATGTTAATTTTTTTACTGCAATTCTGTTCAATGATACAATGAAACAATCAGGTTATACCGTTGTTGCATATTATTTTATTTACCTATATATAACAATTATAAAATACATAATTCCAAGAAAAGTGATCGAGCAAAATCAAACTAGGATAAGAATATAAATCTTGGTTCAAGAATTCGCGGCTACGAACTTCTAAATAGTTTAAGCAATTTTATTCTAGCATACACAAGAGAATTGAATTGCAATTGCACATTTTGATTATCTTCCGTTTGGAAAACACGGCCATTTTTATTTACGTTTGCATGCAGTTTGATTTCTTCCTGCTATTTTCCTTGATACAAGAACATATTTTCTTCATGAGATGTTCGCAGTATTTAAATTCTTGTTTTACGAAAATGTTTTGCTAAAACCTAGAAAAAACGTCTACCCTAGCCAAATGGATTTTCCTGATATACTGAGAGGAGCATTCCCTCATATGGAAAGGCTATAAGTGTCATAATATTAAATGAGAGACATAAAATGAAAAACCTGAGTCAGGAGTAGCCAACAAGCCCGCCAACAAGAATCTAATCATAACATTCTAATACACGTGTAAAACTAATACATTGATGATTCACTATAAAGGTGTCATTTATGATATGTGTCAATAATCAACGATTTTCATTGATAAAGAATTAATATGAATTCCGATATATACCATGCATACATATCAAAGGGGCAGTATAAAGAACCCAATGAATAGAAGGGAATTGATTATTTCTTCTGATTAGCTTTAATTGGATAAATTTAGATTAAATAATACTTACTTCAGATTGTTATTGCTCTGCCAAATACCCCGCCTAATACAATATACTTGTTCAATTGACAGCTTGAATTCTAAATCGAAGCACTATCTAGATTTCTATTGCATGTAGTTAGGCAGGCCATCGATCCGGGACGGCATTTGAATTCTTGACCTCCTCCAATTAATTTTTAATGAGTTGGTGTACATGTATAATTGGTTAGACTTTGTGCAATTATTATAGGTGTGTTTGAAAACAGCTTAATTAAGGTTTAAATATCATCTATTATTCAAGTTTTCACTACATTATCAGATGTTATCATTTTAAAATATTTTTAAAAGCATTTGAAACTGATTAATTGATTTTATCGGAAGTCCGATGAATGCCAAGGTTATCGTACATCAATAAAATATGTTTATAAATTTGTTAGTTTGTTCAATAACCTCTTGGTTTTCTGCATGTGGCTCCAAACAGGTTGCTGTAATATCGCTTATCGTTGCCACGAAACGTTCTTGTATTTTTACAAATCAATATAAAACTATTTCTAAATAATAATGAGCAATGTACAACCAATATTTTAAATCCTTTCTGTGCAATATGGGTAAGTATATACCCCACAAGCGTAACATCATAAAATGCAAAAAAAAAACGTATGGAAAATCACAAGTCGGCAGACGATCAACTTTCTGAAGCCTTTGGAGTGCATATATATATCGAAATAATAATTATATCAATGTTTTCCAATCCAATTAGTTTTTAATATTTATATTACTTTTATTTTTAAATTAAATGAATTATTCTGTATGTCATTAGTATGATATAAGCCCTTTGTAAAAAGCCTAAAACGGCTTATAAGGTTTACTCAATAAAGATGATGATGATAATGATAAATGATAGAAATGCATTTTCGTATGAGCAATATTGAGTATGTACTTTGTAAATATGTGGATATTATGGTACGATTGATTCAGGGTTTGCCTACATTTAGAACCATACTGTATTGTTAAACTTTTCAAAATATCACTTGTTACCATGGTTGCAGCATTAGCATCGGCTAGACCAATTATTATTGTTAACGTACCCGAAAGTTACAAAAATGAAACTATGTCTGTTGTGTGGATGTGAAAGAGCAAATTTACCAGTTAGTCATTCGGGTAAACGGGTACGAGATAGATTGAAGTAGACCACGAACAAACTTCAAGTGGTTTTTAATATATTGACTTTTAGTTGTATTCTGTCAAACATTTTACATTTGTATGCATGATTATGTATGCCCCCGGGGGGGGGGGGGTAACTTCCATACTTTTGGTATACGTGGGCGTTCAAATATTAAAGGGTACCTTTTTCAAAATCCAGAAAAAAGTTTTAGGGTATGCTTAGTCATGAAATTTTTTGAGGTATCCTATTGACGCTTTTGCAATTTTTTCATTTTGCAAAAACAAATTCTGCCTATGAATTTGTCTTTTTTCATTTGTTTTGGTTACATCTGTCATTCATAAAAATATATTTGGGTTATCTTTTTCATCACGTAGAAAATTTTTATGGTCATTCTGCCAAAATTCCATTTGAACGACCCCATCGAAGCGCAATGGAAGTTGAACCCCCCTCCTGGGTGTATGCCGCTGAATAATTTAATAGCTAAATACAGGTCCAATATAATCATCTGTGTAATCATTTGTACGACGAAGAATTTGATCATTTTCAATTCATTATTTTTGAGTAGTAGATAAAAAGAACAAGTGTTAGTAATAAGTACAATATTGACTCAGGTCTAATTTATTTAGTTGTGATTTAAAATTTCAGATATTTTTGACAAATTGCTACTTCATGACTTTATGCGGAAGGTCGTTCTATCATGATATGGTTGGTATGGCGAATATATGCTGGACGGTGTTAGTTTTGGGGATTCCATGACATTGTAATTGCAAAGAATGTCCGTAAAGGTCATATTTTTGTCATCTTTTAAAATGAAAATATCATTCAAACTAAATTCAACTAGTCCGTCACCGATTTGGAATACCATACACACCGAGATCTTGCTTTAATCGAATTAGCTCAATCGTCTCAATTAATGCTTAAAGCTTCTAGCCTGTTCTCGTAGAAAATACCCCCAAAATTAATAGATATTAGACAGGAAATATATCATTATTTTCTCTCAAGACACGTGTATACAACCAAATAGAATGGCAATTGTTATTAAATATTGTTTCTAATGGGGTAGAAATTTCCTAACATGTCCCTAGTAGATGCGAGGCAAATAAAGCTATCATTATCTTCTAATCTTCGTTCGTTTCTTCCATGTTCAACTAAAATATTAATTACCAAAATATTACAGTGAGTAAGTTTTAAAGTGGGAATAAACCCCCGGACTATCTTTACATATGTGGTAGAACCCGACGTGAAAAAAACAATGGCGTAATTTTTTTTTCGATCTGGAAATTATTTCTTGGTGAAAAGCGCCTTCAAAGTGGTGTTTTGACCCAAATGTCACTGAGAAAAAAAAGGGATTGGATCTAGCTTTATGACGACAAAGTCACAAGTCGTGCGGTTTGTCTAACAGACTCAAGAGTGGGCTGATCACGCGACGTAATCTTTGAGGTGACCTAGCTCCGAGAAGTCACGCAAACAAAATTTCTGACAAGGCTGAGCCATGAACAAACATATAAACTCGCGAATTACGTAAAAAAGATGCAATTTGTGATTTCAGGAGCAGAATAAAATCTATTGAAACGCTCGGTCGAAATAATTTCTCGTAGCGTCATTAAGAACGATGAATCTGATATAGATTGCGGATTAACACAAATGTCAGGCGGTGCGACTGTTCCTTTGTGACTAGTCTAGTGACACATATTAGTTACGTATTCTGTGTGACCGCAGTACTTCTCAAATCTTAATTAGTAGACACGTACCCTTCAAAATAGCTTGATCTTACTCTATATACGTTTTAACTATTTTTAACTCTATGATCTGCAAGTTGTTCTTGAGTAAAGATTTCTACAGGATATCCTTTCCATGATCTAAATTTGAATGTAAACTGACTTGATTTGCAAGGGCATGCACAGACGACTTTTCCTCGAGATAGTTGGTACTGCAAAGTATTAATTGTACATTTTCGGATTTAATTAAGTATTACTAAAACATTAAATAGACATTCTTCAATTATCATTTCAACGTTTAAGTTTGAAATTGATGTTTGTCTAGTAAAACTTAAACCATGTAATCGTATAGTTTATACGACTGTATAGATAGATATATTATACTCAATAGTCTAACAAAGTGTTCATCATTAATTCACCAAGCATTCAATATTTAAAAAACCATTGAGAATTCTTCAGTACATTACACTATAAAATTCTATAAAATATCGGAAAATAGTACAAACATGATAGAGGACTCGGACGTTCTTATTCAAGTTTACAGCCGTATACTAGAGCCACTAGAACTACAGTAATGCAGATTCTATCATTTGTCGGTTTTGCGGTATATCTTCATTGCATAAATTATTATCATCTCTATCAAAGTTATATGAATAACAAAATTAGGGTTTTGCAATGTGAAATCTCGTTCCTTATTTTACATACGCCACAAAATTATTTTACCAGTCTAGTATTCATTCCTTCGGCTATAAAGTAGAACATGTTAGCATCATGTCGTCACAATCTGTAATTTATAGGATTAGTAATACAGTGCAGAAGTTACTTAGCACAAAATACCTTTCTACAGAGACGCGAAATCAGATGGACAGATTTCGCTTCTGTGAAAAGAGGACTATAAAACCGATGGTTCTGGTGTTCTTAATAGCGTTTCCCACCATACATTATGATTTTTACCCTCAAAAGAACACTCCATTTACAGTGCAGACATATGCTTACAACAATAAATTCTACTTAGCTAGCTTTTGTGGTCCCCAGAGAATCTTTTGATATGTGTTAAATATGTGTGAGAATGATATGTCAAAATATAATCTGTATATCGCGCGCTACGAATGAAATATTTTCTGATTTTTATTTTCTTCAAATTCGTGAACTTTAAAGTCATTAAATCATCTGGAGTTTTGCTACTCTTGAGTTTTTATGTTCTTCCTTACCTCAGTTTTGTGGGAGAGAAAAATAGATTGTCGTTACAGAGCTACGCCATCTCAAACGAAACATCGCGTGATTAATCCGATCTAAAGTCTATTAGAAAAACCACACGACTTGTGACTTTGTCGTCATAAAGCTAGATCCAATCCCTTTTTTTTCCTCAGCGACATTTGGGCCAAAACACCACTTTGAAGGCATTTTTCACCAAGAAATAATTTCCAGATCGAAAAAAAAATTACGCCATTGTTAATTTCACGTCGGGTTCTACTATATATGTAAAGATAGTCTGGGGGTTTATTCCCACTTTAAAGAACATAATCAACGCAGAAATGTTAAAACAAATTAGTTACTGCATTCTACAAAATCTCAATTATTATCATAATTACTTTCGTGTAAAATATTTATTAAATTACTCTATTAATCGGAGTCAATTTATATAAAGATGAATCCTAACTAGATTTCCTATAAACCAAGTCACTTCTTTAGAAAGTTCAACATACGTTCCCTTGAATGTGCCTCCCACTACAAATGCATATGGTTCCAATCTTTTCTGCTTATTATTTCAATAAGCTTAAAGATACACATTTGCGAATGTTAATTTTACGATAGAAGTGGGTTAATCTTTTACTAACGTGTTGCATAATTTGTTATAACAGTCTCTATTTTTATTTGTGCTATTAAATATTAAGAATTCACATTTTTGTTTCGAATTGTTCCTCTTCCGTCGATCCAGTCATTGCCCCAGTAGAAGACTCCCCGCCGGCAGTTGCCTCTGATATTTCATCAAAGAATGATGTTCCGGCCTCTCTCTGATGTTTATGAGCAGTAAATCCATGCTTTTCATCTTCAAATTCATTTTGTTGTAATTTTACGTATGCAGCCATTCCATTGGTTTTGTAATCACGTGCGAGTGTAAACATGGCATGATTTAATGAATGAAACCCTGCCAATGTTACAAATTGAAAACGGTAACCTAATGTGCCAAGATCTTTTTGAAATGATGCTATTTCACTATCAGACAGATTCGCCTTCCAGTTAAATGATGGTGAACAATTATAAGCTAATGGTTTACCAGGAAATTGTTCATGAATTGCTGATGAAAACCGTTTCGCTTCAGCAAAACTAGGTGAGCTTGTCTCACACCATAGCATATCGGCATAGGGTGCATAGGCCAAACCACGAGATATAGCTTGCTCGATTCCAGCTCTACTTAAGTAAAACCCTTCTGGGGTACGTTCGCCAGTTAAAAATGGCTGATCATTGGGATCAATATCACTCGTTACCATTGTTGCAGCATTAGCATCTGTTCGACCAATAATTATTGTTGATGTGCCTAATACATCGGAGGCTAATCGGGCAGCATTTAATGAACGAATAAACTGTCGCGTTGGCACCAATACTTTGCCACCCATGTGCCCGCATTTCTTTTCTGAAGCTAGTTGATCTTCGTAATGAACTGCTGCTACACCGGATTTAATCTAAAAGTAAACGAAAACATTAATATAATCTAAAACCACGAACTTATTATTCGGAATCACTACCGTCAACTGTGGCGAGTTAATCACCGCACCTGGTGTTGAAATAGCGTTGCTATGGCGGCGAGTAGATACAAGTAAAAATCTTTTTCAGAATAGTATATGCCATAAAATTGCTAACAATTTCACGGCATAAAAGCCCCAGCTGTTAACACAGTTGTTGCATAGTAATGAAACAGCTTTACTTGTATGAGGTCTCCAGTTCGTCTTTCTCTATTTATTCCCTGTATGCGCGGTCATTAGTACTTCAACTTCACGAGATATAGGGGCTACTTCACGGTGACTACCCCGCGAAGATAACCCCGTAACTAACAGGTACAGGGGGTGCCAATTTCGATTCAGGTGATGCAAATTAAATTTCATTTTAGAAACTTATATCACAGATAAAATAGTTCCGTCCTTAGAGATACCTCAAATATTTTATTCAGGACAAAGTGTATAGCCAAATAATTTGTCTCAATGCACATTATAATAATGGATTTATACAGCATGTTTGTACTTAAATTTTAAAAATTCTGAAATATAAATTCAAAACCCTTCAGAGACCATGAAAAGGAACCCTCATTAATTGGCTCGTTCTAGATATCATGTATCCCATGCCGAGCGTGCCTATAGAAATACAGTGACTCAGTTAGTACCTTAGGCCTGGATTATACAGCGCGCTTTCGAGCGTGCCGTGCTTTCGTTTACAGTAAATTGAAAGTTGGCTCGCTGTCGGCGCGCCCGTCTAACTTGACACGGCTCGCTGTCATTAGCACGGCGCGCTCCAAATCGAAAGCTCGCATAGGAAGAGCGTGCTTTCACTTGAAGGCGAACTTTCATTTCGACATTCCAGGGATTCCTCTTACCATATTTGGTAAAAACCGGGGGTTGATGTCGAGAAAGAAATGTCTAGCCTCTTTTTCTCGGCCGTTGCCTAGATACAGTTCCGTTTTGCAAATAAACAGATGAATAAACATTGATTTTCTTTCGAATTATAATCGAAATCCACAAAATAATAATAGGGAAACTACTCAGAGCATCTGTACTTCTCAATTGAAGAGGAGAAAACTTTCAAATAGTATTAATTAGACAAGGTTATATATATATGCTCTGCAGATTAGATATAAGCCACTGTCTTGTATTTGTAGGACCATGGTAGGTTAAAAAACTATCATTGTACGATAATCACAACTATTTGATGGCGAATTGTGATAAAAATCACTTTTTGAAGCAATAAATTTATTTCACGAAAAGCGTATACTTGTCAATCAAAAGTCTTGTGAGATATTTTCTTACACGTCATCATGTAATTCAAAGGAAGTTTTTACACAACTTTTGAGGACGGCTCGCTGTATAACTAGACATTTTCAAAAGCGCGCGCCTTCAAATGAAAGCGCGCTCGAAAGCACGGCACGCTCGAAAGCGCGCTGTATAATCCAGGCCTTACAATCCAGAGTGCTAGCCTCGGTGCTGGTGCTATAAGTAGTATATATTATGTGTCTAAATTTGAAACGTTAGGATAAATTTTGGAAAAACCGCTAAGCCTGTTTCAACCCAGCTTGTTGACCGATCAAAGTCCCACTTACTCTGATATGCCGCATTTCAACGAATTACAGCAAGTAGCTTATCAAATATCAAAATCGTCATGGTGAGAAATTAGACTTGTCAAGTCAACTTGTCGGAGCCACCGGTCAATTTTCCACTTGAAGTGAATGATCTCCTTCATGCGGCTATGCGATTTACAACATATTTCGTGTATCGCTACCCGGTTCAAGTTTTATTTTTATACAATTATTATAAAACGGGTAATTACCATGTTTCTTGTTAATTCATAAACGTTCAATGCACCACCAAATCCTGCTTCTCCGTCAGCAACAATAGGGAGATAATAATCGGTTACATCGGCTTTACCAGTCGTACGATCAATCTGATCAGCTCGGACGAGTGCATTGTTGATTTTTTCAGCGACTTTGGGAACGGAATCATATGGATATAAACTTAAATCTGGATAAGTTTCACTTGCTGTATTATTATCAGCTGCTACTTGCCATCCACTTAAATAAATTGCTCTTAATCCACCTTTAGCTGCTTGAACTGCTTGTTGACCTACATATAAAAATAAATCAATCCAATCTGATCAAAACCAGA
Organism: Haliclystus octoradiatus; assembly: GCA_916610825.1. NCBI lineage: Eukaryota > Metazoa > Cnidaria > Staurozoa > Stauromedusae > Haliclystidae > Haliclystus > Haliclystus octoradiatus. The sequence goes on from OU744450.1 coordinate 2,369,863, forward strand.
TAGTCATATCGATCCATATAGAAGAGGATCGGATTAAACAGTTTATGTATATTTATTCAGAAATTAAGTGTTACATTTTTATCATGATTCCTGCACGCATGCTCATAAAACAAATCAATAATTATAAGTCAAAATAATAAAATATATCAAATCGAAATCAAATTAAAACCCACATTTTCGAGACCCCTCTTTAGCGGTGTTTGAGCTATGAAATATTGATCCAAAAATCGAAAGAAAGGTTAAATATTGCATATATTCTTATTTTTGAATTGTTATTAACGCTCTAAAAATAAAGATGGATCAAATTTTAAAATATTGGTCGATTCTCCGAATGAAATATCAAATGTTCGGACCACCCCAAGGGGCCTTATTTTTAATGCAGGGATGTATTTATTGAGAGCAATTTCCCTCCCCGTCCCTATAGCTCCAATTCACATTTGACGCCACATATAGACTAAAATGTAAACACGAGGCACATGCACATAGCAAGTATTTGCAGACCAAAGTCTAGTGAGTTTTCAATAAAGTTCTGACGTACATGCAGCAGCAACACGCAAGTTACTTCGTCACGGCTTTTCGCGTCTTCCTCATTTCTCGTAACTAATCTGTCAAAGCGGAACTTTTGCCGGCAATTATAAAAGCGCCAAAGGGAAGCAACAACATTTATTTTAAATAAGCTGAAGTTTTTACTTAGTTACAGCATGGTTCCAAAGTTCAGTTCTGATGCAATTTTTTCTTCTGACTGGGTACAAAGGTACAAACAAAATCATATTTTCAGTTTTTTTTTTCCAATTTGACGCGTATTCATTGTCTTTTGTTTCATCAGAACAACACGCGGTTAATCGCAAAATAACAGTGAAATACAATTGAGCCGCCGCTCCAGTGAACTGAATCGGATATAATTACAGGACACAAAATCATCAAGAAATTTTATCAGATTTCATCAGAAACGGATTGTCAAATTACATGTCAACATATATTTTGATAAAAGTTTACTAAATTCAACAAGTACATGGTCTACATATGAAGCGTTGCTAGGCAGCAACATGCACTAATATATAGACGCTATTTCAATCAAACAGGGCAAATTCACATTAAACTGACTTGAATTTACTTTTTATTATAATAACAACAGCGAAAGTGGAAATTAAAAGAACAATCAAGAGTAAAATGTATTCAAATTGGTTCGATAAGAGATATTAAAAAAAAAAATCATTTCAGCTCTTGTGAACTTCAGAATCTAAAAAATGTATAATTCGTAAAATCACGGTACAAAGTTCACTTTCACTTTTTACAAGGCCACGTTGATAGAAATGCACCTGTGTTTTTACAAAGCATATCATGAATTGAAAACAATAAAATGCATGCATAAATATATTAACTCTGCAATTTTGAATTAAGAATTTTTATTACTGTAAATGTAGAATTTATTAACCTTTACCTGTAATTGTCCCCAAAGCATTTACGTAGCTGTCCCCGCCTTGAGTAACCATCTCCCAAAGCTTTTCAGACCCACGTCGGGCCAATGTGCAATCAGGGACATAGTTTCCTCGAATTCTTTTCACAATTTCTGGAGTATAACTTCTCTGTATTCCTGCAAATCGATTTAATTTCGTGTAAATACCGGTAGCAGGCATGATTGAAAAGTAAATAAAAGTATATATTTTTTTCTATTCAGTAAACTTAATTTTTAGCGACTGCTGTCTTCAGCTGCCTTCTTGAGAATGAGTAGTCTACAAGATAGGCATGCGCAGAAGCACTTAAATTCAATATTTTATCGATCTGGAAATAAACTCAAATTTTACTAGTACAGTGCAGCTATAGTATCGCGTAAAAAAACAGTGAAAATAGTTACCATAGCAGCAAAACAATAAATGTTAATATCGTAAATAGTTACTGATTTAACAATAACAAATTAGGATTTTAAATTTAAAAATTAATTATGCCGTAATATATTGATTGTTAACAGTACTATGCAAATGTTGTTCTGGACTTTCGTCTAAATATCTAAATTTAGATCAGATTAAAAAGTTCGGGAAGTAGTATGAAGCTTTGTGGTTGGAACAATTGAGCAATACAAATACAACACACAAAGAAATTTATTTTGGTTTTTGCCAGCTGATAATAATGCTTAGAATATATACATGTAAATTTTATTAACTATGTGTTGTAAGTTGTCTTACTGATTGAACATAGGGCTCAATTGTCTGATTTTTGACTTCATATTTTATATATTATGTAAATTTTATTATATACTATATACACATATTCCGACAATTTCTGTAGTTGACACATATTCCGACACATATTTGGAGGTCTGCATCATTATCAATATATGTTTTGTTATGTACTAATCAATCTATATAGCCCGGCTCCCCAGTTTGGGACGTAACCACCGGATCAGCTGAGCACGAGACGTCGTAAAAATGACTCGAATCTCATGAAATCAACGACATCATATATGAATCTCTGCCCAAAATTAGACTCTTGGAATTAATCAATATAGAATATTCAATACCAAATATGTTCTACCTCATATTATAATATTCTGCATTGCTGTAAACGCTGTTCAAACTTATACGATCATGACGTCATCCATTGAGCAAACAGCTTCTTCAGATGTCAAAAACTGATCATATTGTGTAATTGCGGTCTGTGGGTCTGGTGTCGTTTTAATTGGAACTCTAAAGTACAGTGAAGGTATTTATTGTGTGCACGCGTGAAACACTAGTGAAACACGTGAGAACATAATTTCGGCCTCACGCTTTCGTTGTTTAGCTTTATCACATTCACATCTAGTGGCCACATCTCGAACTTCAAATATCGTAAACAATCCAGGGAAACAATCATCATCGAACCTTTTTTCATAGGATTGATTGTAAAACTAAAATATATGGTATAGACAAACAGTCAAATTGGTCGGTATTTAGTATTTACTGTGATTAGTATTACAATTTCAAGTTCCCCCAGAACCAGAAGCTATTTATACTACCGTCTCAGTCTACCTGTTTTTTCCATGGTCTGTATTCTAGATAGGTCTGTACATAGGCTAAACAAAACATTTATTCTAAATAAAAGAGGACAATCCATCAGGGCGTCGTTTTTTGAAAAATTCCAATATATTTTCTGATTTCCGAAATTTTTCGCTTCAATTTCAATAATTGATTACTGACGACTTATTGCGTATTACTTTCATCTCAATTTGCATATGCTATATATTTTTGATGGTTTGAATTTAGTCTGGCGGTCAATGTCTGTCCATCTTATAGTTATTCGTGTTGAAATTGAAGATGGCCACCCTATTTTGGATTCGCTAAAGTTTAATTCTGAATGTAAGTGTTTGTTGGATTGTTGAATGGTCGAAATTATATAAAAAGTTATTGGATATTTCTCTGAAAATAATATAAGTGAAGAAGTTAAGAATTAGCCAAACTGCAGCAGGACGATACCCCAGAGAGTCTCATTCTAAAAACTAGAGTAAAAAGTTCGTTTTCTAGTCTTCTCTTGGAGATGAGAACCAAGTATGGAAAGAAATGTTTTTTGCACAGGACTAGTAAATTTAATAATGAGGTTGTGCACGTAAGTCGAGGTCGATAGGGACCGTAGGGTGCCGAAAGCATCCTTCTCTAGGGCTCTAGGGGTGTCCGGCCTGACTGAAAAGTTTGTTGTTCGTGCCGGAGATCTCAGGCGCGCAGCAGACTTTCCGACGTAGGATTTCAACTAAACTTGATTGAATCTCAGGCGCGAATATAGCAATATTTTCAATATGGGTGTCCGGGGCGTGCTCCACCAGAAAAATTTATAGAATTTGGATCTCTCACACTGCTTCCTATGCTCCATGTAAAGGCAAATCAAGACTAGAAGCTGCCTACAATTTGTTGAAAACATTTCAAAAAATATAAACAAATCAACAACAATAGTAAATTAACTATAAATGTTTTTTTTTAGGTGAGATGGATGAAAGTAAATTTTCACCTAACATCATTACCAACGATAATGTCAAACTTACTGATGAAGAGGTAGCAAACATAAAAGTATGCCAAGGAAAAAGAAAATCATCTGATATAGAAATAACTTCTTATTCCAAAGGTAACAATATTTAGATCTACTTATCGTATTCGAAACTTTGAGCTAATAGCCTACAATTATCGAATTATTGAAGTGCACATGACACTAAAAAGTGTTTTTCCAAAATCAAGTAGCCCATGTAAAATAAATAGGAAGGCGATGATAGTTTTTCGGTATGGACTCTTATATGCTGAGCTAAACACCATATTTCAGAAATAGTACTTCTTCGAAAGTCGGAACTCATGTGGATATGACAAGAGCCCACTACGGAAAAATAACGAAGTCTAAACTTAGGCCTACTAGCAGAATTAATCACCTGCGCCTACTGAAAAAGCTGCCGCTGCTTGTGGATAGATGACAAGTCTGAAAAAATAATTTATGCTAGCTAGCCTTCTGGGAGTCTCAGGTCAAGAATCCCCCATTTTATCGAACCCTAAATGCTATCTTTTATGTTATCAAAGGATAGGCTATAATTTAAATAATAAATATGTATCTTTTCTTTAATTTAGGAGATGATTCGTCCCATGTTCAAGAATCTTCATCATTACCAACTAAAACAATGCATTTCTTTTTTGGAAATCCCACTGTGGAATGTACGCAAGGCATTTTGCATCTTTATAAAGAGACGTAAGTAAGCCATCATCAACATGTCTCTCAGTGATCTTTTTTGTTATAAGTAGTTTGCTAGGAGAACATTTTTAGTGAAGGATAAAACTTTTGATTCCCTAAAAATTGAGATACGATTTTTGAATTATCCTTTTTCCTACAGTAAGGGCTCTTGCCATTCCGACTATCGTTCCGAGTTTGGATAAAGTCACTGATCAAAAATAGCGTATATAATGTATATTAATACTTGAAGTAAGTTAAAGTATCATCGCTTATACACGTCCAAATTGAAAAATCTTTTTAACACCATTGTTAATCATTTAGCTTCAGATATCATCGTGTCACACATACTTTAAGCCTAAGAAAAATGTTAAGTCTGTGTAGCCTACCAGATAAAGTTGTTTTGCTAACACTGCACTAGATATGAAATACAGGTTACTCAAACCTATTTATTAGCTTTGAACACATGATTTGGTTCAATATCATCCACTTTAAAGTTTAGGAAGCAGTCATAGGATAAATGCAAATAGATCCGCATTTCCGATTTGACTTCCAATCAGTCCTTTGAAAAAAAGTTTGTATAACTTAAAGGTTCTGAATAAATGATGATGATGACAATGATGATGATGATGATGATCACATTATGTTCTAAGAAAGTAAAAATAGGCAATGTATTTGTGAGAAAATTCTTTTTTTATTTTGTTTATTAATGCTGCAATTATCTGGACTTTTAAAATTCTAGGCCTTAACGAGGAAACATTAAAAGAAGCTCTTTAAATGTCATGCTTTATTTTCAAGTCAATTAGTAGGCCTATCATTCTTTTTCAAATATTCAGAGGCTAACACCTTTCCGATTGAATTCCAGAAATTTTCAAGTGAATTTCAGAACCAATTTCAGATTGAGGCCCCAGTTCCACGATACCGTATTGTTTTTTATCCGTATTGAAAAAGTGTTTTCGTTTTGGAATGCAAACCGTTTACGAAGCTGTTACACGGCAAAACAATACGATACATTTGAACTACACGCAAGGAGTAAAATAAGATCACGTGTGTTTAATTCCATTGCGTCCATGACTACGTAGCAATTGCTATTGTCACGATGTTCCGTATTGATTGAGTTCCACGATGCGTTGCGTTGTGAAAACTGTTCCGCAGTAAAAAAAAAATACGCTTGCTAGTGTAGTCAAAATGAGTACGCTCCGCAAAGCGTATTGCATCGTATCCAAGAGTTGTTGTGTAACTCAAACCCCTATCCGATTTGAAAATGACTACGAATTCCGTCAATACGGCATCGTGGAACTGGAGCCTAAATTGGGAATTTCTTAAATTGATTTTTTGGAAATATCTGGAATTGAGTTTGAAATTTCTAAAATCCACCTAGAAAAGGCATAGTGATTATGTATGAATATCACTTTGGATAACAACAAACTACGTTTTAAAAATATATCAACAACATTAATATTTTATGATATCAAAACACAAGTAACCAGTGAGTCCTTTTTTCCACGTATGGACAATATTTTACCATTAAATATAAATTCAAATCTTGTGCTAATTCATCTGTTTTCAACGATTTATTCCCAAGCTTGAATGTTATTCTATTGTGACACCTAAACATCATTGTCATTCAACTGACACGAGAAATTAACATTTTCATAAGGCGACACAAGTCTAATGCAGTGTTAACAAAACTGCGCTGTTGTGTCCGCTACATGGACTTCATACTTGAACTATTCTTAAGAAACACTTAACACTTAAGTCTGATGAATTATTTATCAGTTATCACTCATTTCTTCTGCAAAAAAACAGTCCAGGAATTTATGAACAGCCCGTTAATGTTAAGTAGACCTAATTTCCATGAACTGTCCATGAACTGTTCATGAACTCCTGAACTGTTTTTCGCATGGGTTTTGTTAATCGAATCGAAACACGCATTTAGGCTACTGCTCATTTTATCAGAAGGGTTCTTTTTCAAGTTGAAACCTGTACATATTTATTCTAACAAGAATTAATTTTCACTTTTGTTTATATAAATAGCCAGTTGACTTCCATTGATCTTAATTCACCTCGAAGTAATATTCTAGCCATGATTGCAGTACCTGCCAAACTTGAATGGACTGACCTGCAGCAGTTTCTAGCACCAGCTCAGTAAGTAGAATTAATTTGCTACTACAGTGGAACTCGGTTAATATCCCCATTTTTAATGTCGCACCTTGCTTAAAGACCATAAAATGACCAGCAGCCTTTGTAGGCTATATTTTTGTCTTTGAAATCTGGACCCAGATTTCAATCACTCGTTTTCATGATACACGGTCCGCCTTTGTGTCTCCTTTGCACACACCCGATTTTGCAAAACATTTCGTAAAACGAGCATGGAAGCATTCTGCCAAATTATTTATCAACGAACTGGTTTGGAAAGTTACAAGAGCAATAGAGGTGGACGTCGTAAGGGCTTTCGACGCTTTAATAAATGTGTCCCACAAAAATCAATTCATTTGCTACTAGCGTCATACGAATTGAGGAAGGATGACAGAGTTGAAAGCTACAACTGAAATCGACTGATTCAAAATTTCAAGTTGGTGTTTACTTGATACAAGAATATTAGGGATTGAAAGAGCAGGAAGAGATTTGTTAGCATTCAAAATCGAAAATTGTCGCCGAAACAAAATGAAATTATAACACCAGGTGAATGCAATTTTTAATACGGATACTTTGATCATTGACTCAAAATTATATTTGTAAACACGTATTACACGTAGGTTTCGTCTAACAATAGTTAGTTACATACCTATGTATGTTTTATATTGCATTGTTTTTCTGCAGTATTTATGCACGAAAATTGTAAAATTTAGAATCATATGAATTTATTTAGTGTTGATTTGAAAGTACATTTTATCCAAGTTGTTTTGATTTGCATCAAACTTCTCAGACAGATAATCGGACTGTGTGACTCCCAGTCCGCTATTTATTTTTGAGCCGTATACATTTGTTGGATATCTATAGCCATAAACTTTGCGTTTCGACAAGTAAGAATTGAGATTTATCCAAAACTGAATTTGATAAACCAGAACAATAGAATCATAGAATGTCTGTGTGGTTAGTCAAATCTATGATAGTCTTTAAAGTGAATCTCATCACAAGCTAACTTAAATGCGAACATTGTGAGAGTGGCCGTATAAGTCTTTATATTCACCTACTTTGTTAAAGTTGGTTAACTTTTCCTGCTGTTGACAAAATAAATGTCATTTGGCAGGGGCCTTACGATTTTAAAATGCTTTATAAAATGTTTTTAGTAGCTACTTTGTATGACATATATAAATATATATAGTAATAATATTAGAAATATTAAAACTTAATATTGGCAATTGGATAGTGATCAATGCTAGTGAATAGCAGAGCATAAATAATAATAATAATAATGAGAAAGTCAAGAAAGACACATTCTTTGGTTATAACTCCAAGTTTCACGTTATTAAATGATAATCAGACAACAAATACTCTCATAGACATTATTTGTTGTCTGATGATCGTTTAATACCGTGAAACTTGGAGTTAAAACCAAATAATGTGTCTTTCTTGACCTTCTCATTGTTATTATTACTTTGCATGACATTTAATTTGCAAGTCTCTTGAATCAATTATCAGATGAGGTTACCCATGCGAAAACAGTTCAGAAGTTCATGAACAGTTCATGAACAGTTCATGAACGTTAAATGCCCCAAATTTTTATGAACTTTTCATGTACTGCCTGTGAGGGTTCATGAACTGTTCATGAACAGTTCAGGAAAATTGAAGCCATTTAACGTTCATGAACTGTTCACGAACTCCTGAACTGTTTTTCGCAGGGGTACAGCTTTGAATTGATGATTTCTTATTATTATATATTACCAGGGATGCTATTTATCACATAAAAATCATACGAGATGCAACACCTAATCAGTACATGGTTATATTGACGTTTTCAAATCAGGTACAGTGAGATTATCCACACCAGCCCATCTATATGTATATGCGACCTACAATTTTATAAAATATGAGCGGCCACCCTTGCACAAAACAGTTCATGAGTTCAGCAACGGTCCACAAACATTTCCTAAACTTACTATACTTACGTTACCACCTTACGTTCATCAAAAATAATATAGCTTAGAGCAAATGATATAGGCGCTATAAAAATTTATTATTATTATTATTATTAAAAATACTTTGTTTTATTTTATTTTATTTTAACAATAACTTCACTCTAAGATCAATTTATGTTGGCCCTCGGATTCTTGTAAAAAGTACCTGACGGTAACTGATGGTAACAGTTCTAGTTAGTATTCAGTATGAAAACAAGTTTAAATAAATAAAAATGAAGTGAATGATGATCAGCATTTCACAAACTGTCATAAAGATTAAGTTGCCCAATTCTTATGAACTGTTCGTTGCAATCCATGAAATGTGTATGAAATGTCTATTAAAATTGACCCATTTCTCATTCATGGACAGTTCATGAACTCATCAACTGTTTTTTGCGAAAGTATAATACATACAGCTTAATTTATGCACTGAGTTAATTTAAAAAAAAAAAACAGGTCTAAGATTTCTATCGAGTGACTACTTTAAACAAATAGGAGCTGTACAGAGATGTAATGGATGCTGGTCAGTCAAATCTTATACAAGCTTATATCACCATGAAGTTTTGTAACGCTATTATAACTTTTTGTTTGTTTATTTTGAATGTTCTTTTAATATTTTTTCCAGTACTGGTTTATACCAAAACCAAACGCCTATAAGTCGCACTTTAAAGCCCAAATTTCGCAAAAGGCAAAATACCAAACATCAACATTTTTTCAAATTTTTAGCCATTTTTAAGTAGCCTCTTTTCTTGTTTTTACAACGCATGTGCATGTGTATCATTCATTTTTCGTTCAGATGGAGGCTGATTCATTTTACAAACAATTCAGTGGACGGCAGTACAACTCATTGGAATCAGAGGTACGACGAAGATCACTTCTTAAAAAACTAATTTTTATCAAAATACCTTTTTATTCCTCAGTTTTTTCAGTTTTGAAATGGTTTGATATCTCCACTACATTAAACTTGATCATGACAGTCTTTGATCATGACTAACTTTTTTTGAAAAACCGCCTTAGTCTATCCTTTGAAGCCATAAAATGGGGTCCAATACTTATTTTTGGCTCAGCAACATTTGGTCCAAAACACCCCTCCAAAGGTATATTTCACCAAGATCGAATTTTCTGATCGAAAAAAATGAAGACATTGTACTCAAAAAATCAGAATCTACTATGTATGTGAATTTATTTATTTTGTATAGTCCCATTTTAAGCTAATGACTCAATGCAAGTTAATCTTGAATTGAATACAAAGTCACACAATTATGGGTAAATGCAGTTAACTAGCCTGTGTACTTGCCCCAATTATATTTAAAGCCATAGGATTAGTGATTAGTGAGCTAACGTTGGATTTTCCTACCCAGCATAAATAATATGTGAATACAATTTGTAAATTATTCCCCCGCAGATTTGCACATAATGTCACAATGCACCAATTGTCATAAAATCACAGCTCTTTGTCAAACACGTCATAGCTAGCAGCCGTCACGATAAACTGAATAATTATTCTAATTAAAAGCAATACATGAATTATATCCCCAACGAAATGAAACTTGTTGTCCAGAGACCCTCCTGCCCTTGCGGAAAACAGTTCAGGAATTCATGAACAGTTGATGGACGTTAAATGGCCCCAAATGTTCATGAACTGTCTGGGAGTGTTCATGAATCAATCAATGAATCAGACCTGTGAAAAAAGTTTATGCGAACTTATCAGGTTCTGAATAAAGGATGACGATGATCATAATTATGAATCAATCAATCAATCAATCAATCAATAATGCTAACACCTATCACTGTCCCGAAATATTTATATAATCTTTCAAATGTTTGTTCAATGATAATTTGTTCATATTTGAAATTCATTTCTAGATCTGCCATCTTGTTTATGTTGCAAGAGTTGAATCAATGCTAGCTTCAGAGGTATGATTAGATCATTTGATCTGATGTATGTAATGTGGGCTATGTATATAACGATACTCAGGCCAACATTTCCGTATATACTAGAATATAGATGTAATGACTGAGTTTTAATTGCCCCTCAAGTTTATTTTTATCAAGGGCTTTGCTTCTTAATTAGAAAGCTTCTCATTACCATTACAATTTGTTCTTGCTTCAATAATCATCAAACCATTTATACTGTCCACTCATTGTTTATTTGTGAGGGTAGCTGATAGTGTGTTTAACCTCGCCCCGCAGGGTCTTTGGTTCAATTCCTGACAGAAGTACTAAATTGCTTGGCATCAGGAAAGGCATCCTGCCATTAAACTCTCACAAGGTCAAAGGTCGAACAAAATTTCTAAACTAATTAACGATCCTGGCCTCAAGGCTCCGACAAATCCGAGAAACCTCAGAAATGGTGTGCGAATTTCTAGGGACAAGACAGTATGTTGGATATAAAGCAAAAATTATTAGAAGTTTAAGAAAAATGTGAAATTTCAATTTCACGTTTTTATGTCAAAAATTTACTCAAACAATGCAATGATCTAAATAATTGGGGTATGCGGAAGAAAAAACTTCTGCAAGAACACGACTCCTGTAAAAAAAGCTACAATACTAGCTCGCTCAATTTGTGGTAAATAGATTACTGTAATCCAAAAAACTCTTTATTTGTGTTTTTCAATATGCTGTGCAGTTCTTTGCTTGATTGTTGTGTATTTCATTTTAAGGGTGCTTCATTTCCTGTTGCTGGATTGATTGAAGTTCCAAAATGTCCCGTATGCTTGGAAAAGATGGTATGTTTTAAACATAGACAATGTCATAGAACATTGACAATTAGACAGAGACAGGTGTATTTAAAACTCATAAACAATAAACTTGCTTACGTAATCACTGACTAGATATAGGATATTCTAATACTGTATTAAAGGGTTATTGCACGGCAGCCGTTTACACACGGGATGTTGGGAGACACGAGAAAGCATCAGAAAAACAAGAGCCCGTAGGGCGAGTGTTTTTCAGCTTTCAAGTGTGTAACAACATCCCAAGTGTTGGTATCAGAGAATCCAAACACAAGGCTGCCGTGCAGTAACCCTTTTGTGAAACAATACCTATTTCTACTATTTTTAAACGAATTTAACATAAATATTTGACTGATTAGATCAATTTTCTCCTATAGATCTTCACGTCTTCGTCATATTTTGCCTTTCTTCGAATCACAGATCCGGAGTTATAATTACGAACCACTTTCGATTCTTTCGAACGCCATGATTTTGATCTGTCTTGTTTCTCATTTCTGCTGTTTTGCAAACTTTTGCCTGTTTTGTAGGGCCTTTTTGTCTATGAATAGCCATACGACCAAACAAAAGTGACGCGAAAGGGAGAATGCTTTTAATTATGATATTCTGAAATATTTATATATCATTGACGATGCTAACGTTATTCAAATTTTATTTACAATTATTTAGAAATTTTGGGTGTTTTGTTTTTATCTATCATGATGTCCAAGTTGTTTTGGCGTGCGTGATCCAAACACGGAAGTTAGCCAATCAAATTACTAGAACAGCGTTCGAAAATCTCTCGAGTTTTACAATATAGGGTTATCACACACTTGTCATTTTTGGATCTAGTGATAGTGATTTTTAGCTTTCCAACTTCCAAGTATCTTCAAACTTTTTTGAGTGTAGTAAATATGAATACAAGCATTTGCAAGCGTGTGATAATCCGTTTCTAATATAAAATAAACCAAATTAAAAAAGTAAATGAATGTGCTAATTTTAATTTTAATTTTAGGTTTGCCTTAAGACTGCGTAGCCTATAATTGCGTTCCATTCTGTTTTCTTTATTTTGCATGTTTCACAATCAATAATTTCAATCAAGAACTCTTGAAATAGCTTTGCAGCAGACAGATTTTCATTTTTTTTGTTCTCCTTGATTTATTGCAGGACGACTCTGTTGAAGCAGTCTTGACAATTCTTTGTGATCATTCGTTTCATGCTGCTTGTTTAGGAAGATGGGAAGATTCAACGTAAGTTAATAACATATTAAATGTTTGTTGGAGAAGAATGTTCAGTGCTTACTCTGATATATAAGAACTACACCCACTGCGTTATCTACATGTTCCCGACTAGAGAGGTATTTCTAATTCTGCTTGACAAAATGGGTCTGGTGCATGCAGAACTGGGAGATTCATGTCTCGTAATTGCCCTTTTTTCAAATTCTTCATTGGGGCACCACCCCACCTTTATAATTCAAACTCAGATGTGTCTGATTTGTCCAGCCTGATCAATTCCATAATGTCCTAATGAATTTTAAAAATATTCCAACGAAAGTAACTTTGAAAATCTGAAAAGTATTTGGACATTTCTGAATTTAGCTTAAATTTTTCTGTGACGAATGTGTAGAAGAAATCATTGGTACTATTTTTGAGGTATTGAAATATTGAGAAAATAAATAAGAAATATCATTTCTCTTTGAAAATCCCTTGATACTGAAACACAATCATTAATGAATTATGTCATCATCAAATCTAAACATGCTTCAATTAATTTTGAAAATATTTAATAGCAAATGCCACATTACATTTCATTACAATATTTATTGGCAACAGATTTTTATACCTCACAGAATTAATCAATGTTGTAAACGTCATCATCAGTTGTTGTTGTTTTTAATAATTGTGTTTACATTGCAATATTTATTTGATTATAACATTTCATTTCCCTTTTTACAATTTTATTTATATATTTTTTCTGCATTAAATCCCACAAAAACTAATGAGCTTTTGATTTCTAACCTTCTAACAACAAAATGCAAAATGTTAATTATTCTACCTGAGTTTAAATTATTTTTATTGTTCACATTCACTTCACAGGGGTCTAAAATTAAAGCATTTTATTCATGCCTGCAATTAGATTTCTTCCCTTTCTTGAAGACAATTTACTTTTTGATTGAAACAATACTTTTATTATCTACAAGTTTCTACATCTGAAACACCCGTATCTACAATAACCATATGAAGAAATTTGAGCAATCTTGACAGTCTTTTCACAATTTCTTCATGATAAAACTCAGCTAAAATCAACCATCTAACACTGTTTATGACCTGTGTATATGGTGTGCTTGAATGTTAGTAAAGTTCATTAATTATTCATGAACATTTCAGAAGAATCATGAACAGTTGACAATGTTCATGAATAGTTCATTAAGTTAATGAACAGTTCCTGAACACTTCAAGAAGTTCATGAACAATTCATCAACTTATCAACATTTTTTGTAGGTGTTTAATTGACCCCTTTAAAGACTAAATTAAATCATGATTTTATACATATATTTTTTTCAGCTGTCCAGTTTGTCGTTATACTCAAACACCATCTCCAACAACCGATCAGCAATGTTTTGAATGTGATTCAAAGGAGGTAACTCTTGAGTATTTTTATTTTGCTAACACTAATTTGTGACCTTCATGAACTGTTCATGAACATCTGACTACCAATTCTAAATGTAACCTGTTGCGTTAACTGTTTACTAGGACAGCTACCAGCTATTTTATAATGCTAAGCAGTAAATCTGTTTTTGTTTGTCTTGAATATATTCAAAAGAATTGATCTAATTCAAAGTATATTGCCTGCTTAAGTTGACTGTTTTTTATTCATTTGAAATTTTTAAAAGAACACATTGTTTTAATTTTCTATGAAGAAATCGATACGTCCCAAAAAAAATATATATAAATAAACAGTTTACGTGAGCTTTGGCTGTGAAAATGACACCTTTTTGTGATTTGGAATTATGCAAAGGCTATGTTCACAGGGTCAAACAAAAATGTTAAGCTTTCTGAACTCGTACAAAATCTCAACTTTTTCTTCTGAATTTTGTTGTTGAAGTTTGACCTAAAAATACCAATTTTCTTCTGAACTTGTGCTTGCCCCTGCGAAAACAGTTCAGGAATTTGTGGACTTTGAATGGCCCCAAATTTTCATGAATTGTTCATGAACTACCTGTGAGGGTTCATGAACTGTTCATGACCTTCCTGTGAGGGTTCATTAACTGTTCATGAACAGTTCAGGAAAACTGGAGCCATATAACGTTCATGAACTGTTCATGAACTCCTGGACTGCTTTTCGCAGGGGAGCTTCCTGGAATCTACAATACTAAATGCTAATGATGATGATTTACGATACATCCATTTTGTTGTCTAGAGTCTTTGGATTTGTTTAATTTGTGGCTACATTGGATGTGGGCGATATCAAGGAAGACATGCCTATGAGTGAGTTAATATCAGAATAATATAATCCCTGAGAAAACAATTTATATATTTTCATGTGAACTAATAATCAATGTTTGTGAAAAAACAACTTTTTTACTGGCAGTTCACAATTTTTTACAGGGAAAAACAGCTTAATGTTATTTCAATACAGTGTAATCCGCTTAAGTGCAAGTCAAAATTGCCAACGTTTTACATTGCATTTATCCGAATTTGCAGTTGTCGGAAATTGTTTACCAAGGATTTGACCAGGAAATTATTTAAAGGGTTTCAAAGCCAGGTTGCAGATACGAGGGAATTTCACTTATCCGAATTGCACATAAGCGGGTTACATTGTACTAGTAATAAGGTTCTCCTGTTGCTCGGTTACTTTGAGGAGAGTTAAAATTACGTTAGATGTTTTTTCAGTCTTCTGCATGATCAATGATGCATACCGGTAGCTGTTGCTTTGGAAATCGAATTGGGGAAACCCTTCTTTTGCTAGTTTGTGGTCGGCAGCTGCAACAGCCAACAGAAAGCCATGGAAAAGATATACTTTATTTTGCTACAAAATGATAAACCGCAAATAGAAACGAAACGTATGCGATAACCTAGTTTAAATATCAGCGGTTCTGATTATACCATGTACAAAATATTTGATTGAATAATGATGAACTGATGGATGAATAAACGGTTTTGGAAACTCTATTTTATATGTTAATATGAATAAAAGCAAACTCTGCAGAAAATAGTTCATAAACTTTTTAACTGGCTGTTCACAAACAGTTTATTGTGCCTTCATGAAATCTTTTATTTGCGAAATATATTGACGGAATTAGAACGTTAATTAAAGCCTTTAATTGAAAGGCTTTGTTGTTGCTTGTTTTGTTGGTTAAAAAAGCCTTGTACTCGTGAGACTCTGGAGTAAAGCTCGTAAAATTACAACTTGCAATATTTGAAGTTAACAGTCTTTATTTTTCATTCACCAGAGGCATCATTATTTGATTTGTAAAAGCTAGCTGCATGACTGACTTTGAACCAGGTTTTTACATTAAAATCACAAAAGGGAAGACATTCCTTTTTGGATTTGAATGTGAATACCTGGTTATATCAAAATATTATTATCAAAATATTATTTTGATTTATATATCATATTGAGCTAACTGATTTATATTCTAGGCATTTTAAATTTACTGCACATACATTTTCAATGGAACTTGAATCACAGCGTGTATGGGATTATGCAGGAGGTATTTGAATACCTTTAGAATTTATACTACTAAATCGACTATAATTTTGTACTATTCTTCCATCGGTTTACCAATAGCTGAAAATGTTTTGAGTCCATAAACTTTTCATGAATCTGAACTGTTCGTGAACACTTTGGGTTATAAACAGTTCATAAACTAGTCCATCAGCGTTAAATTAGCTCAGATGGCAGAGTAACCGAACTGCAGATCATACAGTATTTGATCGATTGTGGTTCAAATTCGCCCAAAGTTAACTCAGCGTTGACTTTATGGAAAACATCAAATGAGTACCATCCAAGGAGGGCGGATGGAATGGTCCACAAGGAATTTCATTGCCATAAGTAGATGCAGCTCATCGTTGCGCATTGACAATCGAGGCCTATTTGCTATGAAATCTATTGAAATTGATCTGTAGTGTCGCAGTTGATATTAATAAAGAGCATTTAACATCATTACTCTCAGCAAAAAGAGCCACCCCTTTAGAAATAGAGGAGTGGATCAGGAACCTTCTGTAGAGCGATACCGTTTCAATTACTCTATGAATGTTAAATGGCCTATTTTTCATTGAATCTTTGATGAAACTATAAACAGACAATTTAACTCTCATGAACTGTATCACAATGGTAGAACCATAGGTAAATTTATCATTTTTTTTCTTGCCAAATTCTATTTTTATTTGTTTTCCAAACCATATTTTAAAGCTTTAAGCCAATAGATTTACAGAATGTATTTTGCTATTATCATTTTTTTCCCTTTATTTTCATTCTAGATAATTATGTTCATCGATTGATACAATCAAAAACAGATGGTAAAATGGTACAGCTGGATGGAAGGAACGAAGTATGACGTTCACCAACCTCAGATTTATCTGAAATAGCTTTATGTTTTCTTTAAATCAATGTAGTTTGGTCAATAGGAATACCAAACAACTCAACTGGTTGAACGGTAGTCCATCCGCACATTATATGGACATATGTGTGTAAAAACGAAACATGCAATTTCTTTTTTAATGAGAAATAATGAATTACTAAATTTGAGTAATACAGTGAAATGTGCCTACAACGGTCAGCTATGATATTACATAATATTAATCACTAAAGAGAGGTGACCATTCAATAGAAATTGAAATTTATAACATTATGAAGTGGCTACCCTGCAGTGTGACTATTATAAGTAAGTAATGTAGATGGTGTCGCCTCCCGAAGGCACCCGTACCAGTCCTCTGTTTTTAGATGAGTGGATTTTTTCGCTGAGAGCAATGATTTTAAACGCTCTTTGTTGATCTCAGTCGCGACATTGCAGATCAATTTCAACAGATATCATGGCACGTAAGTCTTGATTGTCAATGCGCAACGATGCACCGCAGCTACTCACAATGCAATTCCCTCTGGACCATTCCATCTGCCATCCTCAGATGGTACTCATTTGATGTTTCAGATAAAGTCAAGGCTGAGTTGACCTTGAGGGGATTTGAACCACAGTCGATCAAATATGAACCGATCTGAAGTTTGGTTGCTCTGCCATCTGAGCGAATCCTCCATTATATCCATTATATCCAGGTTTTACTTTAATATCAATTTGATATTCATGTATATATTATAATTGACTAAAACAGTTAATGATTCATGGCTTTGCCCACATCAACATAATGATATTTGCGAAACTTAGTCATCATCGGCTAATATTTACCTTGCTTCTAATCAAAACCTGTAAAATATGTCATGAATTAACGTAATTAATTATTACTGGTAATTAATTATATTTTAAATAAAGCAATTTTTTTCCACAGTGTGTCGATGATGAGAAAATAGAATCATTAACATTAGAGGTAGGCATATTACTCATAAAAATATGTGTTTGATCTCTATGTTTCTAATTATTTGCCATTCTCCAAGTGTCGTATCTAACGACGCAATTTTGTGTTCATTCTGGTATCCCAAGGCAGAAACAATCAAGAGAAAGTAAAGTCATCCGAGTAATACAATTGAAATTTTGGATTTCTTTGATTATAAGAAATATGTTTGGAAATATAAAAGTTGATATTAGATATTAGATATTGTAACTCATGCCGATATATCATCAGCTTTCTTGGGCACATAAAATTAAATTCAAACTAGCTCCTTCTTCGCCGTTTTTTTAAAATTATTTTTCTGCATACTGATCGAGCTCCATCTACAACACAAAACAACATCTACGCTGAAAAAAGTCACTGTTACTTCTTCAAGTCAGCTGGTACTCGCTCGTGGAACAACCTACAATCCTCATTAAGGACCACCGTAAATACATGCATGAAATCAAAAATTATACATTTTAAAATGTATTTTTGTTAAAGGATCAAAAATGACCGGCAGGCGCTACACACTTAGGATCACGTGCATGTTTTATTGTTTATACCACAATGTTTATTGTTGACTTGAATTTATAACAAATTAGGCCTGCGTATAACAATAGTTTCAAAGCGAGCTAAGCATAAATTCAACTTGAGCTCTCAGCGGTCGTCGGTCGATTTTGTTCCTTTAACAAACTTGTAAATATTTCTTTCTCTATGTTTTATTATTTCTTTCTCTATGTTTTATTATTTGTTGAATGTATGTAATTATAGTCCATCCGCCCTATAAAAAAAGCCTGAATAAGGCTTATCAGCTTTTTACTGAATAATTAATGACGATGATGATGACACAGAAAGACTTTTGCGTTTCACACTCAGATAACATATGTGACTGGAATTACGTAATTCATCAATGTTGTGACTATAAAAGTTTGTTAGTTGGACTTCGGGCATAGTGCCTGTCGAGCTAGGACATCACTAGATCCCTCTTCAGAGAAAAAACACGTGGCTTACCATGTAACTTGTCAAACAATTATTGTATATCTGACAATTTCGTTTATCTCTTGTTATTTAGTATTCATATTTATTAACAAATCAATTGGAATCACAGCGGTTATATTTTGAAGAGAAAATGATGGCATTAGAGAAAGATTCAATTTCAAAGGTAAACATGTTACAGTGAAACCTGTATATAACAGCCAGCTACAAGAGGTAGATAAATTGACCATTATAGACAGGTGGCCTTTATATACAGGTTTAATTCAATAGAAAATACTATTTTAGACATTGCAAGAGTGACCACTATAGACAGGTGGCCGCTGTATAGAGGTGACCGTTATAAGCCATAGTCACTGGACACGGACGTGTTTTAATTTCTCCAGATCATACTATTTAGTTTCAAGTTTACAGTGCAGCAGCCTATGAAATTAACTTACTTTATCATACAGTATACTATGCAATTTTACTCGCTGAGAATGTTAGCTGGTTTGTGCTGTATATGTTAGCTACTGGATTTTAAGAAGAATTATATTATGACAAAAACTCGTTCTAAAAAAGAAGACACTGAAATGACCACAATAAGAGACGAAATGATGGAAGCAATGAAGTCTGAAATCTTCAAAAACATTCTGAAAGAAATTGTCTCTGATGCTGTAACACATTTACAGTTTGAAGTAAATAAACTCAAAGAAACTGTCGCCAAACAAGAAGTTGACATCAAACAACTTGAATATAATATCATGAAACAAGACAGAGACATTGAACGCCTAAAAATTGAATCCAACAAACAAATCCGTTCTAGCAACATGAATACCTTGAAATTCTCTGGTATAAATCACAATGGAGATAACATTGAAGCCAAAAATATGATCATCAAAATTGCAACAGAAAATCTTGGCATTCAAATTCAGCCATCTGAAATTTCAACATCGATATTGCGAAAGAGGCAACCAAACAATGGCAATAATCATCATGGATCGAAGTCCACAAATTCCGATGGCCGAAACAAAGATGGCGGACAAAACGATTTGATTGCTGTTTCTTTCTCGAATATCTGGACAAGGAGGGCAGTCTATGCATCCAGAAGAAATCTAAAATCTACTGGTACATTTATCTCCGAGAATCTGACAAAGGATGGCGCTCAGTTATTCTATAAATGTCGTACCTTGAGGAGAGAAGGAAAGATTCTTGCGACATGGACTCATGATCTAAAAGTATATGTGAAGAATCTGGAAGGAAAGAACTCTGAAATTGCTGATGAAGATGAGCTATTTATTTTTAATTAATTATATTTTATCAATAGGTGTCCCTAATAAACTTTTAAGTACTAATTCCAATAATTTAATATTACCAAATTCAACCAACAACTCAGGTTATGTTCCAGTAGAAGAAGACATCTCATTTCACTTAACTTATATTTTAACATTTCCAAACTTTCTTTCTAAAACTTTTCAATGACAAATATTGATGACTTAGACCAACAAGCTGTCAGTGCAGAAACAATAACCAGGCTAGGATATATAGATCCTCAGAAGACTTTTCAAGATTCTATGTCTTTGGCATCGCAAAATGTCAGGAGCCTATTGAAACACCATGAGTCGGTATCAACTTTTCTATCAACCACCAATATAAAAATACTTGCTCTGCAAGAAATTTGGCAAAATTCCACTATAAGTATCCCTAACTATGAACTTCTTGTAAATGAACGACCCACAAGGGGTGGTGGTGTTGCAATTGCAGTCCATCATTCTTTAGAGTTCACACATTGCCCTAAACTATCAGTAATGTCCCAAGATCTGGAATTAATTGCTATCGAAACTTCCAAATTCTTTTTTTTCTCAGTTTATATTCCGCCAAAAGCAGATCTCATTAACGCATTGTTCCAACTATCCACTATTTTGTCAACTCTTAATAAAAGGAAGACTGTATTTTTAGCAGGTGATTACAATGTTGACTTGCTTTCAGTTTCTCCAAAATCTGAACAACTGATGAACCATCTTCTTGACCACCGATTGCTTCCTTTAATTTCAATTGCAACACGTATCACTGTCAAAAGTTGTACTTTACTTGACAACATTTTCACTAATTTCAAAGGTTCTTTAAGTGTTGGTGTTTTGACAACAGAAATTTCTGATCACTTGGCACCATTTGCAATTCTAGCTGGTAATTTTGACAAAGAAAAGCAAAAGCGAAAAATTTCATATAGATCTATGTCTCCTCAAAACATAACTCATTTAAATAATCTTTTATCTACTCAAGATTGGTTTTTGCCTTCTGATCCTGCTGAAGCATTCATGGTTTTTGAAGAGAATTTTCAAGTTTGTTTTGATATTGCGTGCCCCTTAATCACCAGCAATTTCAATAAAAAGCACCATAAAATTGAACCCTGGATGACAAAGTGCCTTTTAATTTCAAGACACAAAAAAATGAAACTGCACCAAACTTTTATCAAAATTAAATCTCCAATTGACAAAATCAATTATGATCACTATTGCAGAGTTTATAATAAATTAATCAGAAAATCTAAGGTCACATACTGGGATAGCTTTTACAAAACTTCTAGGCAAAATTTGAAAAAACTTTGGCAAGTAACAAATGAGTTGCTAGGCAGATCAAAGAAAAAAAACCGGTTTCCTTCCTTTTTCAATGTCAATAATAGAAAGCTTGAGGACCCAGTTGCAATTGCTAACAGTTTCAATTCTTTCTTTGCTAATGTTGGGGTTAATCTTGCACAAAACTTTCAAACATCTAAAGATTTCTCAAAATACCTACCTTCCAACTCAGATCAAAGATTTGAATTTCAATCAGTTTCAACGTTTTCCATTGACAAAATAATTTCGAAATTGAAAAATAAATCAAGTGCAGGTATTGACCAAGTTTCTAACAAATGCTTAAAATTGGTCAAAGAGCCTTTGCTCTATCCTCTCACATATCTTGTTAACCTATCTCTAAAATCTGGCTTTATCCCTTTTTCTTTCAAATGCGCCAAAGTTATTCCCCTGTTTAAAACTGGTGATGTACATGTATTCTCAAATTATCGACCAATTTCTTTGCTTTCAACTTTCTCTAAAATTTTTGAGCGTGTTGTTCACAATCAACTATATACGTATTTTGAAAACAAATATTTTACAACTTTACAATTTGGCTTTCGCGAGCATCATAGTACTTCACATTGCATCATTAATTTTTTACAGAATAAGTTTGTAAATTCTGACAAGAAATTCCATATTGGGATATTCTTAGATTTGAGCAAAGCCTTTGATACTGTTTGCCACAAAATTTTGCTATCTAAGCTTGCCCATTATGGTATCTTGGGCAAAGAACTTGATTGGTTTGCCAACTATCTATCGGATCGTAGTCAGATTTTGTCTTTCAATTTTAATTTATCTACACCCCAAAATTTAGATTGTGGTGTGCCCCAAGGCAGTATCCTGGGTCCACTTCTTTTTTTAATATTTATCAATGATCTACCAAAATGTAGTAATTTTAATGTTAATCTATTTGCCGACGATACCACACTGCAACTGTCATCTCCCAGTATTTCATTGCTTGAAGAAAATTGCAATACTGAATTAATTAAGATTTCAAACTGGTTTTATGCAAACAAATTGACTATCAATTTCAACAAAACTAATTATATACTGTTTGGTCATCGCAAATCACCAAGTTTTAACATTAATATGAATGGTCACCCTCTACAACATTGTGGCTCTGACTTTCCTTTGAAATCAATTAAATTCCTTGGTGTTATGATTGACGATAAATTAAATTGGTCTACCCATATCAATTTTATCAAAAGCAAAATTAGAAAAAACATTTATTCATTAATTAGATTAAAAAACTTTCTTTCTGTGCAACACAAATTACAAATTTACAACTGTATGATCAAGCCCCATTTTGAGTATTGTATTGAAATATGGGGTCATGGACATGGTAAATCCTCCCTTTCGTTAAACATCTTACACAAAAAATGCATTCGAATTATTATGGGGATGAGACCTCGTACCCATGCAGAACCTTTATGTAAACGCCTTGGTATTCTTCAGTTGAAGGATCTTTACACCTCTAAAGTCTTACTGTTTCTGCATAATGTCATCAAGGGTAAAGTTCCATCACATTTTAAAAAAGTTTTTGTCTTTCAGCCACGTCATCGTCGAAAACAAAACATTTTTGTCGTACCTCATGCAAAAACATCTGCATTACAAAATTACCCCAGTTTTCAGTTTCTTTCCCTCTGGAATGGTTTCAAGTTCAATTTTGATTTCAATATAACGACTCATGGTTTTTCTAGGAAGTTAAAAACATTGTTTCTAGAAAGATACTATGATGTCTGCACTGTCAAGAACTGCAATATCTGTTGTGACTATTAAATCTTATTTCTTCATTGCTCATTCTTCTAATCCCCTTCATAATTCTTTCCTCCTCATTAACCATATAGTTGGTTTTCCAACTGAGTTTATTATCTACTGTAATTAAATCATATTTTCAAATGTATTTCACACCTTTTATAATATTGTTTATTCTATATTTTCAAATGTATTTGAAACATTTTATAATTTATTCTCTTCATTTAGCCATATTTAATATTACTATTATTATCATTGTCATTGTTTACTATTCTTATTTAAATGTTGTTTTAAATTTTACAAATTATCTAAATATAACATTTCTTTAATCATTTTATAAATTTACAGGTATCCCAAATAAACAAGCATTGATTGCTTCAGGGATTAACCTTATCATGTATCACTAATTAACATTCAACTACGTTGATTTGTAAATTATTATTATTAAGTGTTTTACATGATTAAATAAACATCTATCTATAACAGGTTTGACTGTATTTGTAATTTGTATTGAAATTAGAGTAAATGATAAAGATACAGTACTGACAGTATCGCTCTATGTACCGCAACATTAACCACTCTCAGTTCAACTTAAAATGATTTCATAGCACCATAGGTAAGGAACGAGATGTGTGATATCTGGAAGCTCTTTATTATACAGCCATAATACTTTTCAAACTTTAACCGGATATACCAGACTATTTTTATCCTTACCAAGCTCTGTGTATTATGTTTCTCTTAAATAATGATATTTTAGATTTTTATGTTTGGAAAAAGGGTTACCCCTCTTTGAAAAGTTGGGAAATACCTGGGAAGTATTGCAATTGCTGTTCTCAGAGACTAGAGCTTCGATACAGTACTTCACTTGTGTCTTCCAGCAATCCCGGTGTAGTAAATATGAATATAAACATTTAAAAGCATATCGTAACCAAATTTTTGTAAATTCAAGCAAATTTCAGAATCAATTTCTTTATATTGCGAAAGGTGGTTCAAATTTTGTATTAATGATTTAAAATTCAATTTCAATTCAATCTTTTACTTACTAAATTGGATCAAAATAAAACTTCAAAACTTTGATATTTCTTAAATAGAGATAGCTTTGTTGATATTATTTCTTTAGTAATTTATTTCAGTTTCCTATTCTTCTTCACCTTTGAGCATCTGACAAAATTTTATCTTCAAATTTCGATGAGAATTCGTTTTAAAAAATGTTTGTACTAGAATTTCCGGACACATGGACCAACCACGACAAGATCATAAGACAAGAGCATTTGTTCATAAGAACGAAATATTCAAAAATCGTGTTGTTTGTTCTGGACAAATGCTCGATAGAGCTGCAACAATCTGCCATTAAATCTGTTGAAATCGATTTTCAGTGTCTAGGAATAAGGAGCGATACGGGTGCCTTCGACAGGTTCTCAATTACTACTGCTGCTTTTTTACTCATTATCTAATCTCTAATTTTCATTATTTTAGATTGCAGCTGTAGAAGAACGATTGCGGAGTACTATGGAAGATTATCGTTCAGTTCAAGATGACCTAGGTGCTTCTCAGAAAGATAAGAAACAGCTGGAAAAGAAATACACCCAGGCGAGTAGGCTACATACTGTTTACGCACCTTGGCTCTGCAATCAGTACATTAAGAGTGGCTAGATTTGTTTAAAATTTTTATATTATCATGATAATTCTTATCAATATTGATTCATTCAGCAGTTAGTGTTAAATAGAATCTTGAATGGACATGTTAACATAGCAATTAGGACTGAATATTTCAATAATGGCTTAATACTATCCAGTGATAGTTTAAGATTGATCAAAGTTAATTGAATAAGAGACAAAGATTAGGCAAAAGCATTTTTCCGTTACGCAGAGTTTCACACGTTTAATTGCAATCTTCAGCGGCAGCAGTAATTACCGTCTGAAAATCGCAAATGCGTAAAACTCTGGGTAAAGAAAAAAGGTTTTTTCTTCATCTTTGTCTCTTATTCTAGAATGTTCTGTTTTACCCAACATTGGGCACTTTCGTATACATATATATGCATCTGAGTTTACACTCACTATAATTAATCTTTTTAATTTGTTATTATCAAAGTTAATTAAATATGTTTGTATCTATATTAGGTTGTTGGTAGAGTCAGCGGTGTTTGTTTGGAATTAAAAGAAGAAAGACAGGTGCAGTATTTTCCAAATTTACAAGATATGGTTGACTCATACAAATTTAAAGCTCAGCATTTTTACCTTATCTTGTTGTTGTTAATTACCCTTTCACGTTTCTGCTGCAAATTGATAAGTAGTTTTTGAGAAATAAGCGTTCCAAGACGTGACCAATTCAGATCTTCAAAAATGGAGATTCAAAGTTGAGTGACGTCACAATATCCATTTTTTATAACAACGAGTCAGCGCGATGAGACCACAACAGCTCTTGCTCATTCATCCATAACTTGTCGTGAGCAGAAATTAGACATATCACATTAGGAGAGTAAATCTCGCACCACACACTTCTTCTGAAACCACATTAAGTATGCCCCTCCCCTCAAAGACATACTACTTAAGAGGTGACGTTAACATTGTAAAGTAATTTCACTATGTGCTACTTAAATTGTTTAAATAAGAGGTCTTTCTATGTAAATATTAGTCATAAATTGCAGTTTTCTGTCACAGATTTTTTATTGTTTTCCAAAATTGATTATCATTCACATATTATTCATGCTTCATGAACCAAAATGTGAAATAATAGTATTTATATCATTAATTGTAGTTGAATTCCTGTTTGCGTGAAAATCAAGCTGTTTGGCAAGAGAAAGTAGATACATTGTCTTCAAAATTTGATGAACTGAAATCAAGCAAGGATAAGGTATTTTGAATATGTTGATAGGATAACCCGTGTGAATAAGTTCACGAGTTCATGAACATGAAATTGCCCAAAAGTTGATGCAGGATTCATTATGCAAATTCACGTTCATGAACCAATAAAAAATGTTCACAAATTTTTCATGAAATGGGGCTATATACAATTTCACGTTCATGAACCTGTTCATGAAATGGTTCATGATATGTTTATGACTGTTCATGAAGTGATGGATTTTTTCACAGATGAAAACTTTGGATTTTGACATATTTTGACATTGTTTGATTGGCTATTCAAGTTGAGCAATTAAGAAAGTTGTTGAATATTCTGTTGAACGACTTTGTAACTCATTTAATTGTTAACCAATACAAGGAACTTTCTTTCTTTATAATATAAATAAACAGTAATACAAAGTTATACATTTCCATTCACCATGCATGGATTGATCAACCAATATTGGATGTTGACACTATTCAAGAACTTGACATTCTGCTTGAGGATAAATTGAAATTGCAAGTGAGGAATATCAAGATAATATGATGATACTTACAATTGTGCAACTCAAATTTGTATTGTCAAGGGATTTAAAAATATCGTAATCTTATTTTACCTTTGCGTAATGACTTCAACTTCACTTTTCAACTTAATTTGAATCTAAAAGCGTATTCTCCTCCTGACCTCATTATCGACGTTTATGACACATTTTCTTGATTTGATGTGAAAACATATAAGTGCAATTTGGATAAGTCAGTAGAAAAGTTCATGGAACCAGGTTGTTTAACGTTCATGAACAGTTTATGAGATTGAGGCTCATGCATAGGTTACTAAGTTCATGAACATTTTGTGAACTCATTACATTACATTACATGAAATTCCTGCTTATTTGCAATATAGCTTAAAACTCTATTGATTATTTTGTAAAAATTGGGTAAGTTCAAATTAGGATAACTGCAACAAACTACGTTGACAATTTTGACTTGCACTTAAGCGGGTAGACTGTAGGTTTCATTTGGTGTATATTCTGCTCTCTAATTTATAGGAAGTTGGTGAATTAAGAGAAGAAATCCATGATTTGATGAAACATTTGGAAATGCAAACAGTCATTGCTGGCTCAGAAGATGGTGTCAGAAAAGTGAGATATTTTTATCCCATTAATTTGTTTTACTTCTTACGTTATCCATCACAGAAAAATCAATGGTATGAGTTAGATAGATCTTCTCATTTAAGAAAACAAATTTATCATAATAAAAACTTCAAGAAAATTTGTACTTACAAATAAGAAAATATTGTTTAGCTATCTGGACAAATTTTAATGATTTTTTTTTAAGATAAAACTTGTTATGTTAAGAAAATATTTTCTTGCTTTCAACATAAGTAACTTTGTGTTTGTAAGAATCATATTTGGTTGTCTGAACAAATTACCATGTTACAAACAAACATCCAGTACAGTATTTCATCAAAATCATTATAACATTTGATTTTGTACTTCACTCTCCCGCTAAGCTAACAGTGCACACAATGAGCATAACATCTTCATTTGATGTCCCTTATTTTAGGATATTCAAGGTGGGAATTTAATGCCAATGGAAAGCCCTAGTCCCTCAGAAACATCTCGTCATCGAAGTAGAACGAAAAAGAAATAGTGTCTAGGTGAGCTGTATATATGTACACTTGAATACCTTGATAGATCTGAATGTGAAACATTTTTAACATCACACAATAATTGATACTGAATTTGTTAATTTTATATCAGTAGGGGGCAATGAGCACAGTAATCATATCTTTTAACGCCATTTTGAGATTTTTGATTTTGAATGTTTTTGGCATGAAAGCGATGCAGAATTGTTCGGTATAATAATATAAGTCAATCCGAAAAGTAAAAATATTAAAATGTTTCACGGAAACTAATGCCAGTCCCATTTCGTCAAAATAATATGGGTCAACTTAAGAGTGTCGAGTGTAAAATTCCTTTTCATAAATCAGATTTTTTTGCTGATTATTGTATCTTGACATTTTTGCTTGGATTCTATTGTGTTCTGTTGTTGATTTGAGGCGATGTAACATTTTTAATATCTTTTATTTTCACATCGACATAAATTGTTATACCGACCAATTCTGCATCATTTTCATACCAAAAATATTCAAGGTCAAAATTTTCGAAATGGCGTAAAAAGATTTGACTACTATGCTTGGGGGCAATGTAAGTTATTATTAACCAATGATTAATTTCACAATGTGTATGACTGATAAAAATGTATAAGCTATGAATGATGAGAGTAAAGGTATTGTGAAAATAATAAGGCATTTGTAATTATATTAGAAAGGTTTTTACATCAATTGTAAATAGAATAAATCTGATAACATAAACATTCATTATAAGATATGCTAGATTAAATAGTTATACAATTTTAAATATCTTAAATTACAATGTTTTACTCACTATAAAATCTGAGTGGTATTTGTTTGTCAATTTGAAACCAGTTCTAAGTTCTGTTTTTCCATTTTAGTATAAAATTGATATTCACAAAAAAGATGTAATTTTATATCATCCTTCTTAATTAAACGTTTTGTAAGTCTTTTCATTTCGTTTATGTAACCAATAATTATTGTAAATCTATTGAGATATATTATTTCATTGGCTATCATTAGGTGTCATTGTTTTCTGATTGTAAATCATTTGATTGGCTGTTATTGGTTTCTTAGCCAATGATTGTGATGATGACGTTTTCGATGATGTCTTCTTTTCTTTCCAACGTCATGATAATGAGCTCTCAAAATGTAAGATTTCTTTTCTAATATATCATCATTTTTTCTACATAATTTTTTAAAGATTGTATTAACAGCTGTATCTAATTTAAATATAGATACTTCCATTTGATGTTCAGCTGGCACAATTGAATTACTCGATGATGCTGATGATCTTCGTCTTATATCGTGATTATCACCAACTTCAATATCAATTAAACTTGTTCCTTCACTTTTTAATTTGGCTTCTGCATTTTCAACATTATCAGTTGTTGGTAAATGACTTATTAATATAATTAAATTCTTTTCTTTTCCTGTTGAATTATGACGCAACATTTGTTCTGCTTTTTCTAATGCACGACCTGTTCTTGGACCATGTAATCCAAAATCTTCGATATCTTCACGATTTGTTGGTGCCACAGTACTGCAAACTCCTGAATTTGCTAACGCATAGGGATCATCTTGGCATAGACAAGGATCACCTGCAAAGAATGCTTCTGTTTTCTCATCACATGGTTGTAGATGTGATAAATAACGTGGTTCAACATCATAAACAACATAACCAATATTTGCATCACTAATCATTCCATAATTAACACGTGATATGAAATTACGTAAACGTTGCCATTTTTCTGCTCTTTCAACACCAACTCCAAGACCGTTTGATACATCAATAACGTACATGACCTTCAATTGATGATTACAAGCTACACAAAAAAATCAAATCCAAATTGAAAATTATTTTGAAGTTTTCTAAAATGAAATGTCGTAATTGCATTTTACTATAATTTCGTTGCATCTCTACCGTACACCATTGGAATAATTGCAGGGTTTGAAGCGCTAAGAGGTTTGAAGTCTCTGACTAACATCAATGTTGAATCTACCGGAAGGATGTCTATAGGTTGAAGGAAAGTCAAATTTGAGAGCTTTTACTGTTTGAATGGTTGTAAAAATGGTAGGAGAGATGTTGGAGGGAGAAAATTTAACCTTCTTAGTTTATTATTTGAATCCTCTATCAATTCCATACTAAATCCTTTATCATAGAAGTTACGGTCAAGTCTACATGGAAATGCAAAATTTATTTTCTCTCTATACATTGCTGCAGTGGATTATTTATATTTCTTTAGTTATCGACCGACAGGTCAATATTGAAATCGAAGGAAAACGAGCAATTCGATTGGTTATATATGAACGACTTCCGGTCAATAAGGAAAACGAGCAATTCAATTGGTCATATATGGACAACTTCCGGTCAATAAGGAAAACGAGCAATTCGATTGGTCATATATGCTCAATTTCCGGTCAATTCTAAACTTTATTATCAGACCGATCTGTGTTTTCTAACCGTTCTCACGGAAAGACTTGCGCATAGCAAACATTTGCGTTTTGGATGAGTTAAAATGTATTAAATCTATGTTATGATTAGATCTTCCAGTTTGACCTGATAGTCTTTGCCTGGGGTTCAATGAATATTGTCATTATCAGCCGATATTCCTCTCACCTTCGATTAATAACTGTTGAAATTATCGCCACTTACCTTGCTGTTGTAACTCAGTTCCCAAATGTTTCCCTTCTTCTGTCAAGTGTTGAATATTGTTTATCTTAACAACTTCAGTGCTGCTATGATTTGCAGTTTCAATTCCCATCGTTTGGTTATTCAATGACTTTGTTAAATTATCGGTACTTTTTTTATTCGGTATTTCAATTTGAATAGACTCGGTTGAATGCCATGTAACCTCTTTGTCGTTTGTTTGATTATCACTCGTACGATTATGTAATGAAGGCGTATCAACTTGTGTGACATTTATTAATGATATCTCATTATTTGCTTTTGGTTGTGTCTCCGTCAGTTTTGTAATGTTGTCTTTGTTTGCTTGCTTATTTTCTACGTTTTCATTATTTTTATCTTCATTTTTCAATCTTATTTGTGTATCGTTTGTCACTGGTAGCTCTTTTTCTTTATTTGCCCATGATTTTAATGATGTTGCAACTACATTTGAATATATATCGATATCCTCTTTACTGTTTGACGCCTCATTTGATGTTTTATTTTTGGTTGGACTATCTGATTCTGTTGTCGTATTTTTCTTTGAACTATCCGCTTCATCGATTACAATGCATCCGCTTGAAGGACGCTTCATTATTGAACCGTCTTCAGATTTTATTTCAGGGCATGGATTGGATTTATCATCATTATTGCTTCTTCCTTCTTCGCCTATATTCTGTTTATTGTTTTGAGGATCTGATGGTTCTTTGTTGTGGCTAGCTTCTTCTTTGTCTTTACTATCATTCTTGTTTTTGGTGCCTGATGCCTTATCACTGCTGCTACTCTTTTCCTGACTTTCATTTTCCTTATTGCTGATTATTGGAGATGGTGGGCTGTTGTGATTGCTCTCTTCTTGACTTTTGTTCTCCTTGTCATTTTTGGCTGAAGACTGATTGTTGTTAGTATTTCCTTTTAATTGTTCATTCTCGTTTTTTGAGTCTGATGGTTTTGCACTATTGCCACTACCTTCCTTTGCTTTTTCTTCGCTTTTCTCGTCTTTGTTTTCTTTTGAGCTTTTCTCGGCTTTTGCATTTCCTGTTTCCCCTTTACCAATAGAAGTTGTTCCATTGTCAGACGTTGTGTTGGTTCCCTGTTCTCTGTTCCATGTTTTTCCCCATGTCATATGCTCCCGATTGATTCCTCCTGTGAAATGATGTCTCTGTGTTGGTTCATGTTTTTCTAATGGATTCCCATGCTCATCATTCAATTCTCCTATCAATTTTGCACCGTCTGCTCTACCTGAAAATCCTCTTTTTGAGCCTATCTCGTCATGTGGATTACTCAATTTGATTAACGCTGAATATTTCGCAGGTCCCATTTTAATTTCTTCCTCCTTACTAGAAGTATCATCGCGGATATTTTCTTTTTCTGATGTTGTTGTGTCATTATCATTGTTTTCCTCTGCTTGAAAATAAACCCTTATGAAATCATTTTTCTTGTCCTTGTTTTTATGTTCATTATTTGTTTCTTGGTTTGGCTTGAAAACCAATGATAATTTTGTCGTACCCCCTCCCTCATCAGTTTCATCCTCGACTCCTAGATCTCTTCCATTTAAACCAATCCTCATTTCTGGTGCATGCTTTTCCTTTGCCAATTTATATATTGTTCTAAAGATTTCTCTACTCAAAGACATTTCCTTTGCATGTCGTCTTCGTTCTGCCCGATTGCTGTGTTCCTGCTTATTTTCATGTCCGTGAGATCCCTCATTGCTTTTCAATCTAACCAAAACTTTATCTGACCCTAAATTTGTTATAAAATAGCTCATCTTGTCAATATGTGGTAATTTAGATAAATTAAAATCAGTCAATTTATAAATCTTAGAAAATTTCACTGGATCAATTTTTGGATGAACTGATGTTACGGATGGATGGAGATACTGTACGATCGATTGGGGTGATCCCAAAGTTCCACGACTTATTACAACTGTCTTTGGTTGGCTCTCAATAGGATCTAATGTTTCTTTTGTTAGATGATTAAATGAATATGGTCTTAAACCTTTTGCTGTATATAGAGTGTTGCCGTTTACTCTCTCTTTGATAATTGGTTGAATTATTTGACGGATACCATAAGGATTTCTTTCGCGGAATGCTGAAAAAGGAAAACTAAATGCTACTACAATAGGCCCTGAATTTCATTCGTCCAGATTGCGGCATTTATATGTAATATACATATAATAATAATAGAAATAGAAAGGAGTCAGAGACCACACATTCTTATACTGTAACTTCTTTAAGTTTCATGCCTTTATAGCAATCATCAGACAGAAGCAAAACTGTTAAGTAAAACTATTAATAATTTTATTTCTGTCTGATGATTGCTATAAATGCATGAAACTTAAAGTTACAGTATAAGAATGTGTGGTCTCTGACTCCTTTCTATTTCTATTATTATTATTATTATTATTATTTACGGCTCTGCCATTGATGACATTGAGTACTATATTATTTGCCATTAGATAACATCTAATAGTATACATGTATATATATATATATATTTCTTTAGATTACATAGTCAAAATGCTTTCTTTTATTTGTGTTGCTACATCCCTCCTTGTTTGCGATAGTTGAAACTTTTTCTCTTGTAATTGTATAATGCTTCAGCAATTTGAATCAATGAAATCCGGACAATTATTCGATAAAATAAAAAATGCTTTTCGTTATGATAATATAAGTTTTGAACATCCATTTACACTCTATATTGAAATCATTCAAATGAGTGACATATGTTGAGTGACATGCAGTTTGTATGTATTTATGGATGGCATTTTGGTTGTCCTGGATGTGTTGCTACTGTTAATAGTTTTCGTGAAATTGAAATATTTGAATCATGTGATAATCTCGTGAGTGAACTAATGTCTTGTCCAATAGTTGCTCCGCTAAGAACTCCTTTTTGATGAATTTAGAAAGAGGCTATAACGCTACCGTCAATCATAGAATTATAATATTTTCGTTTATTTCAACTTTATCGAGGATCATTTCATCAACCCCCATCCATTGTATTAATTATATTTTAATAGTCAAATCTGTTTATTTAGTTTGGTCTCATCACTCACAAAAGCCGTGTGTAAAAATGTCTGTCTTTTCAACATGAACTGTAAAAAAGACTTGACATTCGAACGACTATAGATCAAATCAAAAACTTCAAAGGGTCTCATGATTTCTAGATTTTGTTGGTGGATTGATGATAAAGGAATAATTTACTTCAAAATTCATTTGAATTGGTATTTCATTCCATAATTAAAATCCTTACATACCCTGAGAACCCATTTTAAACTATATTGAATAAATGGATTGCAGCTGAATCTTATAGTGCAGAAATAATTAAAAGTCATCTTGAATGGTTTTGATCCAAAAGTGATTCTGACTACATCCTTCACTCTGATATTGTAAGTCAATCCCGAGAGAAAGGCTCCGGAACTAGCATTTTAGGTATATCTTGTCAAAATTTAATACACCTAAATTATTTAATATTTAATATATCTTTGATAAAATTATTTGCATTTCCTTGCTGTTTTTCCTTGCACAGATGAGAATTTATAAAGGTATGCTTTTCCAAAGTTTTCTTAAGTAGTCACATCATTGTTGTTTTTGAAAATTTCTGCACAGTTTTTGAAAACGTTATTCCTCTCTGACTTGTCCAATAAAAACAAACACCAGTATGAGACAGCAGAAAGGTCAAGTTTCAATAACCAGGAAAAGAAACTTGGATAAACAGCTTTACTTCCAACCTTTTCCGAAATAGAATCTATACTATTTCGATTCTAAAGCCGGTTTTCCACTGCAAATAAAATATTGCACTAAGCGACATTCCTGAGACTGCGCATTCGGAATAGTGGTCCAAATATCGACTCGTCAAAATATCGCCACATGTCACCGAGAGACATATTGTGGTTCGAACAATTTTAATCTCTTCTGATTTCGCTAGATGTCGTCTTTCAGTCAACTATAGCTAGTTATTTTGAGAGGATTCGAAATGAGACTAAAATGTCCAGATTTGTGTCCCAAAATCAAAATTATACATTTGAGTATTTGTAAGAACATTTAGTAAATTGCAGAATCGCAGTCATATTGACACAGATTAGGATCAGAATAAGAATTCTTCATAACTAAGATGAAACGCCGTAGGCAATTCCGTGACCAATAAATGAGATTTATTTTTGAAAAATTACTTTCATACTGTTTTCAATTGCCGAAAAAGTTTTCCATCGTTGAAGGCACCCATGTTTAGTAAAATTGGAATATGGCGCTATAAAAGTGGAAGAAATTCTTCTTTGTGACTGACAAGTCACAAAAGTTTTGCGATCAACATATTTCGCTTGCGGCAATTTTGATGCAATGGGAAACCGGCTTTAAGGTATATTACTAGTTCTGGTGTATTCTTTTCAATATTGTTTCTCCTGCGATTGATTACTATATCAGTCAAAATATTCAATATTAAAATTTGATGCATTAAAATATTTGACTACAATTTTCGCATTGATTGTTTCATAATTACCATTTTTCGTACCTTGCTTTCTTGCTGACACTGTTCCAAACATCTGGACGAGTGGTTTACTTCCCAAATGACGTATTTTCGATAAATCCGGGACCTCATTGATAAATGGCAAGCGTCTTCCTTGAATATGTATTGTCTTTTGCCTTTTTGATGTTGGTTTTATAATCCAATGTTTTCTATTTCCATCTGAGCCCCCTTCTCCCATTTCAATTGAGTTGATTGTCCCTAGCTCATTGATGACATTTAACTGATTACCATGGTGATGCTTATTTCGTTTGTAATATCGTAATAATTGAACTAAACGTCTTATTTCTTCCTTTCTTGTTTGTAAAAGTTTTCTTGTGTAAAAATCCTCAGCGCCAACTAATGTTTTAACTTTTTTCACAACATCTCTTCCTTCTTGTTCTTCGTGTAATCTTCTTGTAATACCAGTTGAATTACTGTGAATTTTAAAACTTGTTATGTTTTTATGTGTTGATTCCGCTTTTGTTCGTCTAACTGCTGGGCTGTTTAAGAAAACACTCACAAATGAAGCACGCTCTACATCATTTCCGATTCCGATGGTATCATTTGATTCACGGTTGTTTGTAGACTCATGTACTATTGAATGATGCTTTGTAACTGCATCTGGGCTATCTGTAGGTTTTTCAATATGTAGACCATGGTAATTATTATCAGAAATTAAATGTTTCTGAAATGGCAAAATGAGTTTGTTCTCAGCTGCTTCTGTGGACCATTCTGTGGTATTTGACGTTTCGTTTCTTAAATTTCCTGATGAACTTTGAATGTTTTCTAATTTCTCAAGTTCTTTTGCAAATGTGGCGTTTTCCGGATTGCCATTTGATGTTGTGTTATTCGTGCTTGTTTGTGTTTTCTCAGATTTACTTTCAAATGAATTTTCTGAAGAATTCTCGGAAGTTTGCTGTGTAGAAACAGGGACTTGTTCAGCTGAATTATTTGAATTTTTCTCAACCAAATTTTGAAGATTTTCATTTGTTGCATTTTCCATTCCTTTTCCAGGGAAATTCGTAGTTTTCTGATCTGTAAGATTATCAGGGTTTTTTTCTACTAGTTTTTCAAATTTCTCCTCTGTCTCACTATCGTTTTTCTGGTGTACATGATCTAAAGATGATTGGGTTGTAACATTTCTAGATACTTTTTCCTGTGTATGTTCAATATCTGAAGAATCTAAAAGTCTTTGTTCTGAAGTATCTTCAGGTTTTCTTTCCTCTTTTTTTTCAGGCGCATGATCAGTCAGATTAACAGGATTTTGTTCTGCATACGATACAGATATCTTTCCTGTTGGTTCTTCATAGACTTCATCTGGATTATAAGCTTTCTTCTCTGAAAACGTTACAGAATCTTTCTCTGAATGATTGGTGAATATTTCTGCTGGTGTACGTATGTGGGCTTGTTCTGTGGGAATTTCGATAGGTTTTTGCTCTGGAGTAGTTTCATTAGAAAATGTCGAATTGGATGTGGTATCATTATACAAGTTTTCTTCTGGTTTTGCAGCTTCCATTCTTCTTTGCGTTGTAACAGCATCTAGCATTAGTGTTCTCATTAACGCCTCGTTGATATTCCCAGCTGACATCTGTTCATCGTCATTGAGTAGTGTTTCTTTTTGAGTAACCGATGTTCTCTGTTGAGTATTTGTTACAGGTTTTACTGATGGTTTTTCACTTTTACCAGGAATACCTATCATGCAAAATAATTACGTCTTAGGACATCAAAAAGAACAACAGCGCTATCATTGTATACAAGACATTGTACATTGTATATAGTCATACAAAATTCGAATTGTGAATAGTACTGTACCAAGCAAAATATTTCGCAGCGTTAACGTTCGAGACAATCAAAAACTTGACCCTCCTATCCGAGCTACTCGCCTATTTTTGTTTACGAGTCAAAGGTTTACCCGGTCTTTCGGGCGTAACTGGGATAGGGGAGAGAACCGTCTCGCTTTGCTTGTAAACAGAACACATTTCAACAATAGAGTCAGATAACTCGCTTGCCTTTCTTCTATCCAGGGGTTTAATTGGAGGGAAAAATCGCTCCGACATTCATGGCTGGCGCCATTGATAATCATAACAAGAATTAAAGATATTCAATTGAAAGGAAATGTATTTCAAGAGAAAGACTAAGCCTTCCATGCATTTATTCTGCTTGGAGATTCTTAGTATATGGTTTCTATTGAAATCTACTTTCAATTTTATCAAGTTGTCAACAAGTGTTGCTGATTTCGTTGCAAATTGAACACCACTCACCATCACAAATCTCTTGCAGAACATATGGTACAGCTGACTCTAATTGATAAGTATCCAACGAAAATATGTTCCTTGGAAATCTTCCAGATGCCAATGATTGTAAGAAAGTGTAGGGTGCATAATGATCCAAACCAATACCAATAACTCGTATTTTCTTATTGGTCAAGAAATTAACACTTCCGGTTAACGAAAATGGTAATCCACCAGTTGTCATAGCAACAATCACTTTGCTAATGTTTTTTCTGTGACTCTTTTTATATACATCTGACCATGATAATTTCAATGCTTCATTTAAGGTTCTTACCCCACCAGGATATTTTAGATTCGGTATAGCATCTTTTAGTTTTTTACGGTAGCCACCAGCAGTATTCATATCAACAACAAGCTTTGGTTCATCTCCGAATCGTATCATTGATTTATAAGCATATTTATCATCAAATCCATCTGCTAGACTGGCTGTAAAATGTAATAGTTTTAACCATCTTCTCAAGTCGTATGGATTGCCATATCCAGAACCGTCAACCATGAATACAATCTCCAACCGTTTTGTACAATCTTTTAGAATAAAAGCATTAATTGTATTACTGTACTAGCAATGAGTGTATGTCCAGTATTGGACCTCGAATGACAAGAGGAACATAAGTCGTGGACATTTCACAAAAAATTATCTACAAACAGACAGTACTATTTAATATAAAGATTTATATAATGTAATATTTGTGCTGCATACCTACATGCTTGAAAGTTCATGTGAGAATGTTTGACATATTACAGATAAATTCTCTTGCTTATAGTGGTCGGTCGATACTTATATAAAGTCATGTAAGTTTCTAACTTATGAGTATATGACAAATTATTTGAGTCCGATAATATCAACCATTCAACACAATCAAGAAAATTCAACTTAAAACAAGCATACAAATCTTGAATCAAGTCAGTCTTCTTATAATATGTTTGATTAATGTTTATCGACCTTCTATAATCAAGCCCTTATAAAATACGATTAATTGAAGATTTTTTTTTTTTATTTTGAAATAATGGGAACAAATGTTTTAACAAAAAAAGCATCCATCATTTAGCTGTCATATATGAATCATTTCAAACATTATTGTATGAAAAATAAAAATAAAATAAAAATAGATAAGGAAAACTTCTCTAGGGTAGCAAAATTTGCTTGTTATTTGGACAAGTTCGTTTGTTCCTATAGAACGTCTTCACAGGTATCCAATAAATTCCTCGAGAATTATTTAAAGAAAATACTGAAGTAGCCATGTTGGTGTACTTTTAGAATACCGTTAACCCGGGATGTATTGCTATGCCTCGGAGGGGGTAACTTTAAATCGTTGGTATATGGACTTTTTTATGGTCTTTGTAAATATCTTTGGAGGTATCTTGTTTCGGATTTTCAAAATATTTGAGGTAATGTATTTCAATGAGCGAGAAAGGATGATGTAAACCCACGAAACTGTTACAAATTTTCAAATATGTATTTTTAAAAAAATGTTTGGGTATAAGTTTTGCCTGAGTAAATAATTGAGACATCAATTTTGAAGAAACAAAAAAATGGAGGGAAAATTTTTAAATTCGAATTGGCACCCCTTTCTTCCATGAAATTTCTTGAGTCGCCCCGTGTCTGACCAACATGATTGATGTGAAAAACCGCTCAATATATCTATATATATGTATCTGTTTACGTTAGTTCGGTAAAATGTTACTTACGGTAGGATGTGAGAGTCTTCGGTGTCTCAAGTGAACGATGATATGCTAATTGGGTACTGAAAAATAATCATGATTATTGAATATATTATATCTGGAGTAGAACATGCAGAAGTCTATTGGGCTAGAATAATTGTTGACGACATGTTTCGACTCCTGCGTGTGGTTTTCAATGGCATAACTGATATGTACTTCCAAATTGATCACGTAATTAACATTAATTAAAAAAGTAAAGTAATTTAGACAGTGACAACCTACCGAAGACACCCGTACCACTCCTCTATTTCTAAGGGTGATTAGCTCAGATGGCAGAGCAATCGAACTTCAGATTGGATCATATCTGATCGACTGTGGCTCAAATCCCCCGAAGGTATCTAAGGATGGCGGATGGAATGGTCCAGAGGGAATTGTATTGTGAGTAGTTGCGGTGCATCGTTTCGCATTGGCAATCGAAGCCTACCCTCATGAAATCTGTTGAAATTGATCTGCAGTCTCGCGGCTGAGATCTAAAGAGCGTTTAACATCATTGCTCTTAGCGAAAAGAGCCACTCCGTCATTAATGAAAACAATCAAAGTCAACCACAGTAATTTGCTGAATCATACTGTAAATTATTGTTGTATCTGACAACATTGAGATTTTTTTTTGTTTAAAACAAATATAGCTGGTGTGCAGTTCGTGGATCTTTGGAGTTGTTCATCACTAAAACAGATTATATGGAAACTGTCATTGTATTCCTACCTGTAAACGCTGCTACTATAAGAACCACCATTGCCACCTGAATTGGAATGAAACAATATCATTATAAAATCACAACAATTTGACTTATATTGATTGTACCTGCATGAAGAGTGAGAAATCTCAGATAAAAAACTATATTCTTTTTCGAATCTGTTTTAACAATTAATAATTTATGTATTCTTATTAAAACTAGTTTGGAAATGTTTCTTTCTTTATGTTAATTGTTTGTTTCATTGTAAGAAATGTTATTGTAAATAATAACGACAAAATGGATACCCTGAGTGTTATTGCAACGTTTCGAATTTTCAAAGTAAATCTGCAATATTCTCATATTCGTTAAAACTTATTCATCATTAATGTAATTGTGAATGATGATAAATTTAATGAAAATACACCGATAATTCAAAGCGTTGCAAAAACCCTCAGAGAAAGTATTTCTTGTCGATTTCATTTATGAGTATGTTAGGTATATAATGATAGCTAACAAACCCTATGAAAGTAATCTGAGAAAGCTCATCATGTTTTTCACGAAATCAACAAAATACCTTCGCAAAGATTGGATGGTCCATATTTCTTATATGTGAGTTGACCAATTTTACCACCAAAACATTGTCCGCCATTTTGCAATGCAAATACTTTGTATCCCAATTCTTTTGCAGAAATGGCACATTTCTTCAATGGGTCTTTCCGTTTCGTATAATGATCTAATAATAATGGATGTTTTCCTTCTAGCTTGGGTATTGCTCTCTCTTTACTATCTCGCCAACAACCAAGCTTCTGATAGCCTATTGATTAGAAGTGGAATTTTTATTACCGTTAGCGCTTTATACAATATTAATAAAATAATTTTCATTTCATTGAAATATTCAAAATTAAAAGAATCTTCTTTTCCGCATCTGGAACACTCCCAGATAGTTTAAGACCTCTATTCATACCAACAAATAAAAATGCAGTGAATTTCCTATGAATTTTGTCCCTTTAAGACTGTGCACTACATGTATGAAACGGCATGTTTCACCATGCAACTTCGGAAATTAACATAAAAGTGTTCATAAACATTCCAGAAATATTTTCCCATTTCTTTTTAGACGATTTACTTTGTAGAGCACACCAACAACTAATTCCTAAATCATTTTACTGTATGGTCACAGTTTTTTTAACACACTTGAAATGTTAATTTCATGTTACCCGGGGAAACGTGCCGCGTTTTAGATTTATATGGGGCTCTAAATGCTATGTTCTGCAAAACAGCTATATGCAAGGTAAAATTTAATTGCTTGAGGAAGAAGGGATTTCCAAGATGCAAGCGCTTTTAACGATTATAGAGTGTGAACTACTTACGGCGTGCACAAGCTTTATCATTTGTGTACGTACATGTGTATATTCGGTATCATTTTCATCTATTCTGTTTGAGATTCGTTTAATCACTTTAACCGATCGGCATGTTCTAAGGTACGGTTGATGATATTCTAAGTTATGCACGTCGGCATTTTCTTTCAAGCACGCTCTCAATATTTCATAGTTAGGTAATCCAGCAATCCAGTGTTACTTGTTACATTAGGTACATCATAAAAATTTCTGCCGCAAATTTGGTTTCGTAATTTCGAATGCAATTGAAAGATTGCTGTTTGATAATATGATTATTTTAAATTCAATCTAAACTTGTTTCATTGTTCCGATTTATTCATAAATGTTTAAATTATTCTTCATAGCCAACATTTTTGCCAATTAATTTTTAATTCCACGAAGCGGTTTTTTTTTAACTGAGTTAAATTGTTTTGCTAATCAATCATTTCCTTTTCAAGTCAAGCCGCTATCAGTATTTCCAATAATGATTAATTCATATTTGCTATTCTTTTCTAATAATTATATGAGATAGATATATATTTTTTGCCCATTACCAAAAGTATGGTGACTTGCCAATATTAATATAAACAATTAAGACATTACAATATCCAGCAGCTAAAACATCCAATTAAAACGGTTATATAAATGTACATGCTTCAATTACACTGTAAACACTATGGTAATCATATGCATACTAGCTATGAGTGTAGTCCATAATGGACCTTCTATGATAAAACTTTCAGATCACTTATAATTAAACAATTGACTAAGCTTTCTATCGCTGTATAATACGGAGTATGAACTCTGGAGGAGAACATGAGAGACAATATGCATTGAAACGATGTAGCATTAATCAATACATCTTAATCATTCCTTTAATAAAAGTTTAATTTATTTCACATCAATTGAGTCGATTGAAATGTATAATTTAACGTAGCTATATCTACATAGAAAAACAATATTTTATGTGCTGAAAGGAGGCCAGAACACATTAATTATTATAAATTACAAATACTCAGTCAAATTTCGAAATCTGAAACTATCCATAAAAAATCACTACAAATCCGATCCGATCCGAAGATCTAAAATATTAACCCGAATCTGACCCGATACGATCGGATCGCGTTCGGTTCGGATTCATAAATCTTTATTGCAATATATACAACACTAATGTGGTGTTCACAAAATAACGCCGCCGTCAAAGTGTGGCCAGTGAAACTCGTGGCATTGCATGCGATAGATTCAATATTAAATTAATTTAGCTTAAACAAGACACATGGTCCACTGATTTCTGTTATTAACATGATCAAACGATATCTTTTGTTAATTAAAAATGATTTACTGCTTCATATTAAAAAAAAAGAAAAATCGTTGATAAAAGGTTTCCGAACGGCGGATTTGAACTGACGACCCTGAAATTATTATACCAGAGCACTAACCAATTAGCCACTGCGTTACTTACTGACATAAGCGCTTTGACTGAGCTTATCAACAAACCTACTGCTTCGACAACGTATTATTGAACAAGGCCGACCCACGCGCGTGTATTGAATTTCAAATTATATATATAATCTGAAAATATTATGATATGATACTATATGAGCCTATATTTTTGATCTTTGCAATCTCAGCAAGTATGCCTGTGATTTTCATGGCAGTCTATCAAAATACTAAGAGTTCGTTGAAAATAAAATTTTATAAGTAAAAAAAAGATCTGAAAAATTGGTCTGATAGGGGTTCTTGTTATCAAATTTTCCAGAATAATAGCATCAACATTCTTTTAAAAGGAAATAAAATTCTATAATAAATCGCTATACTAATTCGATATTGATATTATGTTACATCTTGTTGTTAATATTTCTACGCGCTATTTATAATACATTACAGATGTCGAATGAAAGGAAAGATGATTATGAATAAATTAATTATTTTGATAGGAAAACGAAAACAACTCATTTTGCCAGATTCGTGATATGCATATTTATTCAGAATTTATTGAAACGTACGCGATGGTTTATAGAGTTGAAATGTTTAGTGCAGCTTCAAAGATATATAATACCACAGCCGATGGTAATATTTAAATGCTCATGTTATGATGTCTGACGAAAAGGATAATTTACTATGTAGAAAATGAATCTACTTTACCATGCATTTGATCACGATATGAAATGATCATTTTTGTCAGAATTATTTCGAATAAAAGACAATCTTTATTTTATTCTTATCGGGCGTACATTCTCCTTCGATAAAATATGGTTGTTAACTTATTATTGATTGGTGTATTAACTCAGAGAACCCGCTATTATGTATTTAAATGTTGTTCGGAGATTATGCCGCTCGTATAGTTTTTATTTGGATCTCATTTGGAAAATGGTAAGTTGTATTTTAATAAATATTGTTTGCTATGATCGATTATTTCATGCAACCTTTTCGCTTTTTATTTTTGTAACACAAGGTTTGTTACACTCATCCAAACTGTATTAACTATTTAAAAGTGTTTTTAAATTATGTTTTT
Organism: Haliclystus octoradiatus; assembly: GCA_916610825.1. Taxonomy (NCBI): domain Eukaryota; kingdom Metazoa; phylum Cnidaria; class Staurozoa; order Stauromedusae; family Haliclystidae; genus Haliclystus; species Haliclystus octoradiatus. The sequence continues at coordinate 2,413,473 of OU744450.1, forward strand.
GTGCTTTTAAATTCAAAGCAAAATTTTTGAACGCTGAAAATATTATAATTATTATTGTTTATCACAAATCATACGCTCAATTCAATTTAACTTTGTTAAATTTGATATACCTGAAATTAACTTTATTAAATGTTGATCAACGATAATAACAAGACACCGCTATTTTTATTCTCAAAACTGTAGTAACATACTGTGTCTTATTCGTATAGCAAGTCAACAAAATGAAATTTTAATTTTAATCGATGCCTATAATTCCTTCGTTAATTATGGAAGCAAAATCTGAAAATAAAAGCCTGCCTGCTCAAAACCAAATGATTCATGTTTTTATATTAAATAATAAATTATAGAAATACTTTTGTGCAATGCCTTGATTGATTCTAAACTCTGTAATTTTAGACTGTAGACAGATAATCTATTCGAACTTTGAATATTTTTCGAATTAGTCGAACGCCAACGTCATTTTGAAAATTCTTGCAAGTTAATTTGTTTTTATGCCCCGCGATAGATTGTTCATTTCAAAACAGATTGTTTGCTCAGTGTTCTCACAAATTATATATCAAAATAGCCTTTTTAAAAGTGAAATGTTTTATATCTCGATTTTGATAAAAGTAATGAACGGCATTTTGTTTCATTAATAAATTAAATTAAGACCTAAAGTCTCTTGAATTTTCATAGCGTTTGTGCCGCGCTATATGTATTGATGATATCAACACTACATGAAATAGGTCTACGTTTCTTTGATTTCAAAAAAATATTTTGTTTGACCTAGTTATACTGGTAATTCAATGTAATTCAGTATTTCGTATTGTTTTAATTATCATAAAACTGATTCATTTTCAAGTTTCACTTGCTCAAACAATTTACACGCAGCTTTTAAATTCAAAGCAAAATATTTTTGTTCTGGGGATTTCAATTTGAATTCGATTTGGCTGCCCGCTAGATTATCGACCTATGAAATTTTTCAAAATCTCTGAATTTTTTAATGCAAGGATATCAAATAAATTATCAGATGAAGTATATTATTTTAAAACAACGTCATAGACCCATACTTTTCATACAACAAATTTGTTACTGTACACGGTTATCTCGACACAAATGTTTGCATAATTTCCCGACTACGGATTATCCGTATTATATCGCCAGTAAGACGTACATAAGTCGCGGACAGACACAGAAATATCGAAATATAGAAATATAGAAATATTGTGATACTAGCTATGAGTGTAGTCCATAATGGACCTTCTATGATAAAACTTTCAGATCACTTATAATTAAACAATTGACTAAGCTTTCTATCGCTGTATAATACGGAGTATGAACTCTGGAGGAGAACATGAGAGACAATATGCATTGAAACGATGTAGCATTAATCAATACATCTTAATCATTCCTTTAATAAAAGTTTAATTTATTTCACATCAATTGAGTCGATTGAAATGTATAATTTAACGTAGCTATATCTACATAGAAAAACAATATTTTATGTGCTGAAAGGAGGCCAGAACACATTAATTATTATAAATTACAAATACTCAGTCAAATTTCGAAATCTGAAACTATCCATAAAAAATCACTACAAATCCGATCCGATCCGAAGATCTAAAATATTAACCCGAATCTGACCCGATACGATCGGATCGCGTTCGGTTCGGATTCATAAATCTTTATTGCAATATATACAACACTAATGTGGTGTTCACAAAATAACGCCGCCGTCAAAGTGTGGCCAGTGAAACTCGTGGCATTGCATGCGATAGATTCAATATTAAATTAATTTAGCTTAAACAAGACACATGGTCCACTGATTTCTGTTATTAACATGATCAAACGATATCTTTTGTTAATTAAAAATGATTTACTGCTTCATATTAAAAAAAAAGAAAAATCGTTGATAAAAGGTTTCCGAACGGCGGATTTGAACTGACGACCCTGAAATTATTATACCAGAGCACTAACCAATTAGCCACTGCGTTACTTGCTGACATAAGCGCTTTGACTGACCTTATCAACAAACCTACTGCTTCGACAACGTATTATTGAACAAGGCCGACCCACGCGCGTGTATTGAATTTCAAATTATATATATAATCTGAAAATATTATGATATGATACTATATGAGCCTATATTTTTGATCTTTGCAATCTCAGCAAGTATGCCTGTGATTTTCATGGCAGTCTATCAAAATACTAAGAGTTCGTTGAAAATAAAATTTTATAAGTAAAAAAAAGATCTGAAAAATTGGTCTGATAGGGGTTCTTGTTATCAAATTTTCCAGAATAATAGCATCAACATTCTTTTAAAAGGAAATAAAATTCTATAATAAATCGCTATACTAATTCGATATTGATATTATGTTACATCTTGTCGTCAATATTTCTACGCGCTATTTATAACATTACAGATGTCGAATGAAAGGAAAGATGATTATGAATAAATTAATTATTTTGATAGGAAAACGAAAACAACTCATTTTGCCAGATTCGTGATATGCATATTTATTCAGAATTTATTGAAACGTACGCGATGGTTTATAGAGTTGAAATGTTTAGTGCAGCTTCAAAGATATATAATACCACAGCCGATGGTAATATTTAAATGCTCATGTTATGATGTCTGACGAAAAGGATAATTTACTATGTAGAAAATGAATCTACTTTACCATGCATTTGATCACGATATGAAATGATCATTTTTGTCAGAATTATTTCGAATAAAAGACAATCTTTATTTTATTCTTATCGGGCGTACATTCTCCTTCGATAAAATATGGTTGTTAACTTATTATTGATTGGTGTATTAACTCAGAGAACCCGCTATTATGTATTTAAATGTTGTTCGGAGATTATGCCGCTCGTATAGTTTTTATTTGGATCTCATTTGGAAAATGGTAAGTTGTATTTTAATAAATATTGTTTGCTATGATCGATTATTTCATGCAACCTTTTCGCTTTTTATTTTTGTAACACAAGGTTTGTTACACTCATCCAAACTGTATTAACTATTTAAAAGTGTTTTTAAATTATGTTTTTGTGCTTTTAAATTCAAAGCAAAATTTTTGAACGCTGAAAATATTATAATTATTATTGTTTATCACAAATCATACGCTCAATTCAATTTAACTTTGTTAAATTTGATATACCTGAAATTAACTTTATTAAATGTTGATCAACGATAATAACAAGACACCGCTATTTTTATTCTCAAAACTGTAGTAACATACTGTGTCTTATTCGTATAGCAAGTCAACAAAATGAAATTTTAATTTTAATCGATGCCTATAATTCCTTCGTTAATTATGGAAGCAAAATCTGAAAATAAAAGCCTGCCTGCTCAAAACCAAATGATTCATGTTTTTATATTAAATAATAAATTATAGAAATACTTTTGTGCAATGCCTTGATTGATTCTAAACTCTGTAATTTTAGACTGTAGACAGATAATCTATTCGAACTTTGAATATTTTTCGAATTAGTCGAACGCCAACGTCATTTTGAAAATTCTTGCAAGTTAATTTGTTTTTATGCCCCGCGATAGATTGTTCATTTCAAAACAGATTGTTTGCTCAGTGTTCTCACAAATTATATATCAAAATAGCCTTTTTAAAAGTGAAATGTTTTATATCTCGATTTTGATAAAAGTAATGAACGGCATTTTGTTTCATTAATAAATTAAATTAAGACCTAAAGTCTCTTTAATTTTCATAGCGTTTGTGCCGCGCTATATGTATTGATGATATCAACACTACATGAAATAGGTCTACGTTTCTTTGATTTCAAAAAAATATTTTGTTTGACCTAGTTATACTGGTAATTCAATGTAATTCAGTATTTCGTATTGTTTTAATTATCATAAAACTGATTCATTTTCAAGTTTCACTTGCTCAAACAATTTACACGCAGCTTTTAAATTCAAAGCAAAATATTTTTGTTCTGGGGATTTCAATTTGAATTCGATTTGGCTGCCCGCTAGATTATCGACCTATGAAATTTTTCAAAATCTCTGAATTTTTTAATGCAAGGATATCAAATAAATTATCAGATGAAGTATATTATTTTAAAACAACGCCATAGACCCATACTTTTCATACAACAAATTTGTTACTGTACACGGTTATCTCGACACAAATGTTTGCATAATTTCCCGACAACGGATTATCCGTATTATATCGCCAGTAAGACGTACATAAGTCGCGGACAGACACAGAAATATCGAAATATAGAAATATAGAAATATTGTGATATATAAACAGACAGTATTATATAGAAATATTGTGATATATAAACAGACAGTATTATTAATACTAGCAATGAGTGTTGGGTCCATTATGGACCTTCTATGATAAAAACTTTCAGATCACCTATAATTAAACAATTGACTAAGCTGACTATCGCTGTAAAATACGGAGTATGAACTCTGTAGTAGAACATCATGAGACACAATACGCATTGAAACGATGTAGCATTAATCAATACATCTTAATCATTCCTTTAATAAAAATTTAATTTATTTCACATCAATTGAGTCGATTGAAATGTATAATTTAACGTAGCTATATCTACATAGAAAAACTTTATTTTATGTGTTGAAAGGAAACCAGAACACATTAATTATTATAAATTACAAATACTCAGTCAAATTTCGAAATCTGAAACTATCCATAAAAAATCACTTCAAATCCGATCAGATCCGAAGACCTAAATTATTAACCCGAATCTGACCCGACACGATCGGATCGCGTTCAGTTCGAATTCATAAATCTTTATTGCAATATATACAACACTAATGTGGTGTTCACAAAATAACGCCGTCAAGGTGTGGCCGGTCAAACTCGTGGCATTGCATGCAATATATTCAGTATTAAATTAATTTAGCTTCGACAAGACACATGGTCCACTAATTTCTGTTATTAACATGATCAAACGATATCTTTTGTTAATTAACAATGATTTACTGCTTCATATTAAAAAAAAAATCAGAAAAATCGTTGATAAAAACTGCCGAATGGCGGATTTGAACTTACGACCCTAATATTGTAATACCAGAGCATTAACCAATGAGCCAACCCCTCACTTACTGTTGTACGCGCCTTGACTGTACTAATCAACAAACCTATTGCTTCGACAACGTATTACTGAACAAGGCGACAGCGCGTGTATTGATTTCAAACTATATATATAATCTGATAATATTATGATATGATAGTATATGAGCCTATATATTTTTGATCTTTGCAATCTCAGCAAGTAGGCCTGTGATTTTCATGGCAGTCTATCAAAATACTAAGAGTTCGTTGAAAATAAAATTTTAAAAGTAAACAAAAGATGTGAAATGTTGACCTCATAGTGCTTCTTGTTATCAAATTTTCCAGACTAATAGCATCAACATTCTTTTAAAAGGAAATAAAATTCTATAATAAATCGCTATACTAATTCGATATTGATATTATGTTACATCTTGTTGTCAATATTTCTACGCGCTATTTATAATACATTACAGATGTCGAATGAAAGAAAAGATGATTATGAATAAATTAATTATTTTGATAGAAAAACGAAAACAACTCATTTTGCCAGATTCGTGATATGCATTTATTCAGAATTTATTGAAACTGACGCCATGGTTTATAGAGTGGAAATGTTTAGTGCAGCTTCAAAGATATAAAATACCACAGCCGATGGTAATATTTAAATGCTCATGTTATGATGTCTGACGAAAAGGATGATTTACTATGTAGAAAATGAATCTACTTTACCATGCATTTGATCACGATATGAAATGATCATTTTTGTCAGAATTATTTCGAATAAAAGACAATCTTTATTTTATTCTTATCGGGCGTACATTCTCCTTCGATAAAATATGGTTGTTAACTTATTATTGATTGGTGTATTAACTCAGAGAACCCGCTATTATGTATTTAAATGTTGTTCGGAGATTATGCCGCTCGTATAGTTTTTATTTGGATCTCATTTGGAAAATGGTAAGTTGTATTTTAATAAATATTGTTTGCTATGATCGATTATTTCATGCAACCTTTTCGCTTTTTATTTTTGTAACACAAGGTTTGTTACACTCATCCAAACTGTATTAACTATTTAAAAATGTTTTTAAATTATGTTTTTGTGCTTTTAAATTCAAAGCAAAATTTTTGAACGCTGAAAATATTATAATTATTATTATTTATCACAAATCATACGCTCAATTCAATTTAACTTTGTTGAATTTGATATACCTGAAAAAATTAACTTTATTAAATGTTGATCAACGATAATAACAAGACATCGCTATTTTTATTCTCGAAACTGTAGTAACATACTGTGTGTTATTCGTATAGCAAGTCAACAAAATGAAATTTTAATTTTAATCGATGCCTATAATTCCTTCGTTAATTATTGAAGCAAAATCTGAAAATAAAAGCCTGCCTGCTCATAACCAAATGATTCATATTTTTATATTAAATAATAAATTATAGAAATACTTTTGTGCAATGCCTTGATTGATTCTAAACTCTGTAATTTTAGACTGTAGACAGATAATCTATTCGAACTTTGAATATTTTTCGAATTAGTCGAACGCCAACGTCATTTTGAAAATTCTTGCAAGTTAATTTGTTTTTATGCCCCGCGATAGATTGTTCATTTCAAAACAGATTGTTTGCTCAGTGTTCTCACAAATTATATATCAAAATAGCCTTTTTAAAAGTGAAATGTTTTATATCTCGATTTTGATAAAAGTAATGAACGGCATTTTGTTTCATTAATAAATTAAATTAAGACCTAAAGTCTCTTTAATTTTCATAGCGTTTGTGCCGCGCTATATGTATTGATGATATCAACACTACATGAAATAGGTCTACGTTTCTTTGATTTCAAAAAAATATTTTGTTTGACCTAGTTATACTGGTAATTCAATGTAATTCAGTATTTCGTATTGTTTTAATTATCATAAAACTGATTCATTTTCAAGTTTCACTTGCTCAAACAATTTACACGCAGCTTTTAAATTCAAAGCAAAATATTTTTGTTCTGGGGATTTCAATTTGAATTCGATTTGGCTGCCCGCTAGATTATCGACCTATGAAATTTTTCAAAATCTCTGAATTTTTTAATGCAAGGATATCAAATAAATTATCAGATGAAGTATATTATTTTAAAACAACGCCATAGACCCATACTTTTCATACAACAAATTTGTTACTGTACACGGTTATCTCGACACAAATGTTTGCATAATTTCCCGACAACGGATTATCCGTATTATATCGCCAGTAAGACGTACATAAGTCGCGGACAGACACAGAAATATCGAAATATAGAAATATAGAAATATTGTGATATATAAACAGACAGTATTATTAATACTAGCAATGAGTGTTGGGTCCATTATGGACCTTCTATGATAAAAACTTTCAGATCACCTATAATTAAACAATTGACTAAGCTGACTATCGCTGTAAAATACGGAGTATGAACTCTGTAGTAGAACATCATGAGACACAATACGCATTGAAACGATGTAGCATTAATCAATACATCTTAATCATTCCTTTAATAAAAATTTAATTTATTTCACATCAATTGAGTCGATTGAAATGTATAATTTAACGTAGCTATATCTACATAGAAAAACTTTATTTTATGTGTTGAAAGGAAACCAGAACACATTAATTATTATAAATTACAAATACTCAGTCAAATTTCGAAATCTGAAACTATCCATAAAAAATCACTTCAAATCCGATCAGATCCGAAGACCTAAATTATTAACCCGAATCTGACCCGACACGATCGGATCGCGTTCAGTTCGAATTCATAAATCTTTATTGCAATATATACAACACTAATGTGGTGTTCACAAAATAACGCCGTCAAGGTGTGGCCGGTCAAACTCGTGGCATTGCATGCAATATATTCAGTATTAAATTAATTTAGCTTCGACAAGACACATGGTCCACTAATTTCTGTTATTAACATGATCAAACGATATCTTTTGTTAATTAACAATGATTTACTGCTTCATATTAAAAAAAAAATCAGAAAAATCGTTGATAAAAACTGCCGAATGGCGGATTTGAACTTACGACCCTAATATTGTAATACCAGAGCATTAACCAATGAGCCAACCCCTCACTTACTGTTGTACGCGCCTTGACTGTACTAATCAACAAACCTATTGCTTCGACAACGTATTACTGAACAAGGCGACAGCGCGTGTATTGATTTCAAACTATATATATAATCTGATAATATTATGATATGATAGTATATGAGCCTATATATTTTTGATCTTTGCAATCTCAGCAAGTAGGCCTGTGATTTTCATGGCAGTCTATCAAAATACTAAGAGTTCGTTGAAAATAAAATTTTAAAAGTAAACAAAAGATGTGAAATGTTGACCTCATAGTGCTTCTTGTTATCAAATTTTCCAGACTAATAGCATCAACATTCTTTTAAAAGGAAATAAAATTCTATAATAAATCGCTATACTAATTCGATATTGATATTATGTTACATCTTGTTGTCAATATTTCTACGCGCTATTTATAATACATTACAGATGTCGAATGAAAGAAAAGATGATTATGAATAAATTAATTATTTTGATAGAAAAACGAAAACAACTCATTTTGCCAGATTCGTGATATGCATTTATTCAGAATTTATTGAAACTGACGCCATGGTTTATAGAGTGGAAATGTTTAGTGCAGCTTCAAAGATATAAAATACCACAGCCGATGGTAATATTTAAATGCTCATGTTATGATGTCTGACGAAAAGGATAATTTACTATGTAGAAAATGAATCTACTTTACCATGCATTTGATCACGATATGAAATGATCATTTTTGTCAGAATTATTTCGAATAAAAGACAATCTTTATTTTATTCTTATCGGGCGTACATTCTCCTTCGATAAAATATGGTTGTTAACTTATTATTGATTGGTGTATTAACTCAGAGAACCCGCTATTATGTATTTAAATGTTGTTCGGAGATTATGCCGCTCGTATAGTTTTTATTTGGATCTCATTTGGAAAATGGTAAGTTGTATTTTAATAAATATTGTTTGCTATGATCGATTATTTCATGCAACCTTTTCGCTTTTTATTTTTGTAACACAAGGTTTGTTACACTCATCCAAACTGTATTAACTATTTAAAAATGTTTTTAAATTATGTTTTTGTGCTTTTAAATTCAAAGCAAAATTTTTGAACGCTGAAAATATTATAATTATTATTATTTATCACAAATCATACGCTCAATTCAATTTAACTTTGTTGAATTTGATATACCTGAAAAAATTAACTTTATTAAATGTTGATCAACGATAATAACAAGACATCGCTATTTTTATTCTCGAAACTGTAGTAACATACTGTGTGTTATTCGTATAGCAAGTCAACAAAATGAAATTTTAATTTTAATCGATGCCTATAATTCCTTCGTTAATTATTGAAGCAAAATCTGAAAATAAAAGCCTGCCTGCTCATAACCAAATGATTCATATTTTTATATTCACTAATAAATTATAGAAATACTTTTGTGCAATGCCTTGATTAGTTCTAAACTCTTTAATTTTATACTGTAGACAGATAATCTATTCGAACTTTGAATATTTTTCGAATTGATCGAACGCCAACGTCATTTTGAAAATTCTTGAAAGTTAATTTGTTTTTATGCCCCGCGATAGATTATTCATTTCAAAACAGATTGTTTGCTCAGTGTTCTCACAAATTATATATCAAAATAGCCTTTTTAAAAGTGAAATGTTTTGTATCTCGATTTTGTGAAAAGTAATGAACGGCATTTTGTTTCATTTATAAATTAAAGACCTAAAGTCTCTTTAATTTTCATAGCGTTTGTGCAGCGCTATATGTATTGCTGATATCAACACTACATGAAATAAGTCTACGTTTCTTTGATTTCAAAACATATTTTGTTTGGCCTATTTATACTGGTAATTCAATGTAATTCAGTATTTCGTATTGTTTTAATTATCATAAAACTGATTCATTTTCAAGTTTCACTTGCTCAAACAATTTACACGCAGCTTTTAAATTCAAAGCAAAATATTTTTGTTCTGGGGATTTCAATTTGAATTCGATTTGGCTGCCCGCTAGATTATCGACCTATGAAATTTTTCAAAATCTCTGAATTTTTTAATGCAAGGATATCAAATAAATTATCAGATGAAGTATATTATTTTAAAACAACGTCATAGACCCATACTTTTCATACAACAAATTTGTTACTGTACACGGTTATCTCGACACAAATGTTTGCATAATTTCCCGACAACGGATTATCCGTATTATATCGCCAGTAAGACGTACATAAGTCGCGGACAGACACAGAAATATCGAAATATAGAAATATAGAAATATTGTGATATATAAACAGACAGTATTATGTATATAAGTGATAAGTAGATAGTTAATTATATAGACTAACCTTCTGATTTGTTAGCTGGCTTTGCATGACTCAAGCCAATTATAAATGCCACAATGTGAAATAGGCAATAACTTTGCATGGCAGAGCTATAAATGAAAAGAAAATATTTCAACGCAAGGTTAGTATGGAAATAAATCATCATCATCAAGCTAGGATTTCTGTAAGCGATACTTCTATAGCTATTCGATTTACAGCTTAAATATATTATGTATATAATAGTAGAGTCAAGTAACAGCAAAAATGTTGTGTCTTTCTTGACTCTTTTATTATTTACCGCTCTGCTATTTACAAGCATTGAGCACTGTACACCTGCTAATATTTTCCCATTTTTATTAAATTTGAAACATATTATATTATGTATAATATGGTTTTGCTTTATCAGCGCAATGAGTAATACATCAAAATTATATAAAAATTAAAGACAAAAGGAGTAAAATAGTAAAACAAACAAGGAAATGTAGAATGAAATAAAATCAAATAGAATCATATACAGTGTTGATTAAAAAAACTCTTTTAAGAGAATAAATTTACAGGAGGCATCTTGTGACGTTGAGAATCGAATAAATTGTCATATTTAATTTAATATAATATCGCAATCAAGGTCAACTTTTAATCTATTAAGATGTGTGAAGTTGAATCAAGTCTGTTTTTGATCTGATTTTCAACATTAGCAAAAAGAATTAGACCTCCATGTTGATTGATGTACAAACTCCAATTACTACTTTACTGCATGAGTATTACCACACCATGCAGCCACAATCCCGGGAGAACAGGATATATATTTAAAATCTGTAGGGAAATCACAACCTTGTACCGATATATGTAGAGAATGTAAATAAAAAGAGCTGTAACATATAAATATACATTTTAAATATTTAAATGCTACAATGCAATGTAATTTCAAAGTTGAATCTGGATATCAAAGTCAAGAAATCCTTGCAAGAATTCACGAATGTTTGTCTGCTACTCCAGACAGTCTTACGCTTCAACTAAAATCAAGAAGAATGTGGAAGCATATTTTCTTCCCATGATTTTCTTCGTGTGTAAGTACATTTTTTTCGTGGTGTATGCACATTTTTTCGAAATGATAGTCAGAGCAAAATCATTGACAATTTTACTTCTGTTGTCGTGAATTTGACTCTGCTCTAAGCGAAATAAAAAACTGAGATACTGCGCATTTGGCAGCAAGTTATAATTTGTAACTGTTCGATTGACCTTTACGAAAGAAATGAAATCTCGAAGAATAAATCAACCAATATTTAACTAAGCGTAAAAATGATTGGAAGAAATATAGAAGTCATAAATCTAAAGATATAGTCGATATATAGATTTTCTATTTTCTAAGCACAAACATGCTAGAAAAATGTTGATTACTTTCGAATGTTATGTATTGCTTTCTGCAATCGTAAACAATAGATGTAGAGATAATTTAAGTAGCTCTATATTCTAATTTATTCCATCTGTTGTCTATTCGTTGATTATTTTCTTGTTCAAAATCTTACCAAATCGTCTGTTGATCATTTTATAATACAAAAATTAATCGTGTTGTAAAGCTCAAGTGCATTTTCATTAAACCGTGTAATTCCAATAACTCCATTAAACAAATTCCATATTTCATAAAATCTTTTATCATTCCTATATAAAGTAACCTATATTCATCCACACGTCTTTGAAAAGGTCTAAAATAAAACCATATAGATATATATATATATTGTTATAATTTTATTTTATTATATATTTTAATTATATATTTCTTACAAAATATAAAATAATTTTTTAAAGATCTCGATTTCGTGTTCATTGATCGCTCAATCGTTTCGACAGTGTTCGTTCGAAATCAATGACCCATGCTATGAATTAGCCAATCAGAAGAGAGCATATATAACTAATTATTTCTCAAATCACGCAGGTCATTTATAAACACATGACATCAGAATAGACTTCCCTAACGCACATTCAATGAAATGCGAAAGAAAAATCCCTGTTTGAAAAAAACAATAGTTGATTAATTTGGTTTACTTTATAAAATCTATATCCTTGTTATCTACAACTTCGAAGAGGTAAAGTAATCACTAATTGGTTTGAATCTGTGTTTTAATATTTTTTTATATTCAATGCATGCTATTTGCTAATTCACGGCATGAGCAATAAACAAACTGATTTGCTCGTGTATTGTATATTTAAGAGTTTATCTTCAAGTCGTATATAGTCCAAACCAATTTTACGGTGCCTCGATTACCCTTTCATTTTTCTTAGTTTCCGTGCCTCCATATACTCTTTGTAGCTCAGAAATGGAGCTGGCATAATTTTCTGTTCATATTTTAATCGATGAGATATGAATCTTGCTGATTATTAATGTAAAGACATATTTTGATTTGTTTCAAAATTGATACTGTTGTATCAGTTTTTTGTTGAAAGTATAAAACATTTATAGGCACTGTTCAGTTCCGTGAGCTGCAAAAGCAAATTTACATTACATGACTTACAAATGTTCCATAGTTATGTCGGTGACAACCACCGATCGCTCCACATACGAATCGACGGGCAGAAACATTTTGAAATCGGACATCATGTAAAATGAATATAACAGTATAGAAAAACCAATTCATTCAAAGGTAGTTCCGCATTATTAAATGATGTTGCAGCCTTCCATTAGGAAATTTAAACCGAGCCTTAACATACATTTGGACTCTATACAGGCACAATTGTTTAATAGATGCATTTTTCATCAATATGCTGACACGTAACAATGAGGCACATATTATTAAATTAAGCACTTGAATAATATAAATGTACATGGTGATGGTTCAACGTTATATATTAAATTGCTCAATAAGTATATGCTAATGTTACATTTCCAATCGATTAAGTATAATTGTAACTGACTGTCCCCTCGTAGGCACAAGGCCTTTCCAATTTGTGGGACGAATCTACAGGCAGACACAAGGAACATGTTGATGCTGTCCTGGAACTGAACCTTGGTTTCCAACAGATTGTGCTTTGTGCGGACAACACCATTTCTTTTAACTTAATTATCTCTTTTTATCTTGCATAGGCCATGATTTTGATTGGCTGTATCTTCGGTCTGATTGTCGCAGTGACATGTGACCAGACAGAGTTGAGCAAAAGTAAGTTAATATGAACAAAATATTCAACAGTCTAAAATATGAAACATTCAGTAATATTTTTGTTTAGATTGGCATGTATAAATGTATAATGTCTGTGATTACCAAAGAAATTTCCACTTCAATTTCAGATAATTTTGTAGGCAATGTTGTGATTGAATGTACCATAAATTATATATAAAACCTTACAAAATATTTACCAGAAGTGGGGTTCGAACCCACGCGTGCACTCGCACATTGGAACTTAAGTCCAACGCCTTAACCACTCGGCCATCCTGGTCTATTGACAACATCGATTTCATAGATTCTTATCTCTGAAAATTTAATCCACATTTTTACAATAAATATATTTTTGTATTTGTATTTTAGGATTTGACAGATTACCCATTCAAATGGATGTTGCTGCAAGTAATAATCTATTTTAAATTTCAATTATAACTATATCGTTAATTACTTTGTTTGATTATCACTTGATATGTAACCTGCATGGTTACATACTAAATGTTTGAAACCGATACATTTAAATTAAATATAACCTGGTCTATCTAAGATAGCCTTCTATCTAAGATGACTCTAACTATTTATATGGCTAACTATCCCAAACAAGGCTGGTTGTCATTTGTAATTTGTACTCATTTTCTTTTGGACCTATTTACACACTGCCGGATATGCAGAAAATTTAAATTCTTGCAAGAAAATATTGCTTAATTTAAGATCAGTTTGAATTTCTTCGAACGAAAATTTCTTGCTTTAAGCAGAGAAATGTTCATGTCCAGTTTCCAAGTGATTTTTACTTGTAACCACTCGATAGTTGGACATGTGCAAGAAATGTTGCTTATAACAAATAAAAGAAACGTTAAAGAAAGTAAATTATTATTGCATTGGAGATAAATCAAGCAAAATATGATTGTAGGTTTTCTGCACACGTCTTATCTTCAGGAAATTTATCACAACAAATCAGTATCTATATATTTTCTTTCTTAGGGGTGTTTAGAAGAATTGAGCAAAAATTGCCCTCTGCTTAGTTCTTTTTTTAATTTTTAGAATAGAATTCATGCAGAACTTTATTTTTCGGTAAAGAAAAAGATGGCTTTTGGGGCTTTGAATTACCTTACTTTTTACGTCAATGATAACTACAATAATTTTGCAATTCATATGCAATGAAGCAATACAAAACGTAGAGGATAAAATATTTGGAATATTATAAGTTGTGAAATAAAACAAAAAATAGGCAATTTTATAGGGGGGAAAATCGACCGTGTAAAAATGCCAATTGAAGCTGGACCTTCACTTCTTTCTCATAATGTATTAACAACCAATTTCTTCGAAATTGGTCACATTGTTTTTAAAATTGCAGAATCTGGCATTATTTCTAGTTTAAAATGGTGTCTAGTGTGTCCAAATCTCCTTAAACAATATATCAACGCCATACAGGGAATACAACTCTATTATATTCTGCAAAGATAAATCGCCTGATATCAATGTTTCTTTGCAGGTAGAAAGGCTTTTTTGTACGATCAATTAATAAGAAGAACAATAATCTTGAAGTTCAAAAGACTAGAAATATTAATTGACATAAATGAAATAATTATATGAAAGAAAAGAAATAATGATAAAAGGGCGGAATTAATAAAATTGTCCTACAACAGCAACAACAACAAAATTTATAGGCTAAAAATGTATGCATGATGAGTACGTTTTGACCCTATTCTAACAATGATGTAATTAATTTCTTTTTTCAGCTAAAAACATTATTATATGCACAGGACTAAAACGATCCAGTTCATGCCGAGAAGGTTCTCGAATTGCAGTTACATATGCATTCTGGGGTCGTACGTCTGATAAAATCTGTCCTTCGGATGATGGGGATCCAGTTACTGATTGTGATAGTGCTGAAGAAACTGAAAGCCTCGTAAAAACATATTGCGAAGGAAAAGATCAATGTGAACTTGAGGCTCGTCATCAGTAAGTTGCCATCTTCAAAGTTGATTAACTCGATAAATTAAATTCGAATGTATTTAAGTTTGAAATGAACTTATTTACAGGAGAGATGATACATAATTGATACAGTTGTACTTGAATATACAGCAATCAAGTGTGACCCATGTAAAGTTGTAAGAGGAACTTGTAAGACTCCAGAATTTATTCTTATGTGAACGAACGATTCTTTTTTGAAAATACTCTTAGGGCATTTATGGAAGCAAACTGAGTTCCAAGTTAATGTGTACTGGAAAATGTCATCCTCCAAACCTAGAAATAGTTTTGTTGTTCACTTCGCTAGAAATATTAAGGTGGAAGTAGTGCGCTATATATACAGAAAAGATAATTGTAACCTGTTAACAAATTTTGTTGTAGATGAATTCTCTGTGAAATTGCTAAGATAGGATTCAATGCATAGGTAGATATCATTTCATAGTTATACTGCATCCTTACTGAGTTTTATTCACAATTTATGACCTGTAAGTGGAATGAACAATCAAACCTCTGCGAGTACGTGAGTTTTATGACACAAAAACAAGTGAATAAAATATGTACTGACGTAAAACTATTTTATTTTACATAATGCCCAGGGAGATTTTAATATTTAATGAATATGATGTGAATCTAAACATTGGATTTATATTAAAATCAAAAATTGTAAAAATTGTAAGGCGAAAATTGTAATCCATGGAAACCTGATGATGCGATTAAGTTGATTTCTAGCCAAGAAAAATAACATTTTAACATTTCCTCTTCCTGTTGAATCTTTCGAAACATCTTTGTCGCAGAAACATGTTTTAGATTAATACAAAATCATGTGGCTTTTGTAATTAAATGATGTATCCATTATAATAAGATCGTGATGAAACGTTTTCTGAATTATCTTGTGTCGCTTATCTCAATATCAATACCTGAGGAAACTTCAAGGAAAGCAACTATTGTTGATTGTGCAGCGACGTACACGGAGTAAGATACTTATGAAACCAGTTAACGGAAGACATTGTGATATCTTATTCTCTAGAAAATTTCAGTTTAAGATTTGATAAGTTTGATATAAGTAGTTACTGTGAGCACTCTCATTAGGCTGCAAATCATTGTAAATAATCATAAATGAAAATTAGCAATAAAAATTACAATTTTGAATGAAATCATCAACGATTATTCTTTGAAGATGCATTCTTCTTCATCTTATAGCTTCTTGATATATCGCATGTTGGCAATGATATTATTTGTTTAGACTACAATTCCATCTCTATTTTCAAGGCTTCCATCCGCTCATGGTAAACATTTTTATTTCTACTTGCAAATATAGGTATTTACAAAAGAATGGTACTCATCATTGTCCTGGTGTTAACAAATATCTTATAATGAATTATACATGCATACCAGAGAGTAAAGGTGTTGTGTTATGTGATTCTGAACACACGACATTAGAATGTAAAGCTGGATGGAAAATTGAAATCACAGAAGCATTCTGGGGAAGAAGAATGAGCGCAAAGTATTGTGGTACCGGTGATAATGCCATGGAATGTGAAGGGTCCGAATTCACCGCAAAATTTTTAAAGAATAAATGTAATGGTTTAACTCAATGTTCAATTCGAGCTACGAGTGAGGATCTGGAAGACAAATCAAAATCAAATTGTCCAGGACTTCTAAAATATTTACTTGTCAACTATGCTTGTCTACCCAAAGATAAAATCAAAGGTATTTATAAAGTAGGACCCATTTAAATGCCTGAAGCATTCGGATTTTAAGAAAAAGGATTCCAACTCGTCTTTGTTCCATATATTATATGCTCTGTTTTATCTCACATTGAGCATTTTATATGCTGGCGTGTATCTGTGATTGAATTTCTTATTATGTAGGACGTATGATTGTCTTACATCAAGGAAGATAACTTTCTCTTGCTGAAAAACTGATAGCTAGGCAAGTCAAGTTCAAGTCAATGTTTTAACTTACTTAAATGTCCATGGATCAAATTAAAACATCAAAACACTGGTATTACTTAAATAGAAATAGCTCTGTTGATATTATTTCTTCAGTAATACAATGCAAGTTCATATTCTTCTTCTGATTTGATAGTCTGACAAAATTTTATCAACCAATCTCGTTCGAAAATTGTTCACCTTGTATGTATTTCCAAACACACGGACCAGCCAATCAAATTGCAGGAATACGTTTGATTACGACGTCATATTTTAGATACAGTATTCCGAAATATATATCATCAACGATGCAGACATATTGGAATATTTTATTTACAATTATGTAGAAATGTTGGTGTTTTTATCTTTCATGATGTTCAAGCTGTTTTGACTTTACCCGTGAGTGATCCAAACACAGGTAGTTAGCCAATAAAATCATTGGAACAGCATTCAAAAATTCTCTCGAGTTTTACAATAATCTTTCCTTCTGGTTTAAACAATGAAGTAGCATATTGTTCAACAAACTTTCTCTTAAGATATGTGGACATAAAACTTTGAACTTTTACATGATGACACATGATATAGTAACCCCTTTCAAGAACACAGTTTTCAATCCATTCAAGCTCATCTAACTACGTGAAAAATATTTCATAAAGCTTCAATACTCAATATGCTGATTAACCAAATGTCAAACACATGGAAAATAACTTTAGAGATGTGATAAACCTCTCTCGTTTCTTCTCTGTCTCTCATGTCCCATCTGGTTTGGTAGAAGTAACAGCATCGGTACTGCAGAATAAGAATATTCTACTTGCTATAATAGTTCGATATTTTTAATTGAATTCATTTTAATTCATTTCATGTACTTTTTATCTTAGTTGATGCTGAAGGAAAAGCTGCCGATGATGAGAATGAATCAAACGTTGAAAATAAATTGCTCGCAGGTAATTCACTTGTTATATATTTCCATAGTTTTCATACATTAATTTCATGGCAAAGCGCTTCGTTTTGTACACATTTTATTCAATCGTTGATTTTATCATAAAACGTGCTCGCTCGCAAAGCCACGCTTGTTCGCTTTATGGTACCTCACACTCGTGAATAAAATCCGTACGGCGCACTTCTTCTATATATCATATAATAACTATATTTCTATACGATATTAATTTGTATAAATCAAAGAAATTATCGAAATTATATATCTACTTCCCCGCACTTTTCGAAACTAGTTCATCTTGATATTATCATTACATACGCTTGCCAGTGTTTTATGGCACCTATCATTTTCTCACATAAAGTGTGTACTTTCAGTGGAGAAGCTGGATATTTTCTTAGCATTGTTGACGCCAACCAACAGTGATCATAGCAGGGATCGAAACCAAGACCATGCGGTCATAAAGTACAAATCCCTTATGACCATAATCGCTTACATCAACTAGAAGAGAGAATAGAAGCATAATAACATGGTCTTATTATGCCACCGCTGTGTAACTCAATTGAACCGTAGCGTCTTACTGTGTGATAACAACGAATGGGGTATGCTTTCCTCGACGATATCATCTTTCTAATACGGTAAAAACAAATCAATACGGCAACGTGTAACCGGTGTCTAAGGGGTTATTCATTCATACCAGATCCTTATTAATTAATTGAATCCCTTGAAATTTCGGTAATCAAATTTAGACTGCAATAGCTAAACTGAATATAAATAATGACAAGAATAATAATAATATTGAAGCCCTTAATTACTGATGGATATGAATAATATGATCATTTCTTCATCATCTGAAGTATTTATACTGATTTGTTACTCTAAAGTTAACATCAAATTATGACCAGAAGTAACCGATAAGTATTTTGCTGATTGTTATTGATACACTAACTTGTAATTATGAAATCGTTTACACCATCTAGATACATCGTCGAAAGAGCTTGTCGATCTACTTGAAAAACATCTTAATGAATTACCAAAGCAAAAAACAGAAGCAAAAGTAACCAGTTCAAAGACAGATTTAACCAAAGGTGAAACCAGTGCGAAACAGGGAGCAATTACACCATTGAAAACTTCTGCCACAAAAGATGCATCAAAAACAATCACATCAAGTAATCTCCATCAAGATACAAAGGCCCCATCACGTGGTGTATCAACAAAAAAATCATCATCAAAATACGGCTCTGAATCTCAAGAAGTGAAATTTGGCAATAGCCAATTTGTTAAAATGGCATCCAAGGAAGACCGTGATGACAAGGAGTCACCCGCCATGGATTTACAAGAAACAGAAAGCTCAAAGAAAAGCCAAGAAAATGTTCCAGCAGGATCTACTCTTCAAGCAAAAGGGGATATCCCACATACAGCAACAGAAGATACAAGTGAGGAAACTCCTGCAACATATGAAGTCACTGAACCTGCCTCTGTTAAATCGATCCTTGCTAGGGCTAAGGAGGTCCTGAAAACACTTGATGATGATAAGGAGGAAAGCACTGTTTCAAATCCATCTAATTCAACAAAGAAAAGTGTGATTTTCAAAAAGAGCAGGAGCAGTAGCCAAAGCAGTGAGGATGCAAAGAAAGTCAAAGAAGTAGCAAAACTAGCCCAAAGTCTAGCCCGTACAGCTAAAGCAAGACGTGCACATTGGGAACAAAAAAATCAGGAAAAAGCAGATGAAACTGAAGAGTCTAGTGCAAGGTCATCATCTTCATCATCAACAAGCAAGAAACCACAACCAGGCCAGCAGAAAACAGGCCTTGGAGCTACTGGGCCAGGTACAGCTGGTATTGGCAACACTCCTTGATTTCAATGATGAAGTGGATACATATATAGAAGAAATATGATGGATTGCATTTGTATAATACGTCTTTGGTGCATGCCTAAAGTAGCATATCATATTTATCATATCATGTAACATCACTGGCGAACTGCGAAATAGAGATACATGAAGTGTATCGTAGTCTATTTGCAAAAAAATTAAATATGCATTACAAGCATTACATATTTTATCATAATAACATTATAAATGAATGATATATAACTATTAGTAAATACATTTTAATTGAAACTTAAAATAAAAGAAACTAATATTTCATTTTTTGTGAATCGCATCTGTATAGTTATAGATTTTTTGTAAGGAGATAAATGATTGGGATATATTTTATCCTAATTAAACTATGTGAGGAGAGGACTGATAAAACACGATGTTACAAACTGTTCAATATACCAATATTGTGATGTGTCAATCACAGTGCACCTTGGCCTGCTTGCAGGCTCTCTGTAAATCAGAAAATTATTAAAACAGTAGAATATGCTAACCCTTTGACAAAAGCTTGATCTGGGCATTCAAAAAGGGGCATGACATTGTGTAAAACCTATCGCCTTTCAGGGCCTGTGATTCGACACCAAGATTTTCTGGAGTTGAATAAGCGTTAAGCGTTTTAAAGAGAGATTTTTGAAGGGCTAAACTGCGATAACTTCCTTTGCAGTTCAAAAATAGTTTATTTAAACCTCCCCGTGCAGCATCAGCTCTACAAGTGCTCCTCAGAGCTCAGCATTGTACAGCGGATGTTGAAAAAATTCTGCGTTCCTTTGGCTACCCCCAAATGCTCAATATTGTTGAGAAGACCTGTTGACCTGTGTTGCAAGCAACCTTGAAGCGCAACATTCTACTGTTTGTTTGGCCTTGTGAAATTGATGTTGCGTAGGGTGGCTAAATGAATAATTGAGCATTGTAGCATTGTATGCTTTGAACGATTGATTGAATAATGACCGCTAACAACAGGTAAGACCGATTTATTCAGGAGTTTTCAAAAACATTATATGAGCAAGAAAGTCTTGTTAAAATTAATGATATGTATAGTTGTGTGTACATAAGTGGTGACAGGTAAAATGACTGTGGTGTAAAGTAGTAATCCCGGGGGGTTAATTCCAGCTCTTCAGGAACGGGGGGGGGGTGCCACTTTGGAAAAAGGAAAAGTATCCAAAAAGTTCCTAAGATTCTGTTGATGCTACACAGAAAGTGCCAGCAGATTGTTTGATTTATGAAAAAGTTCTTGAAAAAGTCAAAAATAGGATACACAAAAGCTCCAAATTTGAAATCTCATACCCAAAAAGTTTTTTCTCAGCTTGAATATGGACCCCAAAAAAGTGGCACGTCCCCGTATAGCAGTCATAGTGTAGCTACTCCCCGGGGTAGTAATCCTATAGAGTTAATCAACGAATCTGCATATCAGCAACCAGATATATTGTTATTATTTTCTATTCAATGTAAAACTATTACACAACAACCACCATGGTCAATAAAAGTATTCTTGAGGGTGGAATTTTTTTAATTCTAGCTTGGACTCTACGATTTTCCAATTTGTAACATACTACATTGTAAACATTGTATCGTAGTAAAATGGCTTAAAGAAAATATTTATTTATCCTTTCTATATTTGTATTATTAATTAAATTGATGGTGAAAAAATCGAATTTCTTAGGTCTATTTAAAGTTGAGTATATATATATAGAATATCCAAAATGGTGCAACTATAGCGTTATCATGGGATTCAAATTTCAAAATATTCACGCGAAGAATGTTATTCAAAAGCTACACAAACAGTGGTAATACCATTTTCCTGGGCCTTTAAACATCCTCTTTAATATAGGGAACTATCTTCATAGATATAATGCCCCTTAAATCGTAGTTTACATACTGTTTTAGCTGGCTGTGAATAATTAGTTTACAGTTACGCTGTTGCCTTGTGTGTTACTTCATATGTACTGCACTCGTAACATCGTTGGCGTAGATTAATGGAATCGAATAATGATAATATCTTTAATAAGGCAGTTGACCCATGCTTGTTTTGGATTACGGGATATTATCAATAGTAATTCAATAAGGAGAGGACATGAATGCAACCAGAAAAGGGTCAGCGATTTGTTTGTAACTCTATTGTTTCAGAAATAACAAACTTGCTTGTGCCCAAATAACTTCTTCCATTGAAAATCATAGATTGCTTGTAACAGAATTTTGATTTTCAATTGGATATTTACATCTTGAAGGTAAGGAACAATTGTGATTATTAATTACTTTGACATGTTATAGCTATTTAACAATTAGACAACAAACCCGAATTGGCTACCGTTGAATAGTCATCGAGGTCCTACGAGGTGACTATTCAGGACGGTAGCCAACAAGGGCGAGTTGTCTAATTGTTTTAGTAGAAATCAACTAATGATACAAGCCAAACATATCAAGAGAAATAAATTCCAACTATTTATTCGTTTCTTGCATAATTAATTTTTCAAATACAACCGTCAATCAAAGGCATCCATGACGACTGCAGCGTCGTAATTTGGAGGATGAATTTTAATTCGACTTGATTCAGATTTAATTTTTTAAACAAAAAAAGTTGGATATTAATACTGGCTAATTTACAGCCCCACAAAATAGCAATCTTGAGCAAGGTAACTATTCAGTATCTGAAAATACATAAATGTTTGCGGTTTGTAATATAAACGTTTGTTGTTTATAAACTTTAGCAGACTAATGAACTAATTTATATCTGAAATAAAATAGCGAAGAAAAAATTGCGAGAAGATTGTTCAATATGATTAAAATTGTATATGCATAGCCTACCATTTAACAACATCATCTCATATTTTGTTGCTTGGTTTGTTTTCTCGGTCACGGAATTTATAGGACTTTCGTATAAATTGATTCAAAAACATTTGTGAATTGCTTGTTTATTTTAGAATTTTTCAAGGTAACTTGCCAGCGTTCACTATGAGAAAATAGTGGACGATTGAGCAACCAATCAGAATGCAGATCATCGAATAGTACCCTAGTCAGTTTCGACAAATTATAAATAGCAATTTTCATTGCTCATTAATGTACATTTCAACGTGGAATTTTTGAAAGTGGACTTTTGAAAGATTTTTGAAAACCCGGGTTTTTCCTCTCGTGTAAAACGTGTAAACGTAGCCAAAATATGAATTGTTAAGTGTTTTTTTCCGGTGTTAACCCTCTTATGGAAAATACACGGTTTCATGTGGTGAAGAAAGAGTGAGACACAAAATCGTCACTTTGTCTGCATTTTTGGAGTTTAGTGATCGCGCAAAGCAAAAACACAAGAAAACATGTACAAATAGAAAATGTTTCTGTATCCAAGGAAACAATCTCCAAATTTCCAGGATAAGCATGTTAGTAGTAAAGAAAAGGATTCTGTTCAGCGTGGGATGTTGCCCCCGAGTGTAAAGTTTGTAAGGTGTGTGAAGTTTACTCTCTACTAAATCATCAAGGCGTAATAAAACGAATACAATGAATTTATCGCTGGAGAGACAACGGGAGATGATTCGTTTCTATAACGCAGAAACATGTCGTGGGATGTTTTTAGATTTTGAAGATCTTGCAGTGTCCCATCGAAATACAAGCTAACCACTCAAAATCATGCTTTGAAGGTATATAGCTCTTTTTGTGATATGTGATATACTATAAGCAAAAAAGTAGCTGGCATGTATGTAGATGTTTGTATTTTTGTAGCACAATGGCTAACAAGCAAATGAACATAGGAGGATATTTTTAAGTGTATCCTCACTTGCACGTGACCTTTAATAAAATTTGTATAAGGTTGAGAAAGCTATGTTATCAGAAATAATTAACAGAAAAAGAATAGTTACAGAACTGTGATAAATTAACATGATTAAGTTTAAATTAGAATGTTTTTAAAGAACTAAACGATACAACTCCTTCAGGAAGAGAGTTCAATGGCTTGATTATTCTATTTGCAAAGTATTATTTGCAACAGTCATAGTTAAATGATTTAGTGGGGAAAGCGTCAGTGAATGTACACGCAAGAAATATTTAGAATGTTTAATAGTGAAAACCTCATCTGGAGCCAAGTCAATCAAGCTTTTCAAAATTCTGAAGACCATGTGAAGATCAAACTTAAGGCGGCGTAATTATAGAGACTCAAGTTTGAGGTAGGCAAGACGATCTACATAGGGCTTGTTAGCATTATTTTTCAAACAAACATATGTTGTGAAAGAGCGCTAAACGTTTTCTAAAATATTGATGTCCTTGATGAGAAAGGAATTCCAGACTGGCGTAGATGATGCATGGTCGGATGAACAGTTAAGCATTTAATGATTTCGCCTTTCATTTTACGTGTTGTGACTAAAATGCATCGATGTTAGCTATCGATGTTTGATTACATTAAATCTCTGTTGTTTTAAAAACATATCCTTCCTCTTTTGGTATCAAGAAGTGGGACAATCTTCAAAATGCCAATTTTGACAAGGAAATAAATTATGGTTTAACCCACCTTCCAATAAAAGTGTCCAAACAAACATCGGTAGAACTTTTCTTACACTTTTAAAGAAACATTTCCCAAAGTCGCATATACTCAGCAAAATTTTCAATAAAAACACTCTTAAAGTGAGCTATAGCTGTAGATCCAACATAAAAACAATTATTACTAATCACAACAATAAGGTAACAAGCACTGAACAGGTTAATAATAACAGAACGAAATTATGCAACTGCAGATCAAAACTCTTATGCCCGCTCAACAATAAATGTCTAACTAAAAAGTTCAATCTACAAGGCCAAAGTCACAACAGCTGAAGACAAAGACGGTAAGGATTACATCGGCTTAACTGAAAGGACCTTTAAACAACGTTATACCCAACATATGATGACCTTCAGACGCAGCAAATATTCAACAAGCACGGAACTTTCAAACTATATTTGGAACCTCAAAAACAACCACACTGATTACCGAATTGAATGGACGTCCTTTACAACGGAAAAGGCCTACAGCAACAAAACGAAGAAATGTCAATTATGTATTGCAGAAAAGTTCCATATTATTAGTGCAAAAGAAAGTTTATTGAACACTAGATCAGAACTTATATCTAAATGCAGACATGAGAATAAATTCTACCTAACAAACTATAAATCAACAAAAACATAGTGTAATATTTATTTAACAACTAGGAAGCAAATCATGACATCACATTTAACAATTTAGCGACAATAGCTTTTGTCATGCAAACAATAGCTGCGAGAACTATATTTATCCGAACATGAGGTTCTACTGTATATTTTTCATTAATAGTTTATTTCTGTCTGATGATTGTTATAAATAGCATGAAACTTAAAGTAACAGTATAAGAATGTGTGGTCTCTGACTCCTTTCTATTTCTATTATTATTATTATTATTTACAGCTCTGCCATTTATGACATTGAGCACTATATTCTTTGCTATTAGATAACATCTAATAATGTATGCTATATATATATATATATATATATATATATCAGCAGACAAGTACATGTTATATATATATATATATATATCTATACGAACAGAAAATAGTTCTAGTCACAAATCTGTTACGTCCGCAAATGCAAGATATACACTTTCAACTAATTACATTTATTCTTTTTGAATCACAGGGATTCTGATAAGATATCATAATGCATTTCAAGTTTATCATTATCGTCATCCTCTCAGCAATTTTCATTTCAATTTGCAAATCCAAGCATGTAAATAAGAAGAAACATATTCATACAAAGGATACTTCTGAGGATTCACAAAAGCGCATTGTCCCTATTGCTGCTCCAGTATCAATCATCCCAAAAATTTTAGGGTTAGGAAATTTGGCAACAGGATGGACAAATCGTGGATTTGCCGCATCAGGTTCCGCCGCAGCCAAAGTGCGCTTTGAAAAAACTGAGATAATATTGAATGATCTAGAAAGTAGTATTGGATCAAGCTTCGATTGGACAAATCAATTAGTGCAGTATGCAGCTGCATTTCACAGGTGTAAAACGTTTGGAGAAGAACTGACAAAGTCACTTACAGAGAAAGATGAAAATGGACCAACGGAAAAAGCAAAAGCAGAAGCTAGAACGATCCTAGATCACGATGATTCTGGTGCAAAGAACACACTTATCAAGTACAACAGGATGATAATGGGTAAAGGGATAGATGGAAAATCAATATTGGATGTATATCCCCAAGTAATTGATAAAAATGATGTAAATTATGTAAT
The DNA here is from genome assembly GCA_916610825.1 of Haliclystus octoradiatus. NCBI lineage: Eukaryota > Metazoa > Cnidaria > Staurozoa > Stauromedusae > Haliclystidae > Haliclystus > Haliclystus octoradiatus. Next base: position 2,439,990 of record OU744450.1, read on the forward strand.
GAAGGTCACGGAGTTCTTTGCATACGTTCTCATCAACCAGCATACATGCTACCAGGCATGGATTAAAGCCAATGAAATAATTCCGGATATAGACTACAATGTCGAAGAGAAATACAAAAATATCACAGCCATCCAAAAGCCGTTTATCGATTCTATTCTTGCAAAAATCAAGCCATACCATTGGGGTAGAACAAATGACCCATGGGCAGACAACACGACAAATATTGTAAAAGTTGATTCTAACGCCGTTTGCCAGGATGACGAAGATGGTCATTTCTATGGTGGCTATGTTGGAAAGCGTCATTTTAAATTTACAACAGCAATCTGCCATGCAGCCTACGGTGTTTATGCCAGTTGGAAACAGTTGTTTGGGGCCGACGGAGTAACTAGGAGTGAAAACTTCAAGGTTCTCTATCGTGTATGTGGTGATACAAAAGTTAATCATACCAGCAGTGCATCGGGTCCACTCATCAAAACAGATGATGGTAAAACAATTTGTACAAGCCACAATAACTGGTATGTTGGTTCAGTCGAATCAGGAGAATGCCTTGTAGCACAACATAGAGGACAGGATAAATCTGACGGTGTTCTGAAACCGATTGTTGATTATTTGTCCCTATCATGCCCAATTGAAGACATGTTTAACGAAAAGTACAAACAACATATAATAGAGTAGACAATTTGTGATGCACACTTTTCACATTATAGTCGAAATAAATTATTTACATTAAATTAGCACACTTCGTTTGATTTATCAAGATAGCGACATTTGCATTGTTGTTTTATTAGCAGTGAATTGCATTCTGTATTAATAAAGTTCTCATTCTAGCCTCCTCGATGATGTTCTTACTGTGTTGTGCCATCACTTCGTTCAAGTTTTCAATAATACACATGTTTTATTATAAAGTCAACAAGAGATTTCGAATTGAAACAAAAGTAAGGCAAGAATCTTTTCCGTAAAGCCCCGGCCAAATGAAACCAACATTTTGCCAACTTTTTCACAGCATCAATGTTGTGAAAATGCTGGCTTCATTTGGCCACCCCAGCCAGCATTTTCACAACATTTTCACAACATTGAACGAAATTTTGATCAAATGCTGGCAAAATGTTGGCTTCATTTGGCCACCCCAGCCAGCATTTTCACAACATTTGATAAAATGTTGGCCTCATTTGGCAGGGGCTTGGGAAAGCGTTGTAAATAAATATATAAGAGCCACTCCTCTAGAAATAGAGGAGTGGTACGGGTGCCTTCGGTAGGGCGACACCGTCCGCATTACTTTTTATATTTATATAGAGAATATATATATTATTATATATTGTTATATATATTATTATATATTGTTATATATATTATTATATATTGTTATATTATACAACTCAGTCTATACATATCGGAGGCAAGACGAGAAATTTTAGGGACGAATGTCAACCCAGAAATTTGCCCTCCAAAAGTTTCTTTTTCTACTAAAGATTGATACCTCAAATATTTTATTCAGGCCAATTTGTATACCCAGAATATTTTCAAAATTCTGGAATAGATACATCGAAAATGTTTAAAGAACTATGAAAAGGTATCCTCATTAATTGGCACGTCAATGTATACCATCCATTTCAAGTTACCCCCGGGATGCATTTACCTTCTAGAAATATTTTCCTTCTACAAGAAAACAAAGGATATGATTCATGCAGCTTACGGTGAATAATTTAATTCATACTGAAACATGTAAATTGTGCGCAAGTACGTTGTTATAGCTAGCACATGGAAATGTTTTATGACACTAATTTTTTCTTAGGTATACTTATTAGAGTGAACTTGAAAGTTCCTTTGGATGATGCTTAAATAAATGATTTTTTCCAAAACATTCAACGTATTCGTTGCAGAGCAGAGTTTATTAGCATATAGAGGGGGAGGGTTATATTTATATGGTTTGGGTTTTTTCAATTTGAATTAGTATTGTAGCAGAACGAAATTGCTGTAGCATGAAATATCACACTTGTGAAGAAATAATTGATTGAGATAAGTTACGAAATATAAATATAACTTTTTGAATTCATGTATGTCTGTATATTCGTCATAAAAATAGATAG